>CP139506.1:117478017-118057448 GCA_021014915.2 Artemisia tridentata subsp. tridentata | reverse complement strand
AATATTCACCAACTTACGACTAGCTTTGCGAGGCTACTTAGTCATTTTAATAAATTTGTCACGAGTGTTTTATTTGCGACGAAAAACTCTATTTTTCAATAAATCACCAACGATCGTAGAATGTCGTTAAAACGTATTTACACGTAAAATATTTTATGACTTAACAAGACGTCAAAAATATATTTTTTTCGACGATAAACATTATCTCCAAATTTCACGAGTGATATCGATAACATACGTATGTGCACGTGTATCATCATTTCATGACTTACATTAGATCATATCATTCATATTAGGTTGCGGTTAGAGGTCGCGCCTCATTTCAGTGCATCCACTTTTGTCATCATAACCATCGCATCAGGTAAGTTTTCATAGCCCCGTTTTTCAAGTTAATATTTCCTTTCAAACCTACGGGGGAGAATGCATGCTCGTTTTCAGCTAAATGCTATACTTGAATTGCTTGAATATGCTACTTGTTTAGTCAAACCATTATTTGTTCTATTTATGACTTTGTTATTCACTCGAATGTGTTGTATATTCACTTATTTCATACTTAATTCTTATTACTCATGGACACAAACACCTTAACGATTATGCATACTTAACCGAATGAACCGGCTCAACTGCTATGTACATACATGACTAAATGGACTGGTCACATAACTGAATGTATTGGTAATTTGACCGAATGAACTGGTCACATGACAGAATGAAATGGTCACATAACCGAATGAATTGGTCACTTAATCGAATGTACTTGTCAAACGAACTTTAAATCTTGGTCCATATATATTATTTTTGTTTACCTAAACCAAATCTTATTTGGCAGTGGGTTGTAAACACACAGGTTGCAAGTCTTGTATGGGCGGGACTTGGGACTGAGTGGATTTACAATGACCTTGCTGGGAAATCTTTATTCAAATGCTTTACATTTTTCACTAAACTCTATGAACTCACCAACCTCGTGTTGACACTTTAGCATTTATTTTTAGGTATAAAGCAATAGCACGCTATTGGAGGCTTTTGGCAGGGCATGGCATGGTCATAGAAGACTCTGATATATTCAGGACTACTTGATGTCTTTTATGGGCTTATATTTCCGCACCATTTTTGAAATGTTGTAAACGAATCACTTTTCAATATGAAATCTATTGTAAATGGTTGAGATAAAATCTGTTCTCTTTACTCTGTGTTATGGTACCAATTTGGTAGCACCCCAGCGACATGTATGCTTCCACTGGACCCGAATTTGGGGGTGTTACAGATTGGTATCAGAGCCATGGTTATAGAGAACTTTGTAATTTTAAAACCTAGACTATAACTACTTTCACAAAAACTTAACCCTGTGACCGCAACGTGCCTGCCTGCCAATCTGATGCCTCATTTGTGGTTTGTTGCTGACATATTTGATGAGATTTGTGTCTTATTATCGGATCAATTATACCCACTTATTCTCGTTGATTACTATAATTGTCTTCCATATAAGTATGCTTACATATCATACACGTTACAGCATTACGCCTTTTCCTTACGTAATCTCATCAACCGACCTCGAGTTTGGTCACTTGCTTTAGTCTTTCAAAACGTCCTTTAGATGTGAGGGACATATTATTAGTATAACTGAGCTGAGTATTTCAAAATTCATTGAACCTTGGTGGAATATAGACTGATCACCCATATTCGACCAGGGACAGTGGGACATAGCCTGATCACCTATGTCCGACTCAGAGGTGAATTTTACAATACTGGGAGTAGTTATAATAGAATTATGTCAAGAATTACTCTCTACTCGATTTCTAAAGGTTTCAAAAATTCCTGTGTGAGTATACAATCGTTGCAGGAACATTCACATCAACATCACCTCGTGAACCACCGCTTAGAAGCACGCCAGCTAATCATAACACGACCTGAAGCTTTCATTTTATGACAAGCCACTTTAGGGAACCTACCATTAGGAAACGTCTTTATTACGTCTCACTCTTCTTTTCTTGTTTTGAAGAATTATGCCGCCAAATAAAGCTACTCCAGCTATGACACCAGCTGCTATCCGAAAACTTATTGCTGATAGTATAGAGGTAGTACTAGTAACTGAAAGAGATGCCGTAGCTGCATGGGCTGCTGAAGCCGATTCTCGGGCAGAAACAGCAGAAGCTGCTAATGGTACTAATGTACGCAAATGTAAATACAAGGACTTTAAGAACGGCGATCCTATAAAATTTAAAGGCACTGAAGGAGCCACTCCTATGATCCGTTGGTTTGAGAAGACAGAATCTGTATTTCTTCTCTGCAATTGTCCAGATGATTGCAAGGTAAAGTTCGCTGCTGGTACACTCATTGAGGATGCTATGTTATGGTGGAATTCTTATGCACAGCCTATTGGTATGGAAAACGCTTACAAGCTCACGTGGGAAGAATTCAAAAAGCTATTGAGTAAGAAGTTTTGTCCATGCACTGAAGTAAAGAAGCTAGAAACAGAATTTTATGAGTTGGAGACCATAGGTAATGATATCGAGACCTACATCAGGAGATTTCAAGAGTTGGCCGCGCTATGTCCAACTATGGTTCCAGATAACGAGAAGTTGTTGGAAAACTTCATTGGTGGGCTACCACACAGCATCCGTGGGGATGTAACTGCTTTTGATCCACACACACTGGACGAAGCAATCAGAATATCTCAGAAGCTTATGGCTCAGGTGATAAAGAAGGGAACTGCTGTCAACAACAATAACCGTAACAACAGCAACAACGACAACAAGAGGAAAAGGGATGACAACAAAGGAAACGACCAAGTTCGACCGCCACACAAACAACATGAAGTGGTTAGGGCCTACGTTGCGGGACCCAGTGAAAAGAAAGGATATGCAGGGACTTTACCCAAGTGCAATAAGTGTCGGTTTCACCACAATGGACCTTGCCCCACTCAATGTGGAAACTGCCAAAAGGTCGGACACAAAGCCAAGGATTGCAAGGCTCCCACCCTCGTAATGAATCAGAAAGTCACGGTAACCTGCCATGAGTGTGGAGTAATTGGACACTTCAAGAGTGAATGCCCAGAGCTGAGAAACCAGAATGAAGGAAGAGCTCGTTAAAGTGCGAAGCTCGTCAAGACAATAACTACAATGACAATGGTTAAGAAGAGAACTCTTGCCTTAAAAATAAACCGAAACCTATACTCTCTAGCGTTGTATTTCTTTTGCGTTTCACTTTAAGATCTATCGTATAAGTTTCATGTACTATTACGAAATCCTATCTAATGAATGTTTTATCTTTTAACACCGCAATGCGACTCAAATATCCACATCTTTTCACCAAATCCACCCCAGAGACCAACACTAACTGAATTCAGGGACTGAATTCCTTTTAGGGTGGAAGACTGTGACAAATCGTAATTCCAGGTCATTTTCCAAACTTCAAAATTTACTATTCATATATCACTATTCATCATTTCACTATTCATCATTTTTGAAGTCAGTTTGCGACTTTGAGATTTTTTCAAAAAACTTTACTATTCACAAAATACTATTCATTCTCGGAGGGAAATCACTATTCATGTTTATCATTCATCATCTCGTAAATTAGGTTTACGGGTATTCAAAATTCGCGTAACCTTTAGGGTTTAGCTGCGTTTTCATGGAACATCACTGAGGACACATCATATAGACTAGAGTAGTCTACATATCGTCAGTAATATCATCTTCATGTTAGGTCATTCACGGGTTTGCCTAATTTTAGTTCACGTATATTTATTTATTAAATAAACGCCATTACTCAATCATTTACTACGAACAATATACCCGACACTCCAGACTATGGTCCTAATATATTTTCACACTCATTATAATGATATAAAAGTTATATTATTAGTTTACCCGGTGTTATGAAATCATTTATTATATATACCGTTAAAAGCTTATAACTACGACGGTTTGCGAAATTTCAACGCGATAATTATTTGAACCTCCGATCCTTGCAAGAAATGAGATTTGATAATTTTTAAAACTTCGTCATACTTTATTTTGATCCGTCAAAATTTATTTCTAGCTAACTCAATACCCGATAACACAATAACATAGCTAAAAACTAACCAAAACACATCAAATCTAACTAAATCTCACATCTAGAGACAAGATTGTTAATTAGCGCACAAAACACTTCCCTCCTTTCCCCCATTTGCTGCCCCATGTCCGCCCCTAATCCTAATACACTTGATTTTTTTGACCAACATTTCTATAATTAGATATATTACTTGCATAATACATACAAGTAACAAATCAACTAGCAAAATTCTCTCATCTCTCCCACTCTCTTGAGGTTCGGCCAAGGCAAGAAAAGGAAGAAAAGTTCATCAAGATTTCAAGAACAAGTAATTTACAAGTCCTATTAGTGATCCTAGTTAAGGTTTTGGCATAAAAACTTTGAAGTAATTAAGTATTTTGCTACAAAAACCCTCCATAATCAAGTAAGTGTTCTAAGTATTTTTTTTTCTACTCATTTATACTTCCATTTGATCTATTTTTATGTTCAAGTAACAAAACATACAAATATAGTTATGTTATATACCACTCAACACATAATTTTTGTCACTAAAATGAACTTAAAGACTTTTATTAGTGATCTTATGAACTCCATCATTCTTGGTGAAGATTAGGAACCCATGAAACCCTAAGAAGGTGTATGGTAGGTTTTAGAATAGCTTGGTGTTGATTGGAAGTGATTTGAACAAGTATTGAACTAGTAAAAATGATTTTTACAAGATATACATGAGGTTCTGTCCACTTTTGTAATTTCAGGAAAAATCAGTAGACCATGGGTTACTTTGGTTTACATATTTATAAAATACTCTTAAAAACGAAACCGTGGCCGCTGGAATGAGCAAAAACGAGCTTACGACGAGAAAGTTACGTTAATTCTAAGTTTGACGACGAAAACTATATTTTCTGAAAAATGGTGTGCTGTTGCACGAATTTCAATGGGTAAAACGAGGTGTTAGACGCGACCTAGACGAGCCGACATATCAAAAATCTATTATTTAGCTGTAAGACGAAGCCGAGGACATAAAGAACGTAGAAAACGAGCTTATAACGACCGAGATACGAGCGTTTGAAACTCGACATTCACAACACATGTTCCAACAGCTTTTATTTAAAAATGTTTCTAAGTGTAAAACTGTTTTTGCGAGTAGTCATGTTGAGGGCCGTTTTTCTCATTGATCGAGACAGTTTGAGACCTTAACCCTTTGAAGTGATATCAAGTACTCCCGGCCTATTTTTCAAATTGACCAGCCGTTCTTCAACCGGACTTGTAACGAGTAAGATACGACCTTTCAAACATACCCAAAAACTGCACAAAAACAGTCAATTTAGCCAACTGACTAACTTAACCAATTTTTATCTTTATGATCGGGACACGTATGGACAAAAGTTCGATGATACGAATTTAAGATATTGTTACAAGCTTTCGAAAAACACGAAGATCGTTTCCTAACACTCAATATTCACCAACTTACGACTAGCTTTGCGAGGCAACTTAGTCATTTTCAGAAATTTATCACAAGTGTTTTATTTGCGACGAAAATCTCTATTTTTCAATAAATCACCAAATGACGATCGTAGAATGTCGTTACAACGTATTTACACGTAAAATATTTTATGACTTAACAAGACGTCAAAAATATATTTTTTTCGACGATAAACATTATCTCCAAATTTCACGAGTGGTATCGATAACATACGTATGTGCACGTGTATCATCATTTCATGACTTACATTAGATCATATCATTCATATTAGGTTGGGGTTAGAGGTCGCGCCTCATTTCAGTGTATCCACTTTTGTCATCATAACCATCGCATCAGGTGAGTTTTCATAGCCCCGTTTTTCAAGTTAATATTTCCTTTCAAACCTACGGGGGAGAATGCATGCTCGTTTTCAGCTAAATGCTATAATTGAATTGCTTGAATATGCTACTTGTTTAGTCAAACCATTATTTGTTCTATTTATGACTTTGTTATTCACTCGAATGTGTTGTATATTCACTTGTTTCATACTTAATTCTTATTACTCATGGACACAAACACCTTAACGATTATGCATACTTAACCGAATGAACCGGCTCAACTGCTATGTACATACATGACCAAATGGACTGGTCACATAACCGAATGTATTGGTAATTTGACCGAATGAACTGGTCACATGACAGAATAAACTGGTCACATAACCGAATGAATTGGTCACTTAATCGAATGTATTGGTCAAACCAACTTTAAATCTTGGTCCATATATATTACTTTTGTTTACCTAAACCAAATCTTATTTGGCAGTGGGTTGTAAACACACAGGTTGCAAGTCTTGTATGGGCGGGACTTGGGACTGAGAAGATTTACAATGCCCTTGTTCGGAAATCTTTATTCAAATGCTTTACATTTTAGCATGTATTTTTAGGTATAAAGCGATAGCACGCTATTGGAGGCTTTTGGCAGGGCATGGTATGGTCACAGAAGACTCTGATATATTCGGGAGCACTTGAAGTCTTTTATGGGCTTATATTTCCGCACCATTTTTGAAATGTTGTAAACGAATCACTTTTTAATATGAATTCTATTTTAAATGGTTGAGATAAAATCTGTTCTCTTTACTCTGTGTTATGGTACCAATTTGGTAGCACCCCAGCGACATGTATGCTTCCGCTGGACCCAAATTTGGGGGTGTTATAGATTGGTATCAGAGCCTTGGTTATAGAGAACTGGGTAATTTTTAAACCTAGACTATAACTACTTTCACGAAAACTTAACCCTATGACCGCCACGTGCCTGCCTGCCAAGCTGATGCCTCATTTGTGGTTTGTTGCTGACCTATTTGATGAGATTTGTGTCTTATTATTGGATCAATTATACCCACTTATTCTCGTTGATTACTATAATTGTCTTCCATATAAGTATGCTTACATATCGTACACGTCATAGCGTTACGCCTTTTCCTTACGTAATCTCATCAATCGACCTCGAGTTTGGTCACTTGCTTTAGTCTTTCAAAACATCATTTAGATGTGAGGGACATATTATTAGTATAACTGAGTTGAGTATTTCAAAATTCATTGAACCTCGGTGGAATATAGACTGATCACCCATATTCGACCAGGGACAGTGGGACATAGCCTGATCACCTATGTCCGACTCAGAGGTGAATTTTACAATACTGGGAGTATTTATAATAGAATTATGTCCATATTGACTCTCTACTCGATTTCTAAAGGTTTCAAAAATTCCTGTGTGAGTATACAATCGTTGCAGGAACATTCACATCAACCTCACCTCGTGAACCACCGCCTAGAAGCACCCCAGCTAATCATAACACGACCTCAAGCTTTCATTTTATGACAAGCCACTTTAGGGCACCTACCTTTAAGAAACGCCTTTATTACGTCTCACTCTTCTTTTCTTGTTTTGAAGAATTATGCCGCAAAAGAAAGCTACTCCAGCTATGACACCAGCTGCTATCCGAAAACTTGTTGCCGATAGTATAGAGGCAGCACTAGTAACTGAAAGAGAGGCCGTAGCTACACGGGCTGCTGAAGCCGCTTCTCGGGCAGAAACAGCAGAAGCTGCCGGACTAGCTGCTAATGGTACTAATGTTCGCAAATGTACATATAAGGACTTTAAGAACGGCGATCCCATAAAATTCAAAGGCACTGAAGGAGCCACTGTTATGATCCGCTGGTTTGAGAAGACAGTGTTGGTGTCCTTCAGTACCCAAGGATCCTTAAAACAGGATTTGAATACAAATTACAGTAAGTGTTAATCAACCAAAAACACAATTAAGTCACAGTCACTCAGTGAGTTTCCTTCAATATGCTCAGGATGAGTCTAAGAAGAAAGACTCACCAATTCAGGGAGGCGGATCTTCCTGAAGTATTACTTGAGCCAAAGAAGAAGGTAATTGGTTCTGTGAGTGTTGGACAAGAACTCACTGAACCTCAATCTCCTCAACAACAATAAGTGATTGAAGACTGAAGACTGAAGGCGAAGACTGAAGAACCAGAAGCCTGAAAGAAAGGCGGGATTGAGCGGGAAGGTTTGAAGAGATACGGACAAGTCTTATCAGGGCAGAAACAAACCATCCCTAAAGCGGCTAAAAGTCAAGAAGTGTCAGAACTGACACTCGAAGACTTTTTGGCCCAATCTTATTGGTTCTTGAAAATGACAAACACTATTGTAGTTGTCAAACACGCCTTCTTATTCTTTATGTATTTTAATCTTCAGGACTCTTACATGTTTGCCTAAAAATAGCAAACAAATGGAGAAAAGTGGGTTAGGTATTTTGTGCAATAAAAGCTTAGACTTTCACAATACCCCTTTTCTCCTACAAAGAGTAACCAATCCCTGAGATAGCTCAGTGGGTCGATATTGTTACCACTTAAGCATTGCTTGAGTTTAGATAGGAGACACCATACCTTGTCTATTCAATCCCAAGTGTTTGTTCCAAAAAATACTTGGGTAATAGATTCTTTAATTGATTTCTAATAAGAATTTAAACGTTGAAAAATATTGTGTTTTTATATTTACGTTTTTACTTATAAGTTGTAATTAATAAAATACATCGTATCAGTCATAAACACGCTTAGATTAACTTTCTAGTTATCTCTAAGCGTGTTAAGGGAACAACAAGTGGTATCAGAGCCTCTGGTTTATAAAATCTTTCAAATACTAAGAGTGCTCAAGTTTTTTAAAACCAAGATCCTACTATTGCTTATATTAATGTGCCCCAGCTAGTCGATAAAAAGGGTGGAAGCTTTTCAGCTGTTGCCCCCAGACTTGAAGCTGGTAAATTTAGCAAGTGGAAAATGTGAATGCTTTGCTACTTGACTGGTATGGAACCATACTACATCACTTGCGTGAAAGAAGGTCCTTATGTCCCAAAGACTGTTGAGGGGCTGAACAAGCCTGAAGCTCAGTGGACCATTGATGAGAGAAGGGGGGTCAATCAAGACCAACGCCTGAAAAGCATCATTATATCTTGTCTTCCTGACGATATAATGGAATCAGTTATCAACTGTTCAACAGCTAAGCAAACTGGGGATGACTTGATCAATAGCTTTGTAGGTCCCTCAGATACCAAGGAAAATAGGATAATGGACCTGAAACTTGAGTACAATACTTTCAGTGCAAAGGACTCTTAAAGTCTCTCTCATACATATACCAGATACAAGACCCTGATAAACGAATTATCAAATGATGGTGTAGTTTTGTCTAAGCATGAGACAAATGTTGGCTTTGTCAACAGTCTCCCTGAGAAGTGGCTAAACTTCTCACAAGGCCTCAGGAATGCTAATCACATTCAGACCCTTGAGCTCCTTGAGATCTATGGGAATTTTTTCTATGAAGACAACTTAATCTCTAGGAGATACCCAGACACAAAAGCTCTTGAGACCAAAAAGGCCTTGACCTCCTCACCCATATCAACTGCCTTTTATTCTAATGGTGTTGTGCAGGATTTTTAAGAGGATTCTGAAGATGAGATTGATGAAAGAACTGGTGATGAGTACCTAAATGATTTAAACTTGGAATTCCAAGAAAGGGCACTCCTTGCTAATTCAAAATGGTTCATCAAAAGAAATCAGTCCATCTTTTTAAAAGCCAAAGCAAATGAAACCACTGAATGTTTTAATTGTGGTAAAAAGGGTCATTTTGCTAGAGACTGTTATTCTAAAACCATCTCAGAACCCTCTTATAAATTTTCAGGAAACAGTTCCTCAGGAACTCGCAAGTTTCAACCTAGAATGCTTCAGTCAACCCAACATTTTCAAAACTGTAATGTTCAAAAGGGTCAAAAAGACTTTGAAGCGAAATATAGGAAAGCTAAGGCTAAACTTGCACTTCTTGAAACTAATTCCTCAATGTCTCAGGCTGCTCAAATGTCCAAACCTGTTCAGATAAAGAACAAGGTTCTTGTAGCAGAAGCTTATGACTGGGATGAAGAAGAGGTCTCAGATGATGAGGAAATTAGAGTGAGTGCACTGATGGCACTTTCTAAAGGTGATCAGGTGGCTGTTGGAAAAAGCCATGCAAGGAATGGAGAGTGGGTGAACATAACCATGAAGAAGGTAAACACTTTACTATCTATGGATGATGATTCTTATTGGCAGTCCTATATGAATTATATTTGTGTAGAACTTAAGTTTGTTGAAGAACAAAGGCTTAACTTGCTTTCAAAATATAACAATCTTGTGTTAGAATTGAATAAATGTAGAGATGAATTGCTTGTACTAAAACAAGCCAAGTTAGAAACTATTACTCTACAAATTCAAAACACTGAAATTTTGAAACAAAACCAAGCCATGCTAAATGAACTTAACAAAGAAAAGGCTGTCATTGAAGGCTGGACTAAAAAGAACCCCAAGGTTTTTGATACTATGGGTTTAGTTCCTAAGATAACAATAGGAATTGACTAACTCACTGAAACCCCCAGTGAGAGTCATAGTGAAATGGCCTTTATTCCAGCAGGCATATCTTTTGAGCAAGAAATGCTACCCATGTCAAATGACTGGATTTCCAGGGACAACCCAGTCAGTAAGTTACCAAACTTTGAGACTGGAAAAATCTTGCTTCCTAAAAGTCAGGCTCTGAAAAATATGCTTGGACTCACTGACCAACCCAGTAGTACTGAGTCAGTCAATGAGTCTGAATCAGAATCATTCACACCACTCCCACCACTGAATATCCTTCAGGGTGCTGCACCATGCTCAGACCTCCCACCATTGGTCTACTCTCAGTATTCTCCAAAGGAGAATCCAGGAATGGGAAAAACCGTCCTAAAGAGGCAAACCCCTGAAGTCTCAGTACATTCTGATGACTCATCAACTTTAGTCCCTTCTAAAGTAAAAACAGAAAGCCCTGATTCCAAAATTGATCAGCTGGCTGAGCTTGTCAGGAAGCTGAGTGAGAAGATTGAATCTTCTGAGAAACCTTCTCAATCCAAGATGAAGGAAACCAAATCAGCTTCCTTAAGCACCAAACCAAAACCCTCCAAACCCTTGAAAAGGTGTGAGCTGTGTCACTATACCAATCATTTCACTGATGATTGTTATAGAATCCTTTACTGCATGATATGCAAAAAGGAAGATCACAGGACTTCTGATCACCAATCATACACAGCCACAACAAAGATGGCAAACTTTAAAGCTCAGGCTTTAGAATACCCTTCTGATTCAAAACAGAAACAGAAACAAAAGGCAAAGCCTTTTACACCTTGCCCTCACTGTGGCTTCAATGACCACCATCCTAAGGATTGTCTAATGAACAACTGTTGTGAAATTTGTGGAGACTCCACTCACAACACCTCAGGACATGAAAAGGTCATTCAGACCAGAAGAGGTATGACCAAGTCATCATCTCAGTCCACTGAGTCCACCTCTGCAATGAAATGCAAAATTTGTGGTAGCTCAGCCCATTCAACCACTAACCATGCATCAATCATTAAGGTTAATCAAGCCAAACCCTCCAAGAAGAGGGATCCTAGAAAGAACTAACTCAGTTTACATACTTGTGCAGAGATATGCCAGGAAGCCAGTTTGGCATCTAGATAGTGGATGTTCAAGGAGCATGACTGGTGTGAGAGAGTATCTGCACAAATTTATGGAAGAACCAGGACCCAAGGTGATATTTGCTGATAACTCATCATGACTCACTAAAGGTTATGGTTCAGTAAACTGTAGTGGTATAGTCTTTACTAGGATAGCTTATGTCAATGGCCTTAAGTACAATTTGATCAGTGTTAGTCAACTATGTGATGCAAAATACATAGTTCAGTTTGATGATAAGCAAGGAACCATCTTCAATGCAAATAAGGAAGTTGTCCTTATTGCACCAAGAAGACAAGATGTTTATGTGTTAGACATGTCCAGTCTAACTCAGAATGGAACTTGTCTCTTTACTAAGGCCACTGAAACCCTCAACTGGCTTTGGCATAAGACTCTCTCCCACCTTAACTTCAAAAACATAAACAATCTTGTGAAACAAAACAAGGTCCTTGGCTTACCATCACTTGTGTTTTCAAAGGATAAACCATGCTCTGCCTGTGAAAAAGGTAAACATCATAAAGCATCCTTTAAAACCAAAATAAACTTTTCCATCAGGAACTGCCTTCATCATCTCCATATGGATCTCTTTAGGCCCGTCAGTCCTAGATCCATTAACCATGAGAAGTATACTCTGGTCATTGTGGATGAATACTCAAGATATACTTGGGTTTACTTCCTGATCAAAAAGAGTCAGGCAGCTGAAACAATCATGTCCTTTGTCAGAAACATTGAAAATCAAAATGACATCAAAGTCAAACAGATCAGGACTGACAATGGAACAGAGTTCAAAAACTATGAACTTAAATGTTTCTATGATGAGAAAGGAATTTCCCAAAAATTTTCCTCTCCTTACACACCTGAACAAAATGGTGTGGCTGAAAGGAAAAATAGAACCCTCATTGAAGCAGCTAGGACAATGCTGAATGGATCAGTCCTTTCCAAACACTTCTGGACTGAAGCAGTAAAGACTGACTGTTACATACAAAACAGATCCATCATTGTCAAGAGACATAGCAAAACCCCTTATGAGTTATTCAATGGAAGGATCCCTAACATCAGCTACTTTCTTGTCTTTGGGTGTCCTGTGTTTATTCATAATCACAAGGATCACTTAGGGAAATTTGATGCCAAAGCTGATGATGGATACTTCCTAGGATACTCTCTTGTCTCAAAGGCCTTCAGGGTGTTCAACACTAGGAGACAGCAAACTGAGGAAATATTTCATGTTACCTTTGATGAGAGCACTGATGCAATCAGTGTCTCTAACACCTCAGTGGAAGAGATAGGCATTGATGATTCATCAAAATACCCTCCTGATGAACATCATCCTGACAATGGTCCTTCCACTCAGTACCAAGAAAATGCTGACATCTCATATTACATCATCCCTCACAACCTTCCTTACCCAACCATCACTGAGTTTGTTGAAGTACAAAGAAGTACTGATGCAATCATTCAGTCTGAAAACAGTGCTCAAGAACCAAACAATCACAGTGATGAGTCAACCCACTCAGACACTCATGATGCTGAAGATCATCATGTGTCTGATCCTGACCCTACCCATCAGGCCTCCTCAAGTTCTAATCAGTTCCCAAGACCTCAGGACAGTTGGACTAGGTCTCAGGATATAGAACTTGTGAATATAATTGGAGAGCCTACTGAAGGCATGCTTACTAGAAGCATGGCTGCACAACTGAGAGTAGCCTCAGCTAATGAATGCCTATTTATGGACTTCATCTCCATAATTGAACCCAAAAGTGTCAAGGAAGCACTTAATCATCCAAGTTGGGTTCAGGCCATGCATGATGAACTGAAACAATTTGACAGAAACAAGGTAATGACCTTGGTCAAATGTCCTGAAGATATTTCAGTCATTGGCATTAAATGGGTGTTCAAAAACAAATCTGATGAAAATGGCATAGTCATTAAAAACAAAGCCAGACTTGTAGCCAAAGGCTATAACCAACAAGAAGGCATTGACTATGAAGAAACATTTGCACCAGTAGCAAGGATGGAAGCCATCAGGATCTTCTTTGCTTTTGCAACCTACATGAACTTCAAGGTGTACCAAATGGATGTTAAAATTGCATTATTAAATGGGTCACTAAAAGAAGAAGTTTATGTTCAGCAACCTCCTAGATTTGAAAGCCATGAGTTTCCTGACTATGTCTGCAAGCTTAACAAAGCCCTTTATGGACTGAAACAAGCTCCCAAGGCATGGTATGAAACTCTCTCAGCCTTCCTGATCCAAAATAAATTTGTCAGAGGCAAGATAGACAACACATTGTTTATCTACAGGACAAATAATGATGTCATACTTGTACAAGTATATGTTGATGATATCATCTTTGGCTCAACAAGTTATAAACTTTGCAAACAGTTTGAAAAACTAATGGCAAAGAAATTTGAAATGAGCATGATGGGAGAACTGACTTACTTCCTTGGTCTGCAAATCAAGCAGACTGATAAAGGAACCTCTATCAGTCAAGAGAAGTATGTCAGAAGCTGTTAGGAATTAAATATTCATGAAGTTCTTAATCGGGAAATACTCCAAGTATGTTTCTGCTGATGATGTTGACTCTGCTGTTTAGTACATTGACTCTGCTGATAGGCTTAACAACTCTGCTGATGATTCTACTGATAGCGATAGATTGTTCCTGCTGATAGAGAACACTCTGCTGTTTAAGAGGATAAGATCAAGAAGATATTTATTGTATTTTGGTCAAACATATACGGTAGAAAATATCTTACTCCATGTGCTTAGTTAACAAGTTGTATACATAGATACATGTTGTATCTTATGTACTGACACCAACATGCATAAGTTAACAAAGTAAGTCGGTCAAGACTTTTAGCAAATTTGTAAAGATCTCTTGCAACTATAAAAGAGATCTTAGACTTGGATATTGTAAGTGACACACATGCACATGCATAACTGTTAGAACAAGAACAAGAACAAAAACAATATATCACAAGTCTAAAACATAAGATTCAAGGTTTTGTAACCCTAGTGAAAAACTCAAGATCACTCGTATTATTTGGAATAATATTGAATCGTTTAGTGAAATACTTTCTTTGTTCATTGTTAAGTAACAAACATAATTCTTCCATTTCCATAACATACATAACCTTCTAAGTGTGGTTAAGTAAATTCCGCGTGCTTAATCATATTAAGTCAATATATCTCATACACAAAGACACAAGGTTTAACCACCTTAACCGTGTACAATCCAAGACTCAACCTCATAGTTGGTATCAGAGCTAGAGGTTGATATATTTGAATTAGAAGAAACAGAAATGGATCCACATGATGTTCAAACAAATGTTGCTGCAAAGTTGCCCATAATCAAACCCAATGAGTTTGAGTTATGGAGGATGAGAATTGAGCAATATTTCATGGTCCAAGATTATACTCTTTGGGACATAATTATATATGGTGATTCCTTTTCACCAAGCTACTCAGAGGTTGTCCTAGAAGGTAAAACAAGTAGAAAAAGAAATACTGGACCAGTGTCAAATGAAGAGAAGATACTGAAGAGAAATGATCAGAAAGCAAGAAATTTGCTGCTTATGACCATTCCTAGTGAGCAGATGCTATCATTCAACAAGTATCTTGATGCAAAAACTCTTTTTGAAGAGATTTGTGCATATTTTGGTGGTAATGAAACTACCAAAAAGACACAGAAGACACTACTAAAGCAACAATTTGAAAACTTTACTGCTTTTAGTAATGAGTCTCTTGATAAGCTATTCTCAAGATTACATAAGCTTGTCAGTCAGTTAGCTGTGTTGGGTGTTGAGACAGAGAAGGAAGATCTCAACATGAAGTTTCTAAGAAGTCTACCTGATGAGTTCCATACTCATGTTATTGTCTGGATGAACAAGCCAGACATTGAAACAATGAAACTCAATGATTTGTACAACAACTTCAAAATTGTTGAACAAAGTCTTAGAAAGTCTGGAACTTATGGTACTAGTTCTGGAAACGTGGCACTCTTGTCAGTTCCTAGTATTAGTAAGAATGAAGAGGTAGATGAAGGTGAAAGTGCTCCTTCCACAAGTTCTCACAAGGATGTTGCTGGTCTTGGAGATGCAACATTCTATGCTTTTATTACCAGTCAATCTAATGGCTCTCCTCTCAACCATGAAGACCTTGAGCAGGTAGATGGTGATGATTTGGAAGCTATGGATATTAAATGGCAGGTTGCTTTGCTTAGCATGAGGGCTAAGAAGTATTGGCAAAGAACTGGGAAGCAGATTACCATAAATGGTAATGATACTGCTGGGTTTGATAAGAAGAAAGTGGAGTGTTTCAACTGTCATAGGTTAGGACACTTTGCTAAGGAGTGTAGAAGCCCAAGAAAGCAGGAGAATAGAAACACTTGGTATAAGCAAGATAGGAAAAAGGAAGTTACTGTTGAAGAGCCAAAGGCTATGTTGGCTATTGATGGTATTGGTTATGATTGGAGCTCTATGGCTATTGAAGAGGATGCACCACCTAATGCTGCTCTTTTGGCCAGTGAATTTGCTCTAATGGCTCATTCTGATTCAGAGGTAAACAATATTACATCTTGTACTGAATCATGTCCTAATCTTAAAGCTTATGAAGACCTTAATAAGAGATTTGAAGCTCATAAACAAGAACTGCTTGATTCTTTGTTTAATTTGGCTAATCACAAAAGAGGTCTAGGTGTTTTAGAAAAACAAGTCTTACATTTTAAAAATAATGAAATTCATTTTGCTGATGACATCAACATACTAAAAAATGACATTAAGATCAGAAATGAGTGTATTGTTGAGTTGAATGAATCATTAGCTAAACACAAGAATGAAAGAGAAAATGTAAAGGTTTCTGTGGATGTTTTAGCACATTCCTCAGAAGGATTCAATAAGCTTTGGGAAGCCCAAGTTATTGATAAAGTTAATTCTGGTGTTGGATTTAAGTCTGTACCCCCACCATACAGAGGTGTTCATTCACCTCCAGGTATTGATTTAGCACACACAGGGTTACCTGAGTTTCAAGAACCAATCATGGAATATGGTTCTAAGGTCACTAAATCTCCTAAGATAGAAAAGGTAAGTAAAAGTTTGGATAAAACTTTATCTTATCAGGACAAGGTGTCCTTTGTTAAGAAAGGAGATGCTATAGTTGTTGAAGATTGCACAACTGATAGTGATAGTGAAGAAGAACAGGTTATGTCTAAACCTGTCTTGGTTAAGAAAGTAGGAACAAGTCTTCCTAAGATAGTCAATCACAACACTAACAGGCCTAAGTCAAATGTTAAGACAGTTAGGAAACCAGTTAGATATTGTGAACAATATAGAACTACAAACAAGCCCAGAGGTAACCAAAGGAATTGGAACAACCTCAAGTCTAACCAATTAGGTGATGACTTTGCATTTTACAATAAAGCTTGTTATACATGTGGTAGTTTTGACCATCTTGCAGCTTTCTGCAACCAAAGGGTATCTGGGTATGAAAACCATAGAGTGAATCACAAAAGGCAAACACCTAAATCTCACTTTCACTCTAGTTATAAGAAACCAAACCCCAGAGTAGTCAAAAGCAAGTCTATCTCAAAATCTGATTCTGCTGATAGACCAAATGATCCTGCTGATAGCAAATTTTACTCTGCTGCTCGACCATTTATGACTATTAACCCAAAATCAACAGCTAAGGATGCAAAAACAACTTTCATTCATGCATCTAAAACTGTTCTAAGGCCCATTCAAACAAAAGCAGTGGTTCACAAACAAATTTGGAAACCAAAGGGTGTGACTTCAAAGTTAGCAAACTCTGCTGAACATGTTATTCACTCTGCTGCTAAGGGTAATAGGGCAAATGCTGTTAAGGCCTCAGCATGTTGGATTCAAAAATCCAATGTTGCATCAACAGTCCTTAAAAGATTAAACTATATTGATGCAAGAGGCAGATTCAAGTCAGTAATGGCTTGGATCCCCAAAGAAAACTAACTTTCTTATTTGTGTGCAGGGACATTCTATTGATCATCAAGATCAAGGATTCTCAGATAGTGGATGTTCCAATCACATGACAGGCAACATGTCTTATCTTTCAGATTTTCAAGAATTCAATGGAGGATATGTTACCTTTGGAGGTGGTTTTCGTGGCAAAATTTCTGGTAAAGGTACTATTAAAACCGGAAATTTAGATTTTGAAAATGTGTACTATGTACAAGAGTTAAAGTATAATCTTTTTAGTGTTTCACAAATGTGTGACAAAAAGAATAATGTCCTTTTTACTGACACTGAATGTCTTGTTCTATCTAAGGATTTTAAGATGCCTGATGAAAATCAAGTACTTCTTAGAATTCCTAGAAAGGCCAACATGTATAGTGTTGATATGAAGAACATCATTCCTAAAGAAGATTTAACTTGTCTTGTATCAAAGGCCACATTGGATGAATCAATGTTATGGCATAGAAGGCTTGGTCATATTAACTTCAAAACCATAAATAAAATTGTTAAGAATGGTTTGGTAAGAGGTTTACCTCACAAAAGATTTGAAAATGATCAAACATGCATTGCTTGTCTAAAAGGCAAACAACACAAAGCCACTTGTAAGCCCAAAACGTTTAACTCTATCAATCAGTCATTGTTTATGCTGCATATGGACTTATTTGGACCAGTTTCAGTAAGGAGTATACAACATAAAAAATATTGTCTTGTTATAACTGATGACTATAGCAGATTTACATGGGTTTTCTTTTTAGCTTCTAAGGATGAGACATCAAGCATTCTTAAGGAATTCATTACACTGATAGAAAATCAAGTAAGCAAGAAAGTAAAAGTCATTAGGAGTGATAATGGGACAGAGTTTAGAAATAGAGTTATGGATGATTTCTGCAAAGAAAAAGGTATTAGGAGAGAATATAGTGTTGCTAGAACACCACAACAGAATGGAGTGATTGAAAGAAAGAATAGAACACTAATTGAAGCTGCTAGAACAATGTTAGCTGATTCTAAGCTACCAATAATCTTTTGGGCAGAGGCAATTAACACTGCTTGCTATGTTCAAAATAGAGTTTTAGTTGTGCAGACTCACAATAAGACATCATATGAACTCTTTAATGGTAGAACTCCTGCAATAGGATTTCTTAGACCTTTTGGATGTCATGTGACAATTCTCAATACCTTAGACCATTTAGGAAAATTCGATGGTAAAGCAGATGAAGGTTTCTTAGTTGGATATTCTCTTGTTAGCAAAGCTTTTAGAGTTTACAACTTAAGAACTGAGAAAGTTCAAGAAGAACTACATGTGGAGTTTCAAGAAAACAAATCCAGTGTAGTAGGTCAAGGACCAAAATGGATATTTGATCTTGATTATCTAACAAACTCTATGAATTATTTACCTGTTGTTGCAGAAAATAAAAATTTTTCAGGTTCACAAGCAACAAATGAGGTGGAGTTAGATAAAGATCAATCTGATGTCATTATGCCATTGTGGTCAAGTACCAGTGTGGATTTAGCTTCAAACAATGATGAATCTTCTTCTGATAAAGCAAAAGAAGATGTTGAGGCTCAAAGAAAAGATGATGGAACTATGGATCAACACAATGTTTCTGCTGATAGTACATTTGTTCCTGCTGAACACTCTGCTGATGAGCAAGAACATTCTGCTGATAAGCCAGAACACTCTGCTGATTGGCCAAATACTTCTGATATAGGGCCATCACACACAAAAGAAGCAGAATTCTCTGAAGACGAAGTGGATTTTAGTAATCTTCCACTCAACTATCAAGTTCCAACAACCCCACACACAAGAATTCACAAAGTTCATTCCCTAGATAATGTGATTGGAGATGTACAATCTGGTGTGAAGACAAGAAGACAACTAGTCTCTTCAGACCAAAAAGGGATTCTTGATGCCCTTTATGCTTCAAAACAACATGAACTTTCAAACTCATGTTTATTTGTATGTTTTCTTTCTCAAAAGGAACCAAAGAATATTCTTACAGCCCTAGATGATTCAAGCTGGGTAGAGGCTATGCAAGAAGAGCTTCTTCAGTTCAAGATTCAAAAGGTTTGGGTGCTAGCTGATTTACCTACAGGTGAGAAGCTAATTGGCACTAGATGGGTTTTTAAGAACAAAAGGGATGACAGAGGAATTGTGATCAAGAATAAGGCTCGATTAGTAGCACAAGGGTACACACAAGAAGAAGGAATAGATTATGATGAAGTTTATGCTCCAGTAGCAAGAATTGAGGCAATTAGGCTGTTTCTAGCTTATGCTTCATTTTTAGGCTTCACAGTCTATCAAATGGATGTCAAAAGCGCATTTTTATATGGTAAAATTGAAAGAGAGGTGTATGTTTCACAACCTCCTGGTTTCATTGATCCATTACATCCAAACAAAGTGTACAGAGTAGTGAAAGCTCTCTATGGCCTTCATCAGGCACCAAGAGCTTGGTATGCAACACTTGCTTCCTACTTATTAGAAAATGGATTTCAAAGAGGGAAGATTGATCAGACACTTTTCATCAAACAGCACAAGAAGGATCTTCTGTTAGTGCAGGTGTATGTGGATGACATTATCTTTGGATCTACAAGGAAGGAAATGTGTTTAGAATTTGAGAAGCTTATGAAAGATAAGTTTCAGATGAGTTCTATGGGAGAACTTACATTCTTTTTGGGTTTGCAAGTTAAGCAATCATCTGAAGGCATATTTATTAGTCAAGACAAATATGTTGCAGAGATACTTAGAAAATTTCAATTTGCTGATTCAAAAATTGCAAGCACACCAATGGACTCAGAGAAGCACCTTCTGAAAGATGAAGATGGAGAAAATGTAGATGTACACAATTACAGATCTATGATAGGCTCTCTGATGTATCTTACATCATCTAGACCTGATATCATGTTTCCTGTTTGTGTATGTGCAAGATTTCAAGTTACTCCAAAGGTTTCTCATTTAATTGCAGTCAAGAGAATTTTTAGATATCTCAAAGGTCAACCAAGGTTGGGTATATGGTATTCTAGAGAATCTCCTTTTGATTTGGTAGCATATTCGGATAGTGATTATGCTGGTGCTAGCTTAGACAGAAAGTCAACAACTGGAGGATGTCAATTCCTTGGGTGTAGACTTGTCTCTTGGCAGTGTAAGAAGCAGACAAGCGTGGCAAATTCAACAACTGAAGCTGAATATATAGCTGCTGCAAGTTGCTCTAGTCAAGTTCTATGGCTTCAAAACCAACTCCTTGATTATGGGTACAATTTCTTAAACACTGTTATTTACATTGATAATAGTAGTACAATTTGTATTATTAAAAATCCTGTACAACACTCTAAAACAAAACACATTGAAATTAGGCATCACTTTATAAGAGATTGCAATGAGAAAAGATTAATTCAAGTTCTTAAAATTGCTTCAGAGCATAATTTTGCAGATCTGTTAACCAAAGCTTTTGATGTTTCAAGGTTTCAGTACTTAATTGCAAGTATTGGAATGCTTAATCTTTAAATTTTCAATATGATGTGTTTTTGTACATAAATTTTTGTTGGTACTACTGGATTTATAAGGTACTGCTAGTATATCAAAATTTGAATTGTGTTATTCATACAGTTGGTTTTATGATTATACTAATGCAAGACAAGTACTTTGTACATTGTTCTTTTGGTTTTAGACTAACTATTTCAGGTATGAATATGTGAACACAAAGGATGTTTCAAGTGAAATGGGAACAGCAGAATTCTTATCATATTGCTGACCATAATAGATTTATGATGGACTGAGTTTAGGAATTAAACCTCCTTAAAACTTCTTTCTTGAAATCTAGTTATGATATTTCACATTGAATTGATGACTTAGTTGATCAGATAGTAACTGATACAACTCACTTTCTATCATTTTATACTTTCAAGTATAATGAGTTAGTCTAAGGACATCTGATAGAAATAACAGCTAGTGAAAGTGAATCTAACACTTGTGTTGGAGGTAACAATTACTATGAGCTGGAAACCCTGTCAAGAAAATCTTTTGAATAGATTTATCTTTTCACAGGCAGTTAGTGATAACTGAAATACATTGGTTCTCACACAACCAGAGGTTATTTTTAAACCGAAATTTTGATTAGGTGTCTGTTACACACTTGATTCTTTCAAAATGGTTGAATGTAGTATGATTTTTCAATTCCAAAATCATAAACATACTACTAAGCTAAATGATTTCTTAAAAGGATTTTCAAGGATTCAGAAAAACCATTCATTTATGGATTATGAATCAAAATGTCCACTGATTCACCTCTCATAGGAGTTAACACACCTAGAAGTGATGAGGACAGCAACTTAAACTCTTAAGGAATTGATGGCTTCATGTACAATATTGTCTGAAAATAAGTTCAAACTGATAGATCAGGTGATATGAAGAGAAGTTCTTTAGTACATAGTGAGATCTTCCAAACAAGGGGAGGAAACAAAAGTTATTTGCTTCAGGGGAGGAAATAATTTCCCAGAAAAGGAAGAATAAACCAATATATGGAAGGAGAAGACAAGAGCATACAAGATGATGTAGAGGTTGAAAATGATTAGAACAGATCAAATATCTAGAAGGGATGAAGCATTCCAAAGGAGAAAGTTCTATCTAGATCAAACGAAGGAAAGTTTCAATTTCAGTTCATTATGTTTGTTTATCACTTGCAAAGGCATGCTGATAGATGATTTCACTTGTTGAAATCATTGCCTCTTACAATTCCTCCATCCAAGGAAATTGCACCATCTTTTGGTACAATGTTTTGATATTGCTAAAGTCAAAGAAGAATAGAGCAGATCAGTTCAGATTCATGAAGTGTTTGAAAGATCTTCTCAAGATAAGTCCTCATTTAATTCAGAAAACATGTTTGAATTGATTCACATGTTTAGGGGAGGATTGTTAGGAATTAAATATTCATGAAGTTCTTAATCGGGAAATACTCCAAGTATGTTTCTGCTGATGATGTTGACTCTGCTGTTTAGTACATTGACTCTGCTGATAGGCTTAACAACTCTGCTGATGATTCTACTGATAGCGATAGATTGTTCCTGCTGATAGAGAACACTCTGCTGTTTAAGAGGATAAGATCAAGAAGATATTTATTGTATTTTGGTCAAACATATACGGTAGAAAATATCTTACTCCATGTGCTTAGTTAACAAGTTGTATACATAGATACATGTTGTATCTTATGTACTGACACCAACATGCATAAGTTAACAAAGTAAGTCGGTCAAGACTTTTAGCAAATTTGTAAAGATCTCTTGCAACTATAAAAGAGATCTTAGACTTGGATATTGTAAGTGACACACATGCACATGCATAACTGTTAGAACAAGAACAAGAACAAAAACAATATATCACAAGTCTAAAACATAAGATTCAAGGTTTTGTAACCCTAGTGAAAAACTTAAGATCACTCGTATTATTTGGAATAATATTGAATCGTTTAGTGAAATACTTTCTTTGTTCATTGTTAAGTAACAAACATAATTCTTCCATTTCCATAACATACATAACCTTCTAAGTGTGGTTAAGTAAATTCCGCGTGCTTAATCATATTAAGTCAATATATCTCATACACAAAGACACAAGGTTTAACCACCTTAACCGTGTACAATCCAAGACTCAACCTCAAGTATGTCAGAAGCCTACTGAAGAAGTATGAGCTCAGTGACAGTGCCTCAGTCAAAACTCCCATGGTACCCCCAAAAAACCTTGGTCCTGACCTATAAAACCCTGAAAGTTATATAATTCGAAAAGACTAAAATACCCTCAAGTTAAAATTTTGAGAACTTACAAATATTAACTAAGTAACACTAACCTAAGTTCTAATAAAAATAAAAACATTACATTATAATGTTTGTACAAAAAAAAAAAAAAAAAAGAAACTATGTAATGTGCCCCCCCCCCCTGACCATAATGTGGTCCAAATACATGATAGCTAAATATTTGTTAAGCCCATAATGTGATTGATCCTTTCCTAATCTACACTAATCACAAAACACGGCTTTCTTTTCTTTTCTATTAACCGATCCATCACATAGCCCTAATTCCTCTCTCTCTCTAAAAACAAGTCACGGCTTCTTCTTGGTCCCTTCATATTCGATCTACAGCAGCCACATCAAGGAGATTTTGGTGTTCTTGAGTTTGTTCTTGTCCAAGGTAATCATTCATGTCCATAAATTAATTCATTCGAATTGATCCCAAAAACCCTAATCGATCCACTCTATTTTTTTCTCTTGTGTTTCATCCGATCAAGAAGAGGAAGGAAGAAGAAGAAGAATTGATCATTATCTTCTCGTATAATTCGTGTTTCATTCATCACAAGGTAACCCTATAATCCTAGCATTGATCCATACGAATTTATGAACCAAATATTGATCAAAACCATGTGTTTTTCCTTTTGTTTGCTGCTGTACGCCCCAAAGGAGAAGAAGAAGGGATCCATTCGTGTGTTACCTTTGTTGTGTTCGTGTTCTTCGTGGTCTACAAGGGTATTGTATCGTCTTTGCTCAATCCTTGTTCTTGTCTTTTTGTTCTAGTCGAATTATGGTACATAAAATGATACATAAAATGACAAGTTATGAAAACCCTAAAAATCTGTTATGTATGAATCGAACCAGGGTTTATATGGTGAAATTATTCGACTTGATTATGTTAAGACCTATTTTAATCGACCTAAATATGTGTTGGATCAACCTATAATCATTTTTTGTTAAGAAGTAATGAAATAAAATGAGAAAACCCTAAGTTATGCATGGTTCTGTGAATAACTGCTACTGACCTGGAATTTTGTCCGACTTTAACCGGCTGTAACTAATTGATGTGAACGTGTTTTTGGGTGTTTTAAGAGTCTAAAACTAAGTTCAATGAAATGGCTACCTGGGAAAATTTAGTTTGTAATTTTTGGAGGCATGGAAGGTTACCTTTTGATTTTTAGAAAATTATGTGTCTGATCGGATTTGTGAGTCTGGAAAATCAGTCTGGGTTTTTGAATTTTAGTTTCCAAACCACGTTGAATAAGGAGGTTTCCTTTGAACTGGGTAATATTCAGGATGTATATTACTTCCTGGAATTTTTGTAGATTTTTGTGAATTTTTCTTAAAAGGTTTTTAATTAATAACTTTTCGTATAGTAAAATTACTCAGAAATCTGGGCGAGTTGGTTTAAGTGAATTTTAATCCATAGCTATGCTACTTAATAAAATCTGGAAAAATTAGATAAAATACTTAAGACATGTGAGCATCTCTGGTAATTTTTGGGAATTTTATTACTGAGTTCTTATATGGTTTACAATTTATAGAAAACTTAACAAATTCGTATATAAAACTGTGAAAAATTAAAAAAGGTTAAAAAGGGAAATTAAAAGGTGTTTTGTGTTTATTTTATAAACTAAAGGGTTTAAATTGTTAATTGCTAAAACTAATGGACCTAACTTGTGAACCCCTGTAACTTTATAGTAATTACACTTTACACCCTAAAGTTATGAGAATTTCATATTAACCCTAAACTTATGATAGTTACCTAATAAACCCTAAATTATGGAAACATACTTTACGAACCCTAAATTTTTGTAAAAGACATCATGAACCCTAAGCTACGGATACGATCATTTATAATACTTTAATTTGACATACGAGGATGTTAATAACCAAAGTTACCTCAAATGGAATGAGAACTAAAATGAAACCCTATGATTATATGAACCTTATAAGAGAACTTATGCATATCTGTAGATCGGGTGAAGAGGGAGTGATCATCCATCTCTATTTCTGTCGTTGCTTTGATTTTGGTGTGCTTTTGTCGAGGTACATATATTCTTTCCCTTCTCAGTAGGGTTATATTCTCATATGATCCGAAAACTGCTATGTTTCCCTTTATTTGACTCATGACTGTCATTGTATGATCGTCATTCTATTTGATCTATTCTGACATTTGTTTAAATGTCTCTGCCATGATATGATATGATTATGCTTTGCTAGGCTTATTTGAGATGCTATCTGTTTCTTTTGCCATGATTCGGTAGATTATGATTTGATATATGATATGATAAATCCGTGCCTGAGCTTACCTAGTTCTAGAGGTACTAGGACCATGTTTAGGATGGCACCCTAGGCATGACACTTCCGTAGAGGTGTGATAGATCTACGGCGTTCCCCCCTTTTGATTTGATTTGATTTGCATGCTTTATTGGCCAACCCCATATGTGTGATCAGTCAAGAGCTGACATACATATTTTTGTTAGGGAGCGTATGGATGCATCCTAGGACTTTTGTATGTGTATGATTTGGTGACCAGGTGGTGTGTGCCTTACACTCCTTCTTACACTTTTGGTACTTAGAGGTCTCCCCTCTTCGTGCACTTATATGATATGATATGATATGATTTGACGGATTTTGATTTGGAGTTCTTATGGCACATCCTTATATGACCCTTCTCATTACTTGATTCTATTCTTGTTTTATTTTCGATTCAGTTCTCATGCACTCTTGACTCTTGATTATTCTTTATGATTCGTATGACTTCATGATTATGCTTTCGTTTTGTATATCTTGTTCCTTCGTTGCTTATGCTTATTTACCTTTTTGTTATGCTTCGTTATATATCTGTTCACTGGGCTTTTTAAGCTCAGCCGCATGTTTTCTTTCTTATGCGGCAGGTAATAAGCGGGGCGACGGGCTTGGGAATGAGAGAGCTTAAGATTTGAGAGACCCATTTATTTTATCATTTGTTGTCCATTGTTTGGACGTTTATTTATTTCCGTACTTCAGATATTATTTATTACTTTGGTTTGTTTGGTTAACCCATTATGCATTTTGGATTATCTTTTGAACACTAGTCTTGATGTTCAAGACTTAGTTAATTAATAAAAGACTTCCGCTTGCGTTTATGTTTGCTTTGTATGACACCATACTGTGATATCTTGACCTTGTCGGGTCGGGGTGTTACAATTATGGTATCAGAGCGACTGGGTTTGACCTGTAGAACCTTAGAAATGACCTGTGAGGATTTGGGTAGACACTAGGCTTCTCGTTTGACGCGATCTCTTAATTCCATTTTGACCCTTACGTTTGTTTTGTCTCTTTTAACTCGTTTGTGACCTTTCAGATGGTGGCTACTCGTCGTAATGATTTTGAGGAATCTTTTGGTGCTGCTTTTGATGCAGCAGTTCAGCGAACTATTGAGGCATTACTTCCCGATTTGACTGCTCGTATCACGGAAGAGATTAGGAGGAACACCGCTAGTGGTAGTGGCGGTGGTAATGGTGGTAGTGGGGGTAATGGCAGTGGTGGTAATGGGGGTAATGGCAGTGGTGGTGGTGATGCTCCACCAGTGTCGATTCATGTGTGGTTGGAGCGTTTCAATAAGCAGAGACCACGTTCTTTCAGTGCTGCTACTTCTCCGGTGGAGGCGGAGAATTGGATATCTCATATTGAGAAGATATTCGAGGTGCTCGGTTGTGATGACGTGTTTAAGGCACGTTTAGCTAGCTACAAGTTTGAGGGAGATGCCCTCAGCTGGTGGAAGGCGTATCGGACTGCTAAGGGTGGAGACGAGTATGTTGCTGGTTTGACATGGGCTGAGTTTCGTGAGACATTTTTCCTTCAGTACTTCCCTTTATCTGAGAGACAGAAAATTGAGCGTGACTATCACCATATCTTTCAGTTGGAAAGGGAGTCGAGTGCTGAGTATATGAAGCGGTTTGTTAGACTTGCGGGTTTTCTGGGTAAGAAGGCTGGTACTCCGGAGGAGCAGGCTCTACATTTTAAGTGGGGGTTGCGTGATGAGCTGCTAGATGGTATTCTGAACATTAATTTTACTGATGTGGCACAAGTTGCCAATGCTGTCCGTAATAAGGAGTTGATGCAGGAGAGATCTAGGCGTGGGGTGAAGAGGACCTTGGATAGTGGTAATCAACAGGTTCAGGGTACTAGTCAGAGGGATGCTACTCCGAGGAGTAATGATTTTCGTGGTAATGACAGGCGTGGTAACGTTAACAGTGGGCAGATTCAGCGGTCAGGTCGTGACCAACAGTATAGGGGTCAGCAGAGTCGGGGCAATCAGCAGGGGAACCGTGGTGTTACTTCTTCAGCTGGGCAGAGGAATGTGGAACGGCTTCCACCTCCTCCTATTTGTGTTGAGTGTGGGAAAACTCATCCTGGTCGTACATGTTATAGAGCTACTGGTGCTTGTTTTAATTGTGGCAGGTTGGACACCGGATTAGGGATTGTCCGAAGGCGACTGGCACCGACCGTGGTAATGGAAATGGGGGACAGCAGGCTCATAAGGGCAGGGTTTTTGCACTCACTAGGGATCAGGCTGCGGGTGCTTCTGGCACTATTTCGGGTATGCTTTATTTATTTGATCGTCCCATTTTTGTTCTATTTGATACTGGTGCGACGCATTCTGTGATATCTGTTACATTTGCTAAACACACTAAAAAAACCGCAACACCACTAAATTATGCTTTATCTATATCAACCCCAATGAAATATTCCGTGACCATTACGCATGAATACGTGAATTGTTCTCTTCATTTCGATGATAAAGTTCGCCCTGCAAACCTTCTTCCTCTCGATATGTATGATTTTGATGTAATTTTAGGTATGGATTGGTTGTCGGAGCATCGAGCTACGATTGACTGTCATACCAGGCGTGTGATGTTTGGTGATCCTTGTAATCCTGAATTCGTCTACCAAGGTTCTCGGCTTGGTAAATCTATTAAGATCATATCCGCTATGAAAGCTCGTTCTTTACTGTCACATGGTTGTGAGGGTTTTCTGGCTTCAATTAAGGATTCATCTTTGGAGACTCCTAGTATTGAGAGTCTTTCGGTTGTTCGTGAATTTCCCGACGTATTTCCTGATGAGCTTCCAGGCATGCCGCCTGAGCGTGAAGTTGAATTTTCGATTGATTTGATTCCGGGTGCTGAACCCATCTCTAAGGCACCATATCGTATGGCTCCTGTTGAACTGAAAGAATTGAAAGAGCAGTTACAGGAATTGCTTGAATCTGGTTCCATCCGTCCTAGTGTTTCGCCGTGGGGTGCTCCGGTTTTATTCGTTAAGAAGAAGGACGGTAGTATGAGATTATGTATTGACGACCGTGAACTCAACCGCATTACTATTCGCAATCGTTATCCGCTTCCCCGCATCGATGATTTGTTTGATCAGCTCCAGGGAGCTAAATTCTTCTCTAAGATCGATTTGAGGTCTGGATATCATCAGTTACGTGTAAAGGAGCAGGATGTTCCTAAGACAGCGTTTCGTACGAGATATGGCCATTATGAGTTCTTAGTCATGCCATTTGGGTTGACGAATGCTCCAGCGGTTTTCATGGACTTGATGAATCGGGTTTTCCATGAGTACTTAGATAAGTTCGTGATCGTGTTTATTGACGACATCTTGGTGTACTCTAAGACCAAGGAGGAGCATGAGAGTCATCTTCGTATTGTTTTGGAAACTTTGAGGCAGAAGAAGTTGTACGCCAAGTTCTCCAAGTGCGAGTTCTGGTTAGGGAAAGTTGCATTCTTAGGTCACGTCGTTTCCGCAGATGGTATCAAAATGGATCCGGCTAAGGTTGAGGCTATCACAAAGTGGCCAAGACCGACCAATGTGACTGAGATCAGGAGTTTTCTTGGACTGGCTGGTTATTACCGGAGGTTTGTTGAAGGTTTTTCTCGTTTGTCATTACCGTTGACTCAGCTTATGCGCAAGGGAGAGAAGTTTGTATGGACCGACGAGAGAGAAGCTAGTTTTGAGGAGTTGAAGAAGAGGCTCGTTTCTGCGCCGATTCTTACTCTACCATCGGGTTCGGGTGGTTATCAGATCTATAGTGATGCTTCTAAGAAGGGTTTGGGTTGTGTCTTGATGCAGCATGGGAAAGTGATTGCATATGCTTCTAGGCAGTTGAAACCATATGAGGCGAACTATCCTACTCACGATCTGGAGTTAGCTGCTGTTGTCTTTGCTCTAAAAATCTGGAGGCATTATCTTTATGGTGAGAGCTGTGATATATTCACCGATCATAAGAGCCTGAAGTACATCTTTACCCAGAAAGAGTTGAACATGCGACAGAGGCGTTGGTTGGAGTTGTTGAAGGATTATGACACCAATATTCAGTACCACCCTGGGAAGGCCAATGTTGTGGCTGATGCTTTGAGTCGTAAGTCGGGAATGATTGCTAGTCTTGACTTTGAGCTGAGGATTTTGAATGACTTAGAGCTTATGGAGGTTGAGTTGTGTGTTCGGGGTCGTGATGGTTTTTGGGCTAGCTTGAAGGTGGAGTCTGATTTGATGTTAAGGATTAAGGAGGCACAGAAAGACGATGGTGACTTATGGGCTATTGTGCAGAATGTTGAGGATGGTAAGCAGTCAGATTTTCGTGTGGATGCGGATGGTATTGTTTGGTTTGGTGATCGTCTATGTGTTCCAGATGATGCTACTCTTCGTGACGCTGTGCTTTCTGAGGCACATAGTTCTCCGTTTTCTATTCATCCGGGTTCGACTAAGATGTATCATGATCTTAAGCAACATTTTTGGTGGAATGGGATGAAGCAGGATGTGGCTTTGCATGTGGCTAGATGTATGACTTGTCAGCAGGTCAAGATTGAACATCAGCGTGCAAGTGGTCTTTTGCAACCTCTTGACATTCCTACGTGGAAATGGGATGAGATATCTATAGACTTCGTTACCGGTTTACCTCGTACTCTTCGTAAGCATGACGCGATTTGGGTTGTTGTTGATCGTCTGACCAAATCTGCGCATTTTCTCCCTATTCGTATTGATTATCCGGTGAGTCGTTTGGCTCAGATCTTCCAGCAGGAAATTGTTTGATTGCATGGTATGCCGTCTTCTATTGTGTCCGATCGTGATCCTCGTTACACGTCTCGTTTCTGGAACGACTCATTGAGGGACCTGAAATGATTAGGATTACTAATGAGAAAGTGGCTGTGGCTAAAGAGAAGTTGAAGGAAGCTCGTACTAGGCAGAAGAGCTATGCTGATCGTCATCGTCGAGATGTTGTGTTTAATTCTGGTGATCGGGTTTTCTTGAAGGTTTCTCCTTTTCGAGGTGTTAAGTGTTTTGGTATGAAAGGAAAGCTTAGTCCGCGCTATATCGGTCCATTTGAGATTCTTGATCGAGTTGGTGAGGTATCTTATCGTTTGGCACTACCTCCCCAGTTATCGCATGTGCACGACGTCTTCCATGTGTCACTTCTTCGTGGTTATAATTATCACCCGCTTTACGTTGTATCTTGCCCGTTCGATCAGATTCGGGAAGACCTTTCTTATAGTGAAGAACCTGAGGCTGTTTTGGAGCGTCAGGAAAGAGTCATGAGAACTAAAACAATTCCGTTCGTAAAGATTATTTGGAAGAACCATCCTGAGAGCGAGGCTACTTGGGAAACCGAAGAGTCGATACGATCCGATTATCCGCATTTCTCTTTTTGATTTGGTACGTATTCATTTCATTATTGCTTTCGATTTCGCATTTTCATTTCGACTTCGCATTTCAATTTTCGAGGACGAAAATTTTTTTTTAGAGGGGAAGAGTTGTAAAACCCCGAAAGTTATATAATTCGAAAAGACTAAAATACCCTCAAGTTAAAATTTTGAGAACTTACAAATATTAACTAAGTAACACTAACCTAAGTTCTAATAAAAATAAAAACATTACATTATAATGTTTATACAAAAAAAAAAAAAAAAAAAAGAAACTATTTAATGTGCCGCCCCCCCCCCCCCCTTGACCATAATGTGGTCCAAATACATGATAGCTAAATATTTGTTAAGCCCATAATGTGATTGATCCTTTCCTAATCTACACTAATCACAAAACACGGCTTTCTTTTCTTTTCTATTAACCGATCCATCACATAGCCCTAATTCCTCTCTCTCTCTAAAAACAAGTCACGGCTTCTTCTTGGTTCCTTCATATTCAATCTACAGCAGCCACATCAAGGAGATTTTGGTGTTCTTGAGTTTGTTCTTGTCCAAGGTAATCATTCATGTCCATAAATTAATTCATTCGAATTGATCCCAAAAACCCTAATCGATCCACTCTATTTTTTTCTCTTGTGTTTCATCCGATCAAGAAGAGGAAGGAAGAAGAAGAAGAATTGATCATTATCTTCTCTTATAATTCTTGTTTCATTCATCACAAGGTAACCCTATAATCCTAGCATTGATCCATACGAATTTATGAACCAAATATTGATCAAAACCATGTGTTTTTCCTTTTGTTTGCTGCTGTACGCCCCAAAAGAGAAGAAGAAGGGATCCATTCGTGTGTTACCTTTGTTGTGTTCGTGTTCTTCGTGGTCTACAAGGGTATTGTATCGTCTTTGCTCAATCCTTGTTCTTGTTTTTCTGTTCTAGTCGAATTATGGTACATAAAATGATACATAAAATGACAAGTTATGAAAACCCTAAAAATCTGTTATGTATGAATCGAACCAGGGCTTTATATGGTGAAATTATTCGACTTGATTATGTTAAGACCTATTTTAATCGACCTAAATATGTGTTGGATCAACCAATAATCATTGTTTGTTAAGAAGTAATGAAATAAAATGAGAAAACCCTAAGTTATGCATGGTTCTGTGAATAACTGCTACTGACCTGGAATTTTGTCCGACTTTAACCGCTGTAACTAACTGATGTGAACGTTTTTTTGGTGTTTTAAGAGTCTAAAACTAAGTTCAATGAATGGCTACCTGGGAAAATTTAGTTTGTAATTTTTGGAGCATGGAAGGTACCTTTTGATTTTGGAATATTATGTGTCTGATCGGATTTGTGAGTCTGGAAAATCAGTCTGGGTTTTTGAATTTAATTTCCAAACCACGTTGAATAGGAGGTTTCCTTTGAACTGGTAATATTCAGGATGTATATTACTTCTTGGAATTTTTTAGATTTTTAAATTTTTAAAGGTTTTTAATTAATAACTTTTCGTATAGTAAAATTACACAGAAATCTGGGCGAGTTGTTTAAGTGAATTTTAATCCATAGCTATGCTACTTAATAAAATCTGGAAAACTTTGATAAAATACTTAAGACATGTGAGCATCTCTGGAATTTTTGGGAATTTTATTACTGAGTTCTTATATGGTTTACAATTTATAGAAAACTTAACAAATTCGTATATAAAACTGTGAAAAATTAAAAAAGGTTAAAAAGGGAAATTAAAAGGTGTTTTGTGTTTATTTTATAAACTAAAGGGTTTAAATTGTTAATTGCTAAAACTAATGGACCTAACTTGTGAACCCCTGTAACTTTATAGTAATTACACTTTACACCCTAAAGTTATGAGAATTTCATATTAACCCTAAACTTATGATAGTTACCTAATAAACCCTAAATTATGGAAACATACTTTACGAACCCTAAATTTTTGTAAAAGACATCATGAACCCTAAGCTACGGATACGATCATTTATAATACTTTAATTTGACATACGAGGATGTTAATAACCAAAGTTACCTCAAATGGAATGAGAACTAAAATGAAACCCTATGATTATATGAACCTTATAAGAGAACTTATGCATATCTGTAGATCGGGTGAAGAGGGAGTGATCATCCATCTCTATTTCTGTCGTTGCTTTGATTTTGGTGTGCTTTTGTCGAGGTACAGATATTCTTTCCCTTCTCAGTAGGGATATATTCTCATATGATCCGAAAACTGCTATGTTTCCCTTTATTTGACTCATGACTGTCATTGTATGATCGTCATTCTATTTGATCTATTCTGACATTTGTTTAAATGTCTCTGCCATGATATGATATGATTATGCTTTGCTAGGCTTATTTGAGATGCTATCTGTTTCTTTTGCCATGATTCGGTAGATTATGATTTGATATATGATATGATAAATCCGTGCCTGAGCTTACCTAGTTCTAGAGGTACTAGGACCATGTTTAGGATGGCACCCTAGGCATGACATTTCTGTAGAGGTGTGATAGATCTACGGCGTTCCCCCCTTTTGATTTGATTTGATTTGCATGCTTTATTTGCCAACCCCATATGTGTGATCAGTCAAGAGCTGACATACATATTTTTGTTAGGGAGCGTATGGATGCATCCTAGGACTTTTGTATGTGTATGATTTGGTGACCAGGTGGTGTGTGCCTTACACTCCTTCTCACACTTTTGGTACTTAGAGGTCTCCCCTCTTCGTGCACTTATATGATATGATATGATATGATTTGACGGATTTTGATTTGGAGTTCTTATGGCACATCCTTATATGACCCTTCTCATTACTTGATTTTATTCTTGTTTTATTTTAGATTCAGTTCTCATGCACTCTTGACTCTTGATTATTCTTTATGATTCGTATGACTTCATGATTATGCTTTCGTTTTGTATATCTTGTTCCTTCGTTGCTTATGCTTATTTACCTTTTTGTTATGCTTCGTTATATATCTGTTCACTGGGTTTTTTAAGCTCAGCCGCATGTTTTCTTTCTTATGCGGCAGGTAATAAGCGGGGCGACGGGCTTGGGAATGAGAGAGCTTAAGATTTGAGAGACCCATTTATTTTATCATTTGTTGTCCATTGTTTCGGACGTTTATTTATATCCGTACTTCAGATATTATTTATTACTTTGGTTTGTTTGGTTAACCCATTATGCATTTTGGATTATCTATTGAACACTAGTCTTGATGTTCAAGACTTAGTTAATTAATAAAAGACTTCCGCTTGCATTTATGTTAGCTTTGTATGACACCATACTGTGATATCTTGACCTTGTCGGGTCGGGGTGTTACATAACCTAACTGGAAAACCAGTGAATCAAACTCTTTTCAGAGGAATGATAGGATAATTGATGTATCTACTTGCATCAAGGCCTGACATCCAATTCTCAGTCTGTTTGTGTGCCAGATACCAATCTGACACAAGAGAATCTCACCTCACAGGTGTGAAAAGGATACTCAGGTACCTGAAAGGTACTCCAAACCTTGGATTATACTATCCAAAATGTTCAGGCTTTGATCTCAAAGGATACTCAGACTCTGACTATGCTGGATGCAACATGGACAGGAAAAGCACCTCAGGCTCCTACCAAATCCTTGGTGGAAAACTAGTTTGTTGGAGTGCTAAGAAGCAACAATCAGTTGCCATGTCCTCAGCTGAAGCTGAATATGTTGCAGTAGCAAGTTGTTGTGCAAATGTACTCTGGATGAAAAGTCAACTCAGTGACTATGGAATTCAGTACAAGATGGTTCCCATCTTTTGTGATAACACAAGTGCAATTGCCATCTCAAACAACCCTGTTTTTCATCAGAGAACAAAACACATTGATATTAGATATCACTTCATCAGGAACCACGTCATGAATGGTGACATTGAATTACACTTCATTCCTACTGAATATCAGCTAGCTGATATATTCACCAAACCATTGGATGAACCAACTTTCACAAGACTGAAAGCTGAACTAGGAATGTTGGATATTGAGAATCAGTCCACTGATTGAATCCATCCAACAAAGTGTAAATTCTGAAAACCCCAGGTCCCTGACTCAATGTGTTCCTTAGTGAATAAGATCACTGACTCACCTTCCCTGAACTCAGGAACTAAACCCAAGTCCCTGAACAAACAGGATAACCTACCCTGAACCCTTGTACCTCAGGAACTAAACCCAAGTCCTGAATAAGCAGGTTCACTGAATGAAGAGTTATTCAGGGCCCTCAAGAGACATTCAATGCTAACTTAAATGCTCTAAGTATCTAGTTAGTAAATGTTCGAGGTTGGTAACTGAATTCTTATTTAATATAAGAATATTTATTCTTTTGCCTTTCTGGCATGCACCTCATGGGCCCCCACATTCCCACTTGGGATTTAATGCCTCTCCAATCACATAACAGATATGTGATGACTCAACCCTGCAAATTACACTTTTTGTAGACGGCACAACTGTTCACCTCGACAGTTGCGCAAAACAGGGAAAGTGGAGTGGGTATGAATTAAATGTGGATCTCAAACGTTTTATTCAAAACGGTTTTCAAAATAATATCTTTTGAGAAAATTAAACCGCTTAATGCCTAAAATACCCTATTCTCCATTTCCCTATAAATACCCCCCAAACAAAAAATACACACAAGTTTTTAGAAAATCTTAAGCAAATTCTTGCCTTTTTCTTTCAAAACAAAATTTTTTGTGTGTGTTCTTAGACTTTAGAAACCCAAACCTTTGTTGTTCTTGCAAACCCAAGACCTTCCAACACAAATGGCTACTTCTAAATCTATTACGTACGCCCCAAATGTGGAACTCCTCATTGAGGGCGTAGACATGACCAAAAACAACGTGGTAGGAAACTTTGCCTATCCCCATAAGTTTTGGGCGTACAGGAATGTAGTTAAATACCTTCAAAACTGCTTTCTTGCTACGGCGTTCACAAAGACCTCCTCTGTCATATATAGTGACTACCTGAGGGAATTCTGGTGTACTGTAGTGGCAACTAGCCCTGAGGACACCAAGGACTCAATTATCACATTCTCAGTGATGAATGGGAGAAGGACCCTCTCCCTTGATTACAAAACCTTCATCAAAGCCACTGGCCTTGATTTCGCTGAGAATTTTGAGCCCAACCCCACTGACCAAGAAGTTAAGGCAGAATTGCTTTTTCTAGGGCCACATGACCCCAAACAACGTGATGTGGCCCCAGGTTCATTATTGGCAAAGGCACCAATAATCAAGACTTGGTTTTCCCCAGTCTGGAGGATCCAGATGACTTTTTTCATTCAGGTCCTGGGAGGCAATAAATCCTCCACGGAGCAGTTGAACTCATCACAATAATTGATGGTGTTCAGTCTCCTGGAGGGTAGAAAAATAGACATCGGAGGAATAATCTTCCGTGACCTCGTGGCCAAGCTCTCAGGAAAATCTAGGCAAAGAAACATGTCTTACCCTAGGTTAATTTCCTGTGTGCTTCAGGACTTACTTGCCTCAGATTATATGAGGCCTGACGCTCACGGATCAAAACCTGATGTCCTACACAAGGCCAATTATACAAGTGGCCTTACTGAGGTACAACCAGTACCCCTGACCAACTATATGCTGGTAGTTATTCAAGGGGAAATGGCAATCTCACCCATTCCCTCTCCTGAAAAGCAAGAGAAGAAGAAAAATAAGGCAGGGACCAAGAAGGTGGTGAAACCCACACCACTCGCCCTTGGATCTTCTGCCTCAAAAGAAGGGAAAACGGCCAAGACCTCAGAGACACCCATCATTGAGACCCTCTTGACCTTAAAAGAAAAGCCAACGGAGGGTACTGAGAAATCATCCTCAGTATCCTCAGGAAAAACCCTTCCTCATGGCTCTACTGACATAAACAAGTCACTGGAGTCAGGAACCTCCACCCAATCACATCCCGATGAATGTACTGACAAATCACAATCTGTGCCTGAGGGAGTAAAGGGTCCTGAATCCTCGGTAGGGCAGCAATACTCTACTGAGAAGGGGACCCATACCCAATCACATCCTGCTCACGGCTCTGAGAAATCACACTCAGAGTCTCAGGGAGTCAAGGACCCTAAATCCCCAAAAGGGCAGTACAACCCTGATGGGAAGGGGGTCCATCAACAATCACAAATTATGCCTAGTGATAGTACTGGAAAACACCCACCAGTCCTTGAAGGCGCACATGGGGACAAAGACTCAGGGGGCATGCAACCACCCACTGATATGGAACTACAACCCCCTCATGGTGGATCCAGTCTCTCGGGAACTGACTCTAAGCGCCAGGCTGAGCAAACCCACTCAGTTATTATGGTGGGGTCAGGACCTGGCCAAAACCAGTTGCAAATTCAGTCCATGGCGGATTTCAGGCTGTTCTCTTGTCTGATGAAGAGCTCAGCATTGATAGTGAGGAAGAAGTGTTTTGAGGCAGGTGATGATATGGACACTGATGCTCAACCCACTAAACAATCGCATCAGTTTTCTTTACCACAGGGTGAAGAATCAGCATCTCAGGCTGATCATTCATCAGACTCTGAATCATCCTGCCCAGCCAATCTCAGGAAGTATGACAACATTCTTCCTCTCACTGAAAGACAATTGGTCAAGTTCTTGCAGAAAGCCAACAATGCTCTCTTTCAAGGGCTCACTGAAGAAATCTTTGACCAACATTGTGAAGCTGCAGTTCATTATGTCAACCTGAAGGAATCTGTTGAAGCTTATCATGATGAAGTTAATGAGCAACAATCAGGGATTTCCTACTCCTTGACAACTCTTGATGAGAATCTTAAAATGTTCAACGCTACTCTTTCTAACACTACCAAGAGCATTGCAACTATTCAAGAGTCAGTGAAAGATGACCCTGTGCTCAACAAGAAAATTATTCAGGCTTCTGAGACCTATCAGCAATAGTTAGCTCAGTTCACTAAGCTTTTCAACATGCTGACATCCACCAACCTTCAGGGTCTCAGCTCTTCAGTGGACTCCATCAAGTCTTCCCTGGTTCTTATGGAGGCAAATTTGGCATCTTGGGCCAAGTATTCGAATTCCTTGGCCTAGAATCTTGGGCCTCGGATGACTGCTATAGAGGCTTCTCAGGCATCTCTTGGGGCAAAGGTGACCACTCTTCAGCAAGACACCTCAGACATCAAATCCATGATGACTGAGATCTATCAGGCTTTCATAGGTCAGGTTGTTCCCTCAACTTCAGTGAGCACTCCAACTCTTGCTATCACAATGGCTCAAGCAACAGTTGAGGGGGAGAAAGTCACTGAAGCATCTTCTAGCCAACAACCTCCTTCTCACACTGAGGGGGAGATTCCTGAAACAACCCCATCATCAACTCACCAAGATAAAGGCAAAGGCATTCTCACTACTACTGAGCCTGAACCTACAATATTGGTGCCTGCTACCCAGGTCATAAGGCCTGACCCTGATGAACCAGTCAAGGTCCCTTATGAAATTAATGGAGTGATGCATCTTCTCACTGAGGCTGAAATTCAGGCTCATATGGAGAAGGAAGAAGGGTTGAAGAAATCAGCTGAAGAAGAAAGGCTGAACAAGTCTGCCCTCATCCAGGTCGTCAGTGAAGAAGCTGAAAAGCTTGGAATAGAACCAAAAGCCCTTGCTGGAAGAAAAGGTGGTGAGAGCTTTATGAAAGCTCAGGATGCTGAGATGGTAGCTCTCAGGCAGAAAAGGGATGAAAGGTTGAAAAATGCTGAGGAGATAAGGAAAAAGAGAATTGAGAGGTACCAGTGGGTTATGACAAGCAGATTGAGACCTGAACCAATCATTGATGTCAAGATTCACCAACATACCAAGCCTGCTGTCATCAGTGTCTTCAAAGGTCCAGACAAGAGAGACTTTGACGTTCATGATCCCTTTAGATTCTTTGACTTTGGGATCACTGAATTGGATGAATTGGGTCCAATCATAATTAAAAAGTCAAACGTTGTCATCAAGGAACTTATAAAATCCCTGAAGCTAAGATATGAAAAACTGATAGCAACACCTGATGAACTTGGTATTCCCTCACTTCTCCCAGCTCTAGCCAGTCAGCCTGCTCCCTCTTAGTCCTCTAGAAGAAAGAGGATGAAAATTGAGTTTGAGCCTAAGATCAAAGTTCCTAGTCTTGAATGCAACAGAACCCTCCCTGAAGGAGTTACATTTGTGAACAACTTGGTCATTGAACAACCTGAGAGAGGTCTCTTCTTCACTGATGCGTTTGGTGATCCAGCCTTCCAAAGATGGAACGACATTGATAAGGCAGGAACTAAAACGATGCTTGGTTACCTCATGATGGCCTCCCCAATACAGAGTCCTGAAAATGTGTGGTTCTGTCATGACCTGAGAATCAAGATCCAAGAACATCATGACCAACATGAGCTGGAATCCAAGAGACCGAAGCTTGAAGCACTTGGATACAAATTGGACTGAAAAATCTGCAACACCACCACTATCCTGTACTTTGTTTAGTTGTTAGGACTTATATAAATGAAATTAATAAAATGATGGCCCTTTGTTTTGTTATTTCAGTGTCCTTAATTACTTTCTAGTACATTCAGTATGAGAAGAAGTCATTAGCCCACTCATAACTGATCAAAACACTTAAGTATAATTTATATCCAAATAGGGGGAGATTTTTGGGTCCTTCAGTACCTAAGGATCCTTAAAACAAGATTTGAATACAAATTACACTAAGTGTTAATCAACCGAAAACAAAATTAAGTCACTGAGTGAACAATCACTCAGTAAGTTACCTTCAAGATACTCAGGACGAGTCTAAGAAGAAAGACTCACCAATTCAGGGAGGCGGATCTTTCTGAAGTGTTACTTGAGCCAAAGAAGAAGGTAATGGGTTCAGTGAGTGTTGGACAAGAACTCACTGAACCCTAGTCTCCTCAACAACAATTAGTGATTGAAGACTGAAGACTGAAGGCGAATACTGAAGAACCAGAAGCCTGAAAGAAAGGCGGGATTGAGCGGGAAGGTTTGAAGAGATAAGGACAAGTCTTATTAGGGTAGAAAAGTCAATAAGTGTCAGAACTGATACTCGAAGACTTTTTGGCGCAATCCTATTGTTTCTTGGAAATGACAAATACTGTTGTAGTTGTCAGACACGCCTTCTTATTCTTTATGTATTTTAATCTTTAGGACTCTTACATGTTTGCCTATAAATAGCAAACAGATGGAGAAAAGTGGGTTAGGTATTTTGTGCAATAAAAGCTTAGACTTTCACAATACCCCTTTTCTCCTACAAAGAGTAACCAATCTGATGCGTGGTTTTGCAACCTTACAACAGGTTTTACCTCTCAAGGGATCTTGAGAAGTTTGCAATCCCCACCAGGCAGTGTACCTGACCGTTGTAGTATAGTGAAGTGGCAAGTACCGGGGATTGATCGTTCAACTCAAAGAATAGTGTTCGTTAGGATTGAAATTAATCTAACTAGGTCTAAAGGTGAGGGATGATTCTTTTTGTATTTTTATATTTTATGGTAAGCAAGTAAAAATCTCTGGTTTTGGAAGAAGGGGCGGAATTAGTTGCTAATCAACTAACCCAAAAGCTACTAATTAAACTAATATGCAAGAAAAGTAAACTAGGGTTCTACAAGGGAAATGAAGCATGTCTACCTATGATATGTTACTCCTTGCTAGCTATCCAATTCTACCTATTGAATTGTCACACCTTGTTTTAATTGACGGGTTGTATTCCTTAATACCAATCGTGGGGTGGCGTACGTACTTCCCCAACTCTATAAGCTCCTACTTCACTCCTATGTCGAGCCGGCTAAGAAGCTCCTAACATGGGATCACTAGAATTCGCTCATGCATTAAATACAACCAAATAAACCTAGTACGCATTGGTTCATGTTTCTTAAGACGTTCAAGCAAGTTACCGTATAGGAGGTTAGCCAGTTTTCTTAAGCCTAACATCGATATCACCCAATCAAACAAGAGACAATAGGAAACAAGAATTATAAACTAAACCAACTAGATCTATTGAAGTTGTCACGCCCTAATTGATGGAGATGGACACACACATCAACAAGAAATCAATAAGATCTAATTAGTTATACACAAGTTTCACACAATCATAAGTAGACACAAGGTGATTTAGCCAAGCATAATTAATGAAGAGCAATCAACAATAATCATAATTGAAGACATAACATAAGATTGAATCGATAAACAAACCATTACAAGATGTTTATGGCATGATTAGGACCCTCTAAGTTGCTGGAAAAACACCTACCTAAACCCTAGAATCGGACTTAGGGTTTAGGGCTTACAAATAATGAAGTTATGATGTTGTATTTATAGGCAGTTTGCTGTCCGAGGGGTTCTGACGGCGTCAGCCTTAACAAGTGACGCCGTCACATCCAATTTTTCACCAAATTGTAGATCTTTTCGTCCCGATCGCGTGGCCTTTTGAATCACCTAAATCCGAGTTCGTATGAGGATTTTATGGCCAAAACAGTAACAGCTACCACGCGCGCAAGTTGTGACTAGATAACACGTGATGGCCTTCTTGACGCCGTCTCCCTTTAAACCTCCAAAATCCGTTCTGGCCTATCAGAAGCTGACGCCGTCAGAATAAAGGCATGACGCCGTCCCTCTTTAAATTAAGCCGTGACGACCTTGATCACTCCAAAGGGTGACGCCGTCAGAATTCCCATGCAAATTTCTCTGGCTTATCATGAGTAATTTTCATATCCACCTTTTTCTTGCCAAGCCATGACGCCGTCTGGGGACATTTCTGACGCCGTCAAAGGCACTTTTCAGCCGATTTTGAGACTTTGTCGTTTTCTTCACTTTTATGCTCCAAAAACGTCCAAAATGCTTCCTTTTCCAGATTTCTTCTCCAAAGTACCTAAAATGACAAAAGAAACGATTTAGGGCAATATTTGATCAAATAAATACGATTTAGGGCTTAAATGACCCCCTAAAAGCGGTACACTTTTCGCTTCATCAAATACCCTTACACTTGAGATTTGCTTGTCCTCAAGCAAATGCGCTTTTATTCTAATCAAAATACAAGTTAGGGGTCATTTAATGCTAACATCAAAGTAATTACAACAAATATTCGTTCCACTTTAATCATAATAAGCATGGAGATTACAAACTAGCACCTCACAAGTAGTGTTTAGATACTCACATCTCTCAAGTGTCATCAAAATAAATCTCATAAATGAAAACGGATAATATCTCTCACTACCTGCCATAGCAAATAGATTACCATAGGCTTGGGAAAGGATCGAAAACCTCCTCCACTCGGCGTAAGCACCGAAGATAAACTATCAAAGAGGGCTTTTACATGGGTTATAACGTTAGGTGTAGGGATATGATAAACACGGTTTTGTTGGATAACGGATATTTTACTGGTGGCGAGTTAAAAATCTTGATTAATTACATGTACTATACAATGTTGCTAAGCCAAGAATCGACTCAATCTTAAGCTAAAAACAAAATAACAAAAACATAAAATAAAAATAAAATGAAACGGGATGGTAGTCCGTATGTTTTTTCTATTTTTTCATTTTCTCATTTTTTTTGTATTTTTCTTGATTTTTCGATTTTTTTTTTTTTTTTTTTTTTTTTTTTTTTTTTTTTTTGCATACACTTTTGCCCTACCATCCAAAATAATACATCATAGGGGCGTTGCATTCCCCTTACACTTGAACTTTTACATAACTTTACAATTAACTATTCTAATGACTCGAATTAAGATAATCAAAACACTTGGAGTACTTTTTAAACTATTTAGCACATATGGGGGTAATAAATGATGTTCTTCCCCATTACTCCATTACACTAGTACTTTACCCATGAGTCCCAATCGTCCCAAAACAATATGTACAAGGATATGACTCGACTTAGCAACCATGTAATCAACTAGATAATTAACTTGGGTTTAAACAAATGTTGTAACAATAATGCACTAAAAATGAGTGCATACAAGGTAGGCTAAGGCGATTTGGGTGTACATTTAAGTAGGGTGTAAACAAATTCTTCCTTCAAGTAAAATGCTTAAAGGTCAAAACGAAAAGATAGGCTCTGAGGGGTGTACTAGGGGTATCGTGTACTAAAAATGAGTACAACGCAAAGGGTGTGGGAGAATTACTTGACCAATGTAGCCAAAGTAATTATAACAAAAACACAGGTGTAAAACAATGGGTTAATCCTAATGCCTCTTATCATGTAGTAAATCTAACTACACGAATGTAGTCTCACTTGTGGCTTCGGAATGGTCCTAACGCAAGTTCTAGAATCTAAGTGCTACCGGTACACACATCATAGCAAAATGCTTTTCCTACCAATTCTAGGGGCGAACCTCACATATTTGGGGGTGGAAAATTTTTTAGTGGTACGGTTTTTGTGCTAGTCATATAACTCCTATCCGTGAGACGCTCATTAAGATCAAAGTTTCACTCCTATATGTTGTAAAAAATTTTAAATTTGGCACTAAAATTGCCTTAACAAGTATTTCTCTCAGTTTTATTACACATCTACCATCAAACAAACAAAAATCAAGCGCAATTGTATTCTCTAAAATCGTACTTTTACCCCCCCTTACACTTAAGATGAACATTGTCCCCAATGTTCAAATAACAAGATGTAAAAGTAAATAAGGTAAAAGAATGAAATCAAATACTCCCCTGATTCGTTCGGTGGATAATGAAGTAACATGGTTAAATCTTCTTCCAAGGTAATGTAGAAGCTCCAAGACTAATGCATCGCCATAAGCTTGATTCCACATACATTTCCTTGTCCAAAATAACCTGTTAAACCTGAGAAAACAAACAAGAAAAACCAAAGCATCAAACCGAACAAAGAAAACTCACAACTAGATGTAATTCCAGACTTAGAAATAAAAACAAAACAATTAAAGATATAATGCTTGTGGAATGAATATTTGCAGATTTCCTGGAGTTTATAAAACTAAAGATTTAACAAAAAACTTTTACGACTCCTGTATAAAAAAAACTCGCAAAATTTTTCAGAATTTATGTACCTGACGCCGTCAGGTTATAACTCCTGACGCCGTCAGAATGTTCCTGCAAAAATCTCATGTTAAGTTTCCGGAAAATTTCTGGAAAAACTTATGCCTTACTTCCTGGAAAATCCTGCAAAACATCATTATGACTCGATACAAGCATTTGACTCAAACAATTACTAATATACATGTTCATTTAATATTGTTGTGGTTCATGCTCAATTTCGTTCTTATAAACAAATTTGGGTCTCCCCTTACACTTAGCTTTTGCAAAATACCTTTATATGTAATTAAGACGAAGTTAAAAACAAAATAAAGCATTTTCACAATTTATTTTGAATCATGATCCACAAACAATAAAAATAAAACATGCATACGGAAACAAATAAAATCAAATAAACAAACAAACAAACAATTAAATAAAGCTTGGGCTGCCTCCCAAGAGCGCTTGTTTTTGTTCGAGTCACGAGCCTGACTCTACCCTTATTTAACGGAAATAGGGGAGGTTTTCCCTACACTTAGGATTAAGTGTGGGTGAAAGTAGCGATACACACCATCTTGGTGGAAGTATGCCACGTGAGGAAAGAGTGGTGGATGAATTATATGCTCAAAGGTGCGGGATCCTATCATCATAACCTTACCTAGTTCAATTGGGTTAGTGGGCGGATTAAGATTTTCTCCTAGAAAGGGATCATCTTCTATCAACTTCGAGAGACTCCAAGTTAAGAATCCACTTTGACCTAATAAACCCGGTTTAAACCCATAATGTTTCTTGTGATCAATCATAAATGGGTGATGTAAGTATGTAAGGTCATGGTTCACTCCTATGTTAGCTTCCTCTCTACAAGGCCTATAGTCTACTACCTTAATCTTAACACTACCCGAACTACATGGTTTGATGGGTGGATCGGGACCTAATTCAATTCCTAAGTTCACATCTAAGGATGGAAGATTAGGTAACGGTTTTGGTTTAGGCTCTGGTTCATAAAAACTAGGAACTTCCATAGGACTAAGAGAAAGGTTGTGATCACTAAAAGCATTCAAACCTATTTCTTCTAGTTGTGTTTGGTCCAAGGGCTCTACCTCTATTGGGGTTCCTATAGTCTCCTCAACTTCTTCTGGGTAAGTCACGGGCGGTGTGTGTGCCTCAAATGATGGTAGGACTTGTGGAGTACTTGGTGGGCTTATGTGACTTACCTCATCATTCCTTGTGTCAAGATCACCTATATCCTCATCATGTGTTTTAGTAGAATTTAAACCTAACATTTTCCCTAATATCTCAAGTGCTTCTCTAGGCATCTCAACTTCTATATCCGAATCATAAGGATCATCCTTAATATTCTGACTACTATATTCAAATTGCCCAAAAGATTCATCATGTGTTTCTTGAGATTCATCGTCATCGATCATAAAACCTAGGTCTTTTTTATCAATGTGATCATGTTCGGCTAAATCCTCCATCACATCAAGGTCACCTATGTGTTTGTTTTGTACTATGGCATTACATGACAACCACTTAGGTATCTCAACACTAATGTATTCATCCCCAAACAAACTTGTTTCATGATCCAGGAAATTTATATTCAATTGACTTGTACTAACATTTGTTGGGTTGTCTACCCTATAATAATATTGGGCACAATCTTCTATGGCATCCCATGCTTCTTCAGCACTTAATTCCCTAAAGTCCCCATTGGCAAAATCCTCAATGCGCATTTGGTCATTTTGGCCAACACGATAGTAAAAGGTTCGGGTTAGGGATGCTAAAGCGAAACTATGATGAGGGAATTTTCGGAGTAAATTTCTAAAACGAGTCCATGCATCATATATGGGTTCATCTCGATATTGTTTGAAATTCGAGATGTCAATAGGGTAGAATGGCCTTTGTGGTTGGTGGTATGGTGGATTCGCGTACTCCATAATGGTGAACGGAAGAGTCAATGGAAATTACGAACAAACACACAAAGAAAAAGATAGACTAAAGAAAATCCTAGAAAAATAAAATAAAAATCTCACTAGAAAGGAATCTAGTGAGTAGACCTAATAGAAATAAAAATTCAACCTAAACAATAACTATTCCCCGGCAGCGGCGCCAAAAACTTGATGCGTGGTTTTGCAACCTTACAACAGGTTTTACCTCTCAAGGGATCTTGAGAAGTTTGCAATCCCCACCAGGCAGTGTACCTGACCGTTGTAGTATAGTGAAGTGGCAAGTACCGGGGATTGATCGTTCAACTCAAAGAATAGTGTTCGTTAGGATTGAAATTAATCTAACTAGGTCTAAAGGTGAGGGATGATTCTTTTTGTATTTTTATATTTTATGGTAAGCAAGTAAAAATCTCTGGTTTTGGAAGAAGGGGCGGAATTAGTTGCTAATCAACTAACCCAAAAGCTACTAATTAAACTAATATGCAAGAAAAGTAAACTAGGGTTCTACAAGGGAAATGAAGCATGTCTACCTATGATATGTTACTCCTTGCTAGCTATCCAATTCTACCTATTGAATTGTCACACCTTGTTTTAATTGACGGGTTGTATTCCTTAATACCAATCGTGGGGTGGCGTACGTACTTCCCCAACTCTATAAGCTCCTACTTCACTCCTATGTCGAGCCGGCTAAGAAGCTCCTAACATGGGATCACTAGAATTCGCTCATGCATTAAATACAACCAAATAAACCTAGTACGCATTGGTTCATGTTTCTTAAGACGTTCAAGCAAGTTACCGTATAGGAGGTTAGCCAGTTTTCTTAAGCCTAACATCGATATCACCCAATCAAACAAGAGACAATAGGAAACAAGAATTATAAACTAAACCAACTAGATCTATTGAAGTTGTCACGCCCTAATTGATGGAGATGGACACACACATCAACAAGAAATCAATAAGATCTAATTAGTTATACACAAGTTTCACACAATCATAAGTAGACACAAGGTGATTTAGCCAAGCATAATTAATGAAGAGCAATCAACAATAATCATAATTGAAGACATAACATAAGATTGAATCGATAAACAAACCATTACAAGATGTTTATGGCATGATTAGGACCCTCTAAGTTGCTGGAAAAACACCTACCTAAACCCTAGAATCGGACTTAGGGTTTAGGGCTTACAAATAATGAAGTTATGATGTTGTATTTATAGGCAGTTTGCTGTCCGAGGGGTTCTGACGGCGTCAGCCTTAACAAGTGACGCCGTCACATCCAATTTTTCACCAAATTGTAGATCTTTTCGTCCCGATCGCGTGGCCTTTTGAATCACCTAAATCCGAGTTCGTATGAGGATTTTATGGCCAAAACAGTAACAGCTACCACGCGCGCAAGTTGTGACTAGATAACACGTGATGGCCTTCTTGACGCCGTCTCCCTTTAAACCTCCAAAATCCGTTCTGGCCTATCAGAAGCTGACGCCGTCAGAATAAAGGCATGACGCCGTCCCTCTTTAAATTAAGCCGTGACGACCTTGATCACTCCAAAGGGTGACGCCGTCAGAATTCCCATGCAAATTTCTCTGGCTTATCATGAGTAATTTTCATATCCACCTTTTTCTTGCCAAGCCATGACGCCGTCTGGGGACATTTCTGACGCCGTCAAAGGCACTTTTCAGCCGATTTTGAGACTTTGTCGTTTTCTTCACTTTTATGCTCCAAAAACGTCCAAAATGCTTCCTTTTCCAGATTTCTTCTCCAAAGTACCTAAAATGACAAAAGAAACGATTTAGGGCAATATTTGATCAAATAAATACGATTTAGGGCTTAAATGACCCCCTAAAAGCGGTACACTTTTCGCTTCATCAGTAACCAATCCATGAGATAGCTCAGTGGGTCGATATTGTTACCACTTAAGCATTGCTTGAGTTTAGATAGGAGACACCATACCTTGTCTATTCAATCCCAAGTGTTTGTTCCGCAAAACACTTGGGTAATTGATTCTTTGATTGATTTCTAATAAGAATTTAAACGTTGAAAAACACTGTGTTTTTATATTTATGTTTTTACTTATAAGTTGTAATTAATCAAATACATCGTATCAGTCATAAACATGATTAGATTAAATTTCTAGTTATCTCTAAGCATGTTAAGGGAACAACAGATAGAATCTGTATTTCATCTATGCAATTGTCCAGATGATTGCAAGGTAAAGTTTGCTGCTGGTACACTCATTGAGGATGCTATGTCATGGTGGAATTCTTATGCACAGCCTATTGGTATGGAAAACGCTTACAAGCTCACGTGGGAAGAATTCAAAAAGTTATTGAGTAAGAAGTTTTGTCCACGCACTGAAGTAAAGAAGCTAGAAATAGAATTTTATGAGTTGGAGACCATAGGTAATGATATCAAGACCGACATCAGGAGATTTCAAGAGTTGGCCGCGCTATGTCCAACTATGGTTCCAGATAACGAGAAGTTGTTGGAAAACTTCATTGGTGGGCTACCACACAGCATCCGTGGGGATGTAACTGCTTTTGATCCACACACACTGGACGAAGCAATCAGAATATCTCAGAAGCTTATGGCTCAGGTGATAAAGAAGGGAACTGTTGTCAACAACAATAACAGTAACAACAGCAACAACGACAACAAGAGGAAAAGGGATGACAACAAAGGAAATGACCAAGTTCGACCGCCACACAAACAACATGAAGTGGTTAGGGCCTACGTTGCGGGACCCAGTGAAAAGAAAGGATATGCAGGGACTTTACCCAAGTGCAATAAGTGTCGGTTTCACCACAATGGACCTTGCCCCACTCAATGTGGAAACTGCCAAAAGGTCGGATACAAAGCCAAGGATTGCAAGGCTCCTACCCTCGTAATGAATCAGAAAGTCACGGTAACCTGCCATGAGTGTGGAGTAATTGGACACTTCAAGAGTGAATGCCCAGAGCTGAGAAACCAGAATGAAGGAAGAGCTCGTTGAAGTGCGAAGCTCGTCAAGACAATAACGACAATGATAATGGTTAAGAAGAGAACTCTTGCCTTAAAAATAAACTGAAACCTAAACTCTCTAGCGTTGTATTTCTTTTGCGTTTCACTTTAAGATCTATCGTATAAGTTTCATGTACTATTACGAAATCCTATCTAATGAATGTTTTATCTTTTAACACCGCAATGCAACTCAAATATCCATATCTTTTCACCAAATCCACCCCAGAGACCAACACTAACTGAATTCAGGGACTGAATTCCTTTTAGGGTGGAAGACTGTGACAAATCGTAATTCCAAGTCATTTTCCAAACTTCGATATTTACTATTCATCATTTCACTATTCATCACTTTTGAAGTCAGTTTGCGACTTTGATATGTTTTCAAAAAATTTTACTATTCACAAAACACTATTCATTCCTAGAGGGAAATCACTATTCATGGTTATCATTCATCATCTTGTAAATTAGGTTTACGGGTATTCAAAATTCGCGTAACCTTTAGGGTTTAGCTGTGTATTCATGGAACATCACTGAGGCCACATCATATAGACTAGAGTAGTCTACATATCGTCAGTAACATCATCTTCATGTTAGGTCATTCATGGGTTTGCCTAATTTCAGTTCACGTATATTTATTTATTAAATAAACGCCATTACTCAATCTATTACTACGAACAATATACCCGACACTCAAGACTATGGTCCTAATATATTTTCACACTCATTATAATGATATAAAAGTTATATTATTAGTTTACCTGGTGTTTTGAAATCATTTATTATATATACCGTCAAAAGCTTATAACTACGACGGTTTGCGAAATTTCAACGCGATAATTATTTGAACACCCGATCCTTGCAAGAAATGAGATTTTATAATTTTTACAACTTCGTCATACTTTATTTTGATCCGTCAAAAATTATTTCTAGCTAGCTCAATACCCGATAACACAATAACATAGCTAAAAACTAACCAAAACACATCAAATCTAACTATATCTCACATCTAGAGACAAGATTATTAATTAGCCCACAAAACCCTTCCCTCCTTTCCCCCATTTGCCGCCCCATGTCCCCCTAGTCCTAATACACTTGATTTCTTTGACCAACATTTCTATAATTAGATATATTACTTTCATAATACAGACAAGTAACAAATCAACTAGCAAAATTCTCTCATCTCTCCCACTCTCTTGAGGTTCGGCCAAGGCTAGAAAAGGAAGAAAAGTTCATCAAGATTTCAAGAACAAGTAATTTACAAGTCCTATTAGTGATCCTAGTTAAGGTTTTGGCATAAAAACCTTGAAGTAATTAAGTATTTTGCTACAAAAACCCTCCATAATCAAGTAAATGTTATAAGTATTTTTTTTTTGGGATAATTACTAATATGGCCCAGTTTCCCAAGGTTGTTTCTTATCCGACCCGATCTCACAAAATTCTCCCCTTAGACCAGGACAACTTGTCCGACCAACCACGAGATGCCACGTGTCCGACCAAAGTACCTCAACAACTGTTGGTACGATGTACATGGAAGGTATTGTTTTTGGGGCAACTTTTGATTTTTGGGCAACAAATACATGAGCAAATGGATATTTTGGTCATTTTACATACTTTCACCACTTTCAACTAAACCACCACATATAAACCTTCTTACAATCCTCTCCTCCCCATAAACCATCACAACTTACACCACCACAACCACTCCTGCAACTCTCCGACCAAAACAAAAACAATGCTCCGATCACTCCTCCGCTGCCGCCACCGCCACAAACCCTAGTCTTCTTCCTTTTCTGCTGCCATATTATTTCACACCGCCGGCAGACAACACACACACAAACATACACCAAACATCAACAACATGGTATGTTCTATTCTATATTTTAATTTTCTTATTTTTGTTAGTTATGTTTACTAGATTTGTTTTAAATTGCTCTTTATCTGTTAGTGACCTAGTTTTATGTCAAATCATTTATTTAGTTGTCTTGTTTTGTCTAATTAATTATAAATAAGTTAGATCTTAGTTTTGTTGGTATTGTTTAAATGATTATTTCTATATCTATTTTTGAGTGATGGCAGTCGACACATTTATTCCTAACGATACAAAAATAATCGATCATGGTATATGAACTATTTTCTTTATTTATTTTCTCTTGGGTTTATTTGGCTTATGAGACTCCTTAGAACATCATTCATTTCTGAAAATTTTCAAGAGCATGTTAACTATTTTTGTGTAAATATCATTGAGAAGGTATCAAGTTGATTTCCTGTACATGGTAACCCTAAGCTTTTTGTCCTCTGTTTCCATACTGTTTGCTTAGCTGGCAGGCTACTAATTTTAAGTTGTAACAGGTTGCTTCATGCATCACAGTGGATTTGGCTTTTGTATTAGAGCTAGTTAGTCAGCGTTTCACTGTTGTGACTTTGATCCTTTAATTCATAATATGCTTCTTCAAGTGATTTATTACAATTAATCCCTCTTCCAAGTGCTAGTTTAATTGGATTCTATTACTTCTTAATTATGTTTCACAATTAATTTTTGATGTCTTGTTACTTCTGTAGGTAATTGGTGTTATTGATGTAAATAGAAAGAAAGATAAAGGTTACGAGACAACGGTCAAAGATGGTTTTTGTGAAGAGGTTAAGGACATTACTAGTGAATTTCTTTAAGCTGTTATCATATCCATCCATTTAATTATTTATTCTGTGTTCTGTTCTTTTGACGAACCTTTTCTTTATACTCAAATGCAGCTAGATGAACTGAGGCAATTTTATGAAGAGTTGCCAGAATTTTTGGAAGAGGAGAGATTATTTTCCAAAAATTGCTTTTCTGTTCATCTAGTGTGCTAATCTGATTATACCACTGCTTTAACAGGTGTCGTCATTGGAACATGCGCACATTCCTTACATGTCTACTCACAGATTACTTCCACAAGTTGTTTATATAAATCGAATAGGTCTGTTACACTTCTTCTACCATGTTTCATATTCTATAGTAATCTAAAGTCATGTACTTCAATTTTAGCTGAAGTTGTTCATCTAAGTGATACTATAAAATCCGTACATATAGTGACATCTAGGTTATGGTGCCAGTTTGGAGAAACGCATCAGTTGATTAGCATTCTCTCGTGCCAATGCATTTCTCTGGTTTTCGATACTTAAATAATAACATATACCAGATACATATTGTGGAAAACTAGAAGGGGGGGTTGAATAGTTTTTCTGATTAAAATTAATTCGCTTTGTTACTTTATGTTAATTCAAAGGAAAGAAGCTCAGACAAGTATTCACACAATATATATGAAACGTAAAGAGAGGAAAGATCAAACCACACAACACGGATGTTTATAGTGGTTCGGCTACAAGAACTCTCTTCCTTGCCCTACTCCACTCCTCGAGCCTCTAACTCGAGAGTTATCCTTCACTAAGAAACAAACTCTCTTCTAGGTGGAGAAAACCTTTACACGTTGCTTACTTCCTTTTTCGGTACTAAGCTAAACACCGAGTTCTACTTCAGGGCAGAACTAACCCAACGTCGCCTATACAATTACCGACACTAAGCTAAATGTCGAGTTCTTTCACAAGGGTACAACCACTCCCTACACTCTTTGTGTTTTGAGGACTAAAACACTAACCACACTCACTGAGATAAATGATACAAATAATGATGTGTGAATTACACAAAGATCACACAGTAACTATACTAAAGGTTTACACTTCTGTGTTGAACCTTGATGCTTAATCTTCTTTGCTACAAAAGATAGATCAAATGATATGAATGAATGATGTTAGTAATATGAATGAATATGTACTTTAGCTATATGAGTGATGAGAAGGCCAAGTGATCAGCTTGCTATTTATAGGCAAGCTGATACACACTCGACGGATCCGGGGGATCCCTTAAAAGGGATCCGTCCTTTATGTCGAAGGGATCCGCGTGTATGCCAGAGGTAAGACAGCTAAGAGATTTTCCAAATCTCTCCAATCTCTCCATATCTTTGTGTTGTCATATCAAGATCATCCAATGTCAACTATCTTACTTGAAGATCTATCCAAGATATTACAAGATCTTACCAAGATTATATGTATGATGCATGCCATGATTTCATTGTATCATTTAAGAAATAAAGTTTCCTTTTAAGGAAATAACCATGTATATGTATGAAATGTATTTCCAAGTAAACTTGTAAAATGTGTTCTTAAAGATACTTTAGCTAGTATTTATAGTTTGCTTAAAGATATACTTTGTAATTGTCATTAACAAAACTAAGCAAAGATCGTAAAATATAAATAATGTTTTTGGGACGATATTTGTATTAACAATCTCCCCCTTTTTGTTGATGACAAAACATAAAGTATATTTTTGAGCAAGATAATAAGTATAGCATTAGTTCTTTAAAATATAGATTAAGTTTGTTTTATTTGAGTTTAAAAACTTTTTATGCAAAAAGTATATGTACTGTGATGATTCACAGTTATGCAAACTTAATCCTTTCTCCCCCTTTTTGTCGAAACAAAAAGAAGAGTTGCGTAGCGGAATGCGATTTTGAGAACCTTAAGAGCTCCCCCTTGTTTGATACTCCCCCTAAATGGAGTAACAAGGTAATGATGCATGATCCTACAAAACAAATGGTTAGAATATGATATGCTCCCCCTTGGTGTATACTCCCTCATTATTCGAGTACCAACGTATACTTTTGAAGGGTAAGATATGCTGCAAATGAAGTGTTAGTGATGAATAACTTCAATGAAGAAGTAGAATGCATGTGAAGTGTTCTTCCAAACAAGCCTTGTAATATGTTTTGACTTTAAAAAGTCAAAGTTAGTGTCTGATGATTATTTGTACCTAAAGCAATCATGATATAGAGTACAACAAGCTATATAAAGATGTTAGTTATCAAAGATAATGATAATATGCAATATGTTGATCACTCATAAGCATAAAACATCACATTCATATATATTGAAAATTTTGTGACAAAAGTCACAATGATGAAATGATGTTACAAGTACAATAAAAAGACATCCTAGAAAGAAATAAAAAGTCCTAAACCAATAACAACTAGACTAAAAAGCTCCTATTGAGGAGGATGAGAGATGGCATTGAGACGCTTGAGAATATGGTTCAAGATGAACCTCATCTCGTTTTGAAGCTCATGGACCAAAATGTTGGTCCTTTGGGCCAAGTGAGATGTTCTCTCACAATGCGCGCAATCATGACTTGAAAAACCGGGAGGAAGACTAGGCTCCAAGTTTTGTGGTGGTGGTGGTGGTGGTGGTGGTTTGGGTTGTTGTTGTTGTTGGATGGTTGTTGTTGTTGTTCATTGGTTGGTGGTGGTGTTTGGAGGGAGTTCATGAGGATGTTTTGGATGTCCATGGCTTCATTTAGGCGGTGATCAACTATACCCGAGAGAGTGTAGAGATGGTTGAGCTCTTCACTAATCTCTTATTGGGTTTGAGGCACATTCATCCACATTGCTTCGTCAATGGCAACTAGAGTGGATGTGGGTGATAGAGGTTGTGGTTGAGGTTGGGATGATTGTGCATCATGGTATAAAGGGCCATGGATATTCGGGTAAACCGGATGAAAAAGCATGGGTTGTTGACCTTCAAAGGTCATGGGTGGAAGATTGGGTAATTTTTGTGAAAGCTCTTCTAAGTCATCAAGGTGTGGTGATGTAGGAGGAGTCCTAAATAATTCCAAAGGTTTGAGTTTGGGTGATTTTGGTGGTGATGGTGATCTAACAGGTTGGTTTGGAGCCGGTGGTGGAGTAGTGGCTATTGGGGTAATGGTTGGTGGTGGTGTTTGTATAACAACATTTGATGGTGTTGGGGTGGAGAGTGTAAGGAAATTTTCACTAGCAATGGGTGATGATATATTGAGAGGAGAATTTTCCTCAGATGAGGAGTTAGCTAAGTTGATAAAACAACAAGGTTTAACACTAATGCGGGCTGTTCTTCTTGAAGGTCTAGATGTGGAAGAGTTGTTTGACTTAGTCATGTTGAAGTATGATAGCTAAGATGTACAGGAGAGGAAATGGTTGTTGTGTGAAGTGATGATCCTAAAGCACTAATATAGGCAGAAGGTATATGAGTCTGTGTGTTTGGATTTGATGTGAATCCAATAGAGAATGTTGGTTCTAAATGATTTGGAACAAAAATTTGTGCAAATCACATCACATAAGTCAATCCATAGAACTTATGTTGAGTAAGAAGATGAAGATATGCAGTAAATGCTAAGGGGTAGTGGAAAATCCTGTGATGTGATGTACCCACGGATTTGAAGGATCCCTAAAAAGGGTTCCTTACTTGAAACAGAAAGGTAACTTACTCCTAAGATTTGAAAATTCAAATTTTGGTGGGAAATTTTGTTCTTAGGTTTCTAAGAATTTCCTAATTATTCTAAGTGTTATTAGTGATCAGTGAACCTAATCTAAAGAACACTAGAGACTAAAATCAAAGAATCAGGATGAGTCAAAAAGTTTTAAGAATTTGACTGTTATACCTGCGGATCCAAACGACAAGGCATGCAGATCCTTAATTAGGGATCCGCCTGATCTGCAGGTTGTCAATTCACGAAGCCAACGCTAACACTTGGCGGATCCAAAGTTAGGGATCTGCCGAATCCGTCTTGTGAAAATGCTAAAACATCACAGAGAGAATGTCATATTTCGCGTTTTTCGACGAAAATCCAAAAATTTTCTTGGAGCATATCTATCATCTAATATGTAATGAAAAACAACTAAATATGATGATACCAACACATATTTAATCATAGAATAATCCGATCATATGAATTTACCTTAATAGAAGTTAAGCCAAACATAGGCTTACTTTTGGAAAATTGATAACACTAAGTGTTATCGACCTGCAAGGATTGATTAGTTCACATACAATTCAAGTAGTATCATAACAAGTTAATAACGTAACCATTCAACATAACATTGTCTAGAAACAATTAGTTCCAAACACTCCTATCAACTCAATTTCTTCTTCAACTTCTTCATTCCCTTGTGAAGCTTCATGATCCATCGACCTAAATTCTTCACCATTCCCTTCATTTGACGATGCTCAGGTGATTCATTCTGAATTGGTGGAAGTTGTCTCAAGTACTCGGGTGGAGGAAGTCTTGGATTTGGTAAGCCGTCATCGTCACTCATTGATGATGAAGATGATGAGGTTGGAACACGAGGGCGTTTGCCTTTATCAAGCGCTACCCTATGGTCGCTTAAGGGAGCAAAGGTGCGTTGGATCTCTTCATAATCCGGAACAAAGCCTAAGGCATTTCTAGGAATGGGTGCAAATGCTCGATAAAGACGGGTTAAGAGCATTCCATAGGGTAATGCCATTTTTCCTTGAACCGGAATATCGGCCATTCTCTTGGCGATATAGTAAGCAAGATTGAAGGGCTGATGGGTTGACACATTTTACATCATGTGGCAAAGATAAGCATTGATGTGATCACGGTTTCCTACCGTACACATGACATTTGCCCTTAAAACTTCTTCCAATTTCCTAAACTCGGGCTTAATCTCATTTTGCTCCATAGCAAACGGATCTCTAGCTACTTCTTTACCTCGATACATCCTAGTGGGGTTGTTTCTAGGAATGAAGAGATGCTCACGAATGACTTCTTTTGAGGCTAAAGGAGTGGCATATGGTGCCGTTCGTTCAAGATTTGACTCAAGAATAGTTAATGACCATTTATCGGTATAGACACTTGTTCCATAACTTGGAACTCCTAGGACCTCACCGAATTGATTTAAGGGGATGTTGTATTGTGTTCCATTGACACTGAAGCGAATGTTAATGTAACCATGATCATTTGACTCTAGAATGACGCTAGCATAGAATTCTAAAATGAATCGTGGAATGATTGGTTCGTCGATATCTAGGAGGGAATCAAAATGAATGGCCGCTAGTTGTTCTCTAAGATTTGTTCCTTCATAGAATGAGGACTCTACAAACCTACCCTCATGTACGTAGTGTTTTTCTAGGGCTTTGAAAGTTTCAACCTGTTGGTCACTAAGTCCTTTGGTTTTATGGTGTTTAGGTAGGTAATTGACGGTGTGTTTGTGATCATAGTTGGTGATGGGAGGTATGATTATCCTAGACATGAAAAATATATATATAGTTTAGTTGAAATTATCAAAAAGAAATATATATGTCTAGTGTGTGCCTACATGGGGACAATGTGGAGGTGCGATTATCTCGACTCATTTTGATGCATGAAAATTATGTTTATGCAAGTTTTATAATAAAACAAGAGATAACCCAAACGCTCCTATTTCAATGTAGCTACATTTGAATGTACCCAAAAATACATATTAGTTATGTATTCCCTTTAGCATTCAAGAGACATGATGCAAGTGATGTTTAAAATTTAACGTTTTTGTATTTGTATGAACAATGTCCAAAAACCGTTTTTCCTAGTCGTGAGAATATTTTAGCAAAAATTTCTCATGGGGTTTTTGATGAATGATGACAATGTACTATCAGATGCAATTCCTAACTATGAAAAACATGATTTTTTATGCAATTTAGAAAGTATGCTTCATGATTTTTCAAGAATTATGCATAACCCCAAGGTTTGGATTTGTGCATGAAATAGAAATCCTAGACGCAGATCAGAAGTATAAACATGATAAGGATACTTACAGTGATGTTTGGAGCAGAATTTGGTTGAGAACAATGGCTTAATTTGTGAATTTTGTGAAGTATGGGATGAATTCAGTAGGTGATAAGTTTTAGGAGAATGATGAATAGTACATGGTGTTGTATATTTTATAATATATCAACCTGTGCATGTGACGGATCCGGCGGATCCCTAACAAAGGATCCGCCTTTGTTATCGTTTGGATCCGCGGGATCAAAACACAGTTTTTGGTTTAGTGTCAAGTTAGGTTAAACTAAGGTTTATGCTATTGTCTATTCTAATCACTAAGTTCCATTAATCCTAATCCAAGTCTGAGGTAGTTGAAGGGTTCTCTTTTGAGAGGTTTTGTGAGAATGTCGGCAATGTTGTCCTTTGAGGAAACTTTCTCAATTGAGATATTTCCCTTCTGAACATTGTCGCGTAGGAAATGATGACGTATTTCAATGTGTTTGGTTCTAGCGTGTTGAACCGTATTTTTGCTGAGGTCGATAGCTCCTTTGTTGTCGCAAAGAATGGGGATGTCGTTGAGTTCGATTCCATAGTCTACTAGAGCTTGTTTCATCCACAGTGCTTGTTGACACGCCTTTCCTGCAGATACATACTCTGCCTCTGTTGTTGAGATTGCGAGGGCTGTTTGTTTCTTAGCGAACCATGAGGTGAGACAATATCCTACAAAAGTACAAATACCACTAGTACTTTTCCTATCAACATAGTCACCGGCATGGTCTGAGTTGGCATACACTATGGTTTCTACACCCGTTCCTTTGGGATACCATAATCCTACATGTGTAGTGCCTTTGATGTACCTAAATATCCGTTTAACGGCTTCAAGATGAGATATTTTGGGATCTTCTTGAAAACGTGCACATAGACAAACACTAAACATAATGTCCGGCCTACTAGCCGTAAGATAAAGTAAGCTACCAATCATTCCCCTATATTTAGTGTTATCTACGGATTCATTTTCTTCATCCTTTGTGAGTTTGGTTTCGGAGGACATAGGTGTTTTAGTTGGTTTTGAGTCTTCAAGACCAAACTTCTTAAGCATATCTTTGATATACTTTGATTGGTTGAAGAATATTCCATCTTCTAATTGTTTTATTTGGAGACCTAAGAAAAAGTTAAGTTCCCCCATCATACTCATTTCAAACTCATCATGCATGATTTTTGAGAAATCATCACATAACTCTTGACAAGTTGAACCAAATATAATGTCATCCACATATATCTGGACGATGATAATATGTGATCCCTTTTTCTTGGTGAAGAGAGTGTTATCTACTAGGTCCATGGAGTACTTATGGTCAACTAAGAAGGTCTTAAGTCGATCATACCAAGCTTTTGGTGCTTGCTTAAGTCCGTATAAAGCTTTCTTTAATTTGTAAACATGATTTGGTTTTTCAAAATCGGCAAAGCCGGGAGGTTGTGCTACATATACTTCTTCATTTATAAAGCCATTTAAGAATGCACTTTTGACATCCATTTGAAATAATTTAAAATCATGTGCACATGCATATGCAAGTAGTATTCTAATAGACTCAAGTCTAGCTACGGGTGCAAATGTTTCATCGTAATCTATTCCTTCTTGTTGATTGTATCCTTGTGCTACTAGTCTAGCTTTGTTTCTAGATACTATGCCATTTTCATCCATTTTATTTCTAAAAACCCATTTGGTACCAATTATGGTTTGATTTTTAGGTTGAGGAACTAATGTCCAAACGTCATTCCTAATAAATTGATTTAATTCTTCTTGCATCGCAATGACCCAAGATTCATCTTTTATTGCTTCATTTATATTTTTAGGTTCCATTGTTGAAACAAAACAAAAGAAATTACTTTCATTTTGAGCTTTAGACCTTAATGTTCTTTCATTGAGTTTTCCTATGACGTTTTCTAATTGATGACTTTTATCTTCTTTAATGTTGACTAAATCTCTTTTTATTTGTTCATCTTCTTTATCATTTTCAACATTTTCCTGATTATCAACCATTTGGTTTTCAACTAAGTCATCATCTACCAAAGGTGATGCCTTAGAGGGAGGTGGACATTCATCGAATGTTACGTTCAATGATTCCTCGACTCTTGAGGTTTCCTTGTTCAAAACTATGTATGCTTTACTAGTTTGTGAATATCCTAGAAATACACCTTCATACGACTTTGGGTCGAATTTGGTGAGATAATCCTTGGTGTTTAAAATAAAGCACTTGCTTCCAAACACTCTAAAATATCCTAAAGTAGGCTTTTTGCCTCGATAAAGTTCATAAGGAGTTTTATTTAAAAATGGTCTAATTAAAACTCTATTTAGGATATATGTGGAAGTATCTACTACGTGACACCAAAACTTTTGAGGTATGTTTTGTTCATTTAACATAGTTCTACTCATTTCTTGAATTTTCCTATTTTTCCGTTTTACTACACCATTAGATTGTGGAGTTCGAGGAGCCGAGAAATTATGAGTTATTCTATTTTTATCACAGAATGTTCCGAATTGGATTTCATTGTCAAATTCTTGACCATGGTCAGTTCTAATAGATACTATGTTACATCCTAGTTGATTTTGAATTTTCTTGCTTAGAATTTCAAATTTATCAAAGGCCTCATTTTTGGTTTTCAAAAATTTAGTCCACGTATACCTAGAATAATCATCTACTATAACTAATGTGTAAAAATTACCTCCATAACTTTGTATAGCCGACGGGCCAAACAAATTCATATGTAACAATTCTAGACATCTAGATGTAGATACCATATTTTTAGCCTTATGGCTATTATGCACTTGTTTCCCAATTTTGCAAGCATCACAAAAGTGTTGGTCATATCTTAACTTAGGTAGGTTCCTAACGAGTTCTTTGGATGATAAGGATTGAATTAACCTCATATTGGCGTGACCTAAACGTCGATGCCATAAGGTTGAGTTTTCGTCCAAAGAAGTAAGACAAAGCTTGTCTTTCGGTGTTTTATCTAATTTCATAACATATACGTTATTCTTTAAGACACCTTTTCCTACTGTTATGCCATCTTTAAGTATTTTACTTCCATTTTTACTGAAAAGGACGTTATACTTTTTACGGCACAATTGACTTATACTAAGTAAGTTAAAACCTAAATTATCAACATGAGCAACATCATCAATAGAGAGAGAGTCATGAGAGATTGTACCTTTTTCGATGATTTTACTTTTAAGCTTGCTACCAAATGTGACATTACCTCCGTCTTACACTTGGTAAGTGGAGAAAAGGCTTTTGTTTCCCGTCATGTGTCTTGAACACCCACTATCTTTGATCCACTCATCAGGCTCAAGTTCAACTTTTAAGCACACCTAAGTTCAATAAAGACTCAAGCGTTTGGTCCCCAATATCTCATGGGTCCGTTTGTGTTAAACATAACATTATCATGGTTCATGTAAGCAAATGGAGGATAATAGTTACATGGCATGTAATTGGGACCTTGAAAGTTTCTAGGCATATTTTGGTTCCAATTATTTTGATAATGATGTTGTGAATTAACATTACTCTTAGGAAAGGGGTGTTTTGGAAAACTAGTTTGAGGTCTCTGTTGTGTTGTTTTAACTCTATACTCATTCCTAGCTTGACCTCTCCCTATGAACACAGCTGGTTTTAGCTTGTTATTAGTTGTACTAGTGCTAGGTTTTCTAGTGACCTTAACAAATTCAGTACGGTCTGTTTTCTGAACCTTCTGTTCAACTTCTGTACTCGCGGATCCCTTGGGTACAACTGGCGGATCCAAAATACTGGATCCGTCGGATCCGTGAACCTCTGACTTAGTTGAAACAGTTTCTTTTTCATTCACAGTTTGTTTCTTAAAGTCACTTAAGGTTCCTAGTTTCATAAAACCTAATCCGGTTTTATCATAAGGAAGTTTTTGCATCTTCATTATCTCATCTGCACAACTTATGTTTTTATCAAACCTTTTAAACTTAGAGTTTTGCTTAATGAGATCTTCCTGTGAAGTTTTTAGTGCATCTAATTCTAATTTTAGTTCTTGACAAGAGACACATGTATCTTTATTATTTTTCCCTTTTTCCATTCGTATCTCTTTTTCTTTAAGCCAATACACTTCTTTTTCTAAAAGCGTTGTTTTAGTATTCAAGAATTTGTTTTTGTTGATGATTTTTAATGTGATATCACACAGCTTGTTATATTCTATTTCTAAGGTTTCATCATCTATAGAGGAGTATGAGTCAGAATGTACCTCTTCTGTGTCATGAGCCATAAGGGAAACTTCGTTGTTTTTAGGCTCATCATCATCTCCTTCACTATCACTCCAAGCTCCACTAACGAATGCTTTTTGAGACTTGTTCTTTGGAGGCTTTGGACATTCACCTATAAAGTGACCGGAATCACCACATCTATAGCACTTCCTATCTAACTTGCCCTTTTTATCATCACGGTCTTTTCGTAAAGATTTCTTTTCTTCACGAGGTGGTTTTACGAACTTTCCTCGTCTTCTGAAGAACTTCTTGAAATCTCTTACAGCCATTGATCCGTCCCGAAACACACTTATAATTAAACAAATGCAGACTCAGAACAGGATGCTCGTGTGTAGTGTGTGAAACCAGGCAAGTGATCACCTGGGTCGTTTCCCAACGAGGTGTGAATGGAAAACTGTGAAAAGCTTTGGATTAAAGTGATTGATGAATCAGATATTTTTGGATTTTGCTTTATTATACTAATGAACAATTTAAATATACAAAACAAAAACAGATATGCACAATTAAATTAAACGCGAATTTAATTTAAGAAAACGCGTAACGAAAAAGCTAAAATGGGACTAAAATTAAAATTTTAGAAAATTAAAACCTAAAAATGTAAAATGACTTAAAACTTATTTAAAAACTTAAATTATAATTTTTTACACTTTTTATCTATTTATTATTACTTATTTATTATTTAATAACTTATTAAACTATTTAAATTTATAAAAAATACTAAATGAACTAAGAAAAATATGAAACTTTTTCTAAAAATATTGCTAAGTAAATAAAAGCTAAGAAAATTATAAAAATGAAAATTACTTAATTAAAATTTAAAAAGATAAATTCTATTAAATAGAAGCTATCACTTTATTTCTATTTTTGATTTTCTTAAGACCTAAAAATATTTTTATATTTTTCCTAGATTAAAAATGACAAAAGAAAATTATGAAAATTGGAATTATATTTTTCTATTTTTTATGATTTAATTACTATTATAAACTACTTAAAATGATTAAAAATATTAAAACTATTCAGAAAATTATGAAAATTTACAGATAATTCTAAAATAATATTAGAAAGATAAGAAAAATAAAAGTGGAAGCTGGCTAAGCCTAAAAAGCAGATTTGGGCTAATAAGCAGTTAACAATAAGCCCAAAAATAAGCAAATAAGCACTAAAATTAACCAACTGATTAGGACAGGCTTAATACACAATTATAAGCTTAAAACAACTGAAAATTGCAAATAAGAACAAGAATTGAGCAAGCTAATTACTTGGCTGCTATGGAATTCTAAGACAGAAACTCAGAAATCAGGCAAACTTGAAGGGTATATTAAGCACTCAATAAGCTGTCTAAAAGGCAACCTAAGGGGGCAAAAGCAATTTTGAACTACTGGCTATCTAAAAAGTACAAAAGCCCCATCAGAAACACACTAATTGAAGTCTGATTTGGTGCTAGATCAGCAACATAAAAACACTGAGTCTGCTGATTATCTGTTTGTGCAGACTTTTGCACAGAAATGTGCACAAAGGTGCACAGGTTCTAGGGTTCTGAGGACTGACTAACTAGACCAAATGAAGCACAAAAATGCCAAAGGAAATGGCCAAATAAGCCTGAAGCTTATATTGGCTTGTTTGAGTTCCTATGTTGACTGATTTTCACAAGGACCATGTAAAATTACTAGGTTTAGCTATAGGACTGATCAAAGAGTGAAATTAGCTTCTAAGGGCTTCTAAAAGCTTGTGCAAAAGTGACCAAATGGTCAAGCTACAGTAACATGGGTTTTACCCCTTGACTGCATAAAAACCAAACACCCCTTATGGGTTGACTGTCTTGGATTTTACAAATGAAAACCAATATTTTAAACTAAACTTATAATTATTATTGATTTGCTAACTTATATGAGTACTAATAAGCAACTTATATTACAGAAATAAGCAAAATTATAGGCTATACTAGATATGACTAATTTTTGGAGTTTTAGAGTTTTTTAAGCAAAGTTAATAAAAAGCTATAAACTACTGACAAACTAAATCAAGGGTACTCAGAAACTAACAAATAGCTTATAAGAACAATAATAAGCTACTATTAAGCACTATAACAGTCAAATGGACAATTAAGCAAAAACTTAGAAAAGCTTACAACTGATGTGAACTGATGCACAAAGAACAAGGAACCAAGGACCAATCAAGCTTGTCAAAAACAAGCTAGATAACCCAGAGAAGCTTCCTGAACTAGCTTATCCACCAGAAATAGCTTATTGACCTCCAAGTTTGACTTTCATTGACTTTCTTCCAATCTTGAATTCAGAACATGTTTATACTACAAATAACTTACAATAAGCTATAAGAAGCTTATATAAGCTATTAAAAACAGCTGAGAAGCTATTTTATATACTACTTATCAATGATTGATTTCTCAGAACACAGGGCAATAAGAAAACTTGTAATGATCATTAACTACTGATGATTTAACAAATAACAACAACAAATACACTAATCTTGACTTGTATTGATTGATGAAATTTGAAATTACAAAGTACAACTAAAGGAAATGAAAAATACGAATTATACTAATTTACCTACTTGCTTTATTTCAGCTGCATTGCTATCTATATATACATAAATTAAGTGGGATAATCCTTGGTCGACATCCTCAACAAATCCCCATCATCCAATTGCTCCAATTTAATCTTGACAGTCCACTTGGCATTTTGGCGGGAAAAGTGGATTTTGGTGATAATCACTGATTTAGCTAGTGGGAGAGTGGGAGAGAAGCATTTATTGCATTTGGATGTGTTAGGTAACTTGTAGGAGGAGGGGGGATGAGGTGGTTAGTGGTTTTGGGTGAGGTGGGGGGTGACTGGATGGTTTGGCGGGATGGGTGGTTTAGGGAAGATGGGTCAAACTTGGTTTGACCAAGTTTAACTCAGTTGGGGTTGGGCTTGGGTAAGGATTGGGCTTGGGGAAATCAGTATTGGGTTTAGGTAATAGGTTGGGTTGGGTTTGTTGGATAAATGGGATGGGTAATTATTTTAGGTTAAGGGTTTAGTGTTGGATCCGGTTTAAGTTTTAAATAAATCACAAGGACTAATCTTGTAATTACTGAATAATTGAAGGGCTGAGTTTGCCAACTTCCCAAAATATCTTCAAAGGATTAACCTGCCATAAAATAATTACACAAGGACCAAAGTTGTATATTTTTAACATTTTAAAACTTTAAGGACCTTTTATGTAATTTTGGATTTTAGAGGGGTTTGTTTTGTAATTTCCCAAAAGTTATCAAAAGTGTTCCAATTTGTAAGTTCATGCATAGTACAAGGGTATTTTGTGAAATTTCAAGTTTTATAATACCCAGGGACCATTTTTGCCAATTTTGATACTTGAGGGGCTAAACTTGCTAAGTTGTGTAAACTTTTATCCAGGGACTATTTGTAAACATTTTTGGTTTCCCAAGGACTTATGTTGACTTTTCATTTATTTAAAACCTTCAGGGACTAGACTTGTAATTTTATGAAACTTCACACCAAAGGACTATATATGTTTATTTGTGATTAAAAAGGACCTTTGGTGAATTTTTCAATGTTTTGAATAACCAGGGACTAGTTTTGACAACTTTTGAAAGTTGAGGGACTGAAACTGTCAATTATGCAAACTTTGTTCGTTTTTCAACTGTTTTTAAACATTTTGCATCTGAAACATATAAAACACAATTCTGGGATAATTTCAGTATTATGATGCATTTCTGAGTGTTTTTGGATGTTTTGGCAGCTCAGATTAGGTAAAAATGATGAGTATTTAGACACTCATCAATCCCCCACACTAAACTATTGCTAGTCCCTAGCAATATTTTATGAAGATTTAATGGATTTGAAAGACTCTTTACCAAAAGCCATTACTTCTGGAGTAGCCAATTGTTTCAGTTCAAGTAAGAACTTTGGTACAATGATAACCAAGTGATTTTGAGCAAACCACAAGCTGTCAACGGTTTTGATTTGTCTTTACCAGAAGCCGTTTGCTTCTGGACTAGCCAACTCTTCACTTATGAAGATATGGTGAGTCGAATACCATACAATTTTGGGCAAATTGCAAGCCATCAACGGATTTGATATATCTTTACCAAGAGCCGTTTGCTCTCGGATTAGCCAATCCTTATGTGGGTTAGACATGGCGGACTGATAACCATTTATTGAGTTCTAAGTGAGAAAAAATTTTAATAAATTTTGGCTAAAATGGGGGTACTAGATGGTACATTTGATCAAATTCGCAAGAATTCCCCCCCACACTTAGAACTGAATATTGCCCTCAATATTCAAAGAACCGGTTGTTAAACCAACACTTAGAACGTGAAAGGGAAATACTAATAGCCTTTTATTTCATATAGATATTTATTTTATTTTTATTTAATTTGCATTTAAGCCGTTAAGGCATGCAAATTCCTCCTTTTTTTTTTTTTTTTTTTTTTTTTTTTTTTTTTTTTTTTTTAGTATATATACAGCATGTGGGGCATCTCCCCCACACTAGGGTGAGACATGGGTGAAAACCCATATTTTGCTACTGTTTTTATTAACCGAGTCGCTAGCTTGACTCGACCCCGAATTGAGTTGATTTCTCCCGAACAGTCAGGTTATCACGCAAGCTAACCGCTTGTGAACGGCCAACTGTAACAAAGGGTTCCTGAACAGACCGGGAGAAAAAACAATTTAAAAGTTTATGGGGAAGTAAGAGACCAGGAAATCCGGCATTTAAACCAATGTTAGATGGACAATGCCGGGGTCAAAAGTAATATCCTCACTCCCAAATGAGTGAAAGATAGGAGAAATCACCGGGTAGGTGAAGGGAAGAAGAGAGATCTGAATAGCAATTAAGACAAGAACTTCCTCCTCAAGAATTGCAAGTGGAGGAGGCAAGTCCTTAAACTTGATCTCTGGACATTTATCAGTTTCCTCAACTGATTTGATTTTCTCATTATGAAGTTGTTTTGGTGGAAGAGGGGAAGATGAATCTTCATTTAACAAATTTTCTAGAAAAAGAATATCCCCCTCAGGATCAAGATAGTTTTCATCAACCTCATGCGGAGGTGAACTATCTAGAGCAAGAAAAGCATCGACTTCATCCCAAAAGGGATCACTTCCCTCAACCGAAGTGAGAGAAGGGGAAGAGTCTGCTATGATAAGTTGAGAAGATGTGGTGGGTTCCCCACTCACAGAATTATGAAAATGACCAAGACTTTCATGAGAGTACTCCTTTGAAGTAATGTCAATGACATCGATTCGGTTAACCGAAGCAGAATTAAAATTTGAGGAGTAACTCGATGTTTGATCATGGTTAAAAGTAACAGCTTCCTTATCCACACGCAAAGTAATCTCATGCTTAAATACATCAATCAGAGCATGGCCCGTTTTTAGGAATCCTCGTCCAAGAATTAGAGGAACCTTTTGATCAGCATCGAAATCAACAACCACAAAGTCAGCTGGAAAATGGAACTTTCCTATTTTCACAAATACATCTTCGGCAATGCCGCAGGGATGAGTTATGGTTCGATCTGCAAGCTCAAGAGTCATGCAGGTAGGAGTAAGAGCCGGAAGAGAAAGTTTCTTCCATACTGAATGAGGCATCAGGTTGATGCTTGCACCTAGATCTGCTAAGGCATAACATTCAACCATTCCTGGAAAAACACAAGGTAACAGAAATTTTCCAGGATCTCCAAGCTTCTCCGGAAGCTTTTTCAAGATAACCGCTGAGCAGTTCTCATTTACTGGAGTTTTAGCCATTTCAATCAGTTTTTCCTTGTTGCTTAACAAGTGTTTGATAGCTGCTGCAAATTTGGGCATCAGAATAGTAGCATCCGCAAAGCTTATGTCAAAGTGTAATTCTTTAAAGATTTGATAGAATTTATCATTTTGTTGACTAGCCTTCTCACGGAGTTTTTGCTCATTTAAGCGCGATGGGTAAGGAATGTGAGGTTTGGATTTAGGGACAACCACTTCAGGAGTCTTAACAGATTCAAAGACAATTCCTGGTTTGGATTTTTTCGGGACAACCGGAGGATAGACATGTGATGTACTTTGTGGGCTTGGAATTTGCACTTTGTCCGTTGTATCCTCCGTCTCTTTTTCCATTTCAAATAACGGAGGAGGAATAGGGCCAGCTGGCCCCTTATAAGAAGCACCACTCCGAGTGGTGATAGCTTTGACGAAAGTGGTATCTTCATCATCATCACTGTCATCAAGTACACTGACAGGAACAGCATTGAGCATTTCGGAATAATATCTGGCTGATCTTTGCTCACTAAGTTTGGTTGACAAACTTTTAACCGTAAATCGTGAAAGATTAGGATCGATTCTTGACGGCTGAGGAGCAATTGTGGGTGTAGGTTTTTGGATGACTGAAGGTTGGATGACTGAAGGTTGGACGTATTTAGCACTTCCATTGTTAGTGGGAAGTACCGGGTCCTTTATCACCTTGAATCCAACATGAGATTTACCACTACGTGTACTGACAGCTTTGAGTTCACCCCTAGGGTTGACAACAGTGTTACTTGGGAGACCTCCCGAGGTAGAAGGTATATTAGTTAAAGACTTTTTGATCTGGTTTAATTGAGCAACCAATAACTGGTTTGTCTCACGTTGTGTCTTATTTGTTTCCTCTTGAGTTTTCATGAATTGCATAAGCAACTCATCTGAGGACGTCTGATTTCGGTTTGAACCTTGGTTTTGATTAAAATTTTGACCACGGTTTTGGTTAAAATTACCCTGATTCTGACCTCGGTTTTGATTGAAATTTTGAGAGTTGTGAAAATTTTGTCCATGATTTTGAACAAAGCGATTCTGATTATTATGATTTGGCACGGGTGGAAAATCAGGTGGGACCATAGCATTCGGTGCTCGGTACTGAGTCTCAGCATGCGGACGGTATTGATTTTGGTTTACTGCAGCTACGGGAGCTGGGTAAAGAGAAGCATCGGTTGCTTGACAATCAAAATACGCATGTAGGCCACCACAAGTTTCACACACTTTGTTTATTGCTTTGATTTGTTCCGGTTTATGAACTTCACTTTTTAATTCTTTCATTTCTTTCATCATACAACGCATTGAATCCGTTAAAAAGGCTAACTCTGAGGAGTTACCGGATGAAGAAGAAGCAGTAGGAGTGACAGGAACATTCACTTTGTTTCTGGAAATAGGAACTTTGGATTTATTTTCACAAATTTCAACCACCTCTCTGGGTTTACGATTCAAGATATTGCCACCGGAGGCTGCATTGAGTGCATCTTGATCGTTTTGGGTCAACCCATTATAAAAAGTATTTATCTGTTGTAACACATTGAAATCATGATGTGGGCATTTTCTTAGGAGATCTTTAAATCTGTCCCATGCTTCTCCGAAATTTTCATCGAAACCTTGACGAAAACCAGCAATTTCATTTTTTAGGTTAGTCGTCTTTGATGGAGGGAAGAAATAATTTACAAATTTCTTAACGAGATCTTCCCAGGTTTCAATGGATCGAGGGGGTTCTTTATCCAGCCAAATCCGGGCTGCCCCCTCAAGTGAGAATGGAAATAGCATCAATTTGATCACTGTTTGCGGCACATTTTTGTAATTTATTGTGGATGTCAGTTTGTTGAACCAACGAATGTGTGCATAAGGATCCTCTCGTTCAAACCCGTGGAATTGGTTTGTGGACACGAGCTGAATCAGATGTGTTTTCAGTTCAAAATGATCAGAATCAATGGCTGGTAAAACAATGGCATCTCCATAACCCTCGGTGGGTGCCTGGAGCATTTCAGCCATGGTGCGTTCGTCTGCCATATTTTCAGTGGGATCAGTACGAATCTCGGGTTCGACTATTTGGGCAGCACGTCTACGATTACGTCTTCTCGGAATTTCTACGAGTTCACGTAAAGGGCTTGATGACGTGGAAGAACGAGTGCGCATGCACTAAGTAAAATACTTCAATTAAAACAAGACAGAAGCAAAACACAAGTGAACTTAAACCAATAATCAGCAAGCGTACGGTAGCTCTCTAAAAGATAAACGCACAGAGTGGCGGAGAAGCAAAGGTGGGCAATTACGCTCCTTAAAAACCCGCTTCTTTCAGTCCGACAATTTAATGTCAGACTATCCTAGAACCTCCGTTAGAGTTTGTTTATCAATCAAAGGTGAGCCGATATTCGCAAGTGATACAAAGGCAAGTTTTAAATCTGATGTTTGGGAACTTATTATGGCCGTACCCCCAGTTAGGTAGTACTCTGTCTTGGTTCTCGATGGTAATTTTTATTGTTTATTTATTATTAACAAAGAAAACGGAATTTATTATTTTTATTATTATTATTATTATTATTATTATTTTTGTGTTTTTATTTTTTATATGATAATAATAATAATAATAATATATATAGAAAAGAAAAGAAAAATATTTTTGGTATTTTTTAGGGGAAATAGGAACTTCTTGGGAGAAGGATCTCGAATCACTAATCGCTAAAACTTACACAACTGTCGCAGCACACCTCCCCGGCAGCGGCGCCAAAATTTGATCCGTCCCGAAACACACTTATAATTAAACAAATGCAAACTCAGAACAGGATACTCGTGTGTAGTGTGTGAAACCAGGCAAGTGATCACCTGGGTCGTTTCCCAACGAGGTGTGAATGGAAAACTGTGAAAAGCTTTGGATTAAAGTGATTGATGAATCAGATATTTTTGGATTTTGCTTTATTATACTAATGAACAATTTAAATATACAAAACAAAAACAGATATGCACAATTAAATTAAACGCGAATTTAATTTAAGAAAACGCGTAACGAAAAAGCTAAAATGGGACTAAAATTAAAATTTTAGAAAATTAAAACCTAAAAATGTAAAATGACTTAAAACTTATTTAAAAACTTAAATTATAATTTTTTACACTTTTTATCTATTTATTATTACTTATTTATTATTTAATAACTTATTAAACTATTTAAATTTATAAAAAATACTAAATGAACTAAGAAAAATATGAAACTTTTTCTAAAAATATTACTAAGTAAATAAAAGCTAAGAAAATTATAAAAATGAAAATTACTTAATTAAAATTTAAAAAGATAAATTCTATTAAATAGAAGCTATCACTTTATTTCTATTTTTGATTTTCTTAAGACCTAAAAATATTTTTATATTTTTCCTAGATTAAAAATGACAAAAGAAAATTATGAAAATTGGAATTATATTTTTCTATTTTTTATGATTTAATTACTATTATAAACTACTTAAAATGATTAAAAATATTAAAACTATTCAGAAAATTATGAAAATTTACAGATAATTCTAAAATAATATTAGAAAGATAAGAAAAATAAAAGTGGAAGCTGGCTAAGCCTAAAAAGCAGATTTGGGCTAATAAGCAGTTAACAATAAGCCCAAAAATAAGCAAATAAGCACTAAAATTAACCAACTGATTAGGACAGGCTTAATACACAATTATAAGCTTAAAACAACTGAAAATTGCAAATAAGAACAAGAATTGAGCAAGCTAATTACTTGGCTGCTATGGAATTCTAAGACAGAAACTCAGAAATCAGGCAAACTTGAAGGGTATATTAAGCACTCAATAAGCTGTCTAAAAGGCAACCTAAGGGGGGCAAAAGCAAGTTTGAACTACTGGCTATCTAAAAAGTACAAAAGCCCCATCAGAAACACACTAATTGAAGTCTGATTTGGTGCTAGATCAGCAACATAAAAACACTGAGTCTGCTGATTATCTGTTTGTGCAGACTTTTGCACAGAAATGTGCACAAAGGTGCACAGGTTCTAGGGTTCTGAGGACTGACTAACTAGACCAAATGAAGCACAAAAATGCCAAAGGAAATGGCCAAATAAGCCTGAAGCTTATATTGGCTTGTTTGAGTTCCTATGTTGACTGATTTTCACAAGGACCATGTAAAATTACTAGGTTTAGCTATAGGACTGATCAAAGAGTGAAATTAGCTTCTAAGGGCTTCTAAAAGCTTGTGCAAAAGTGACCAAATGGTCAAGCTACAGTAACATGGGTTTTACCCCTTGACTGCATAAAAACCAAACACCCCTTATGGGTTGACTGTCTTGGATTTTACAAATGAAAACCAATATTTTAAACTAAACTTATAATTATTATTGATTTGCTAACTTATATGAGTACTAATAAGCAACTTATATTACAGAAATAAGCAAAATTATAGGCTATACTAGATATGACTAATTTTTGGAGTTTTAGAGTTTTTTAAGCAAAGTTAATAAAAAGCTATAAACTACTGACAAACTAAATCAAGGGTACTCAGAAACTAACAAATAGCTTATAAGAACAATAATAAGCTACTATTAAGCACTATAACAGTCAAATGGACAATTAAGCAAAAACTTAGAAAAGCTTACAACTGATGTGAACTGATGCACAAAGAACAAGGAACCAAGGACCAATCAAGCTTGTCAAAAACAAGCTAGATAACCCAGAGAAGCTTCCTGAACTAGCTTATCCACCAGAAATAGCTTATTGACCTCCAAGTTTGACTTTCATTGACTTTCTTCCAATCTTGAATTCAGAACATGTTTATACTACAAATAACTTACAATAAGCTATAAGAAGCTTATATAAGCTATTAAAAACAGCTGAGAAGCTATTTTATATACTACTTATCAATGATTGATTTCTCAGAACACAGGGCAATAAGAAAACTTGTAATGATCATTAACTACTGATGATTTAACAAATAACAACAACAAATACACTAATCTTGACTTGTATTGATTGATGGAATTTGAAATTACAAAGTACAACTAACGGAAATGAAAAATACGAATTATACTAATTTACCTACTTGCTTTATTTCAGCTACATTGCTATCTATATATACATAAATTAAGTGGGATAATCCTTGGTCGACATCCTCAACAAATCCCCATCATCCAATTGCTCCAATTTAATCTTGACAGTCCACTTGGCATTTTGGCGGGAAAAGTGGATTTTGGTGATAATCACTGATTTAGCTAGTGGGAGAGTGGGAGAGAAGCATTTATTGCATTTGGATGTGTTAGGTAACTTGTAGGAGGAGGGGGGATGAGGTGGTTAGTGGTTTTGGGTGAGGTGGGGGGTGACTGGATGGTTTGGCGGGATGGGTGGTTTAGGGAAGATGGGTCAAACTTGGTTTGACCAAGTTTAACTCAGTTGGGGTTGGGCTTGGGTAAGGATTGGGCTTGGGGAAATCAGTATTGGGTTTAGGTAATAGGTTGGGTTGGGTTTGTTGGATAAATGGGATGGGTAATTATTTTAGGTTAAGGGTTTAGTGTTGGATCCGGTTTAAGTTTTAAATAAATCACAAGGACTAATCTTGTAATTACTGAATAATTGAAGGGCTGAGTTTGCCAACTTCCCAAAATATCTTCAAAGGATTAACCTGCCATAAAATAATTACACAAGGACCAAAGTTGTATATTTTTAACATTTTAAAACTTTAAGGACCTTTTATGTAATTTTGGATTTTAGAGGGGTTTGTTTTGTAATTTCCCAAAAGTTATCAAAAGTGTTCCAATTTGTAAGTTCATGCATAGTACAAGGGTATTTTGTGAAATTTCAAGTTTTATAATACCCAGGGACCATTTTTGCCAATTTTGATACTTGAGGGGCTAAACTTGCCAAGTTGTGTAAACTTTTATCCAGGGACTATTTGTAAACATTTTTGGTTTCCCAAGGACTTATGTTGACTTTTCATTTATTTAAAACCTTCAGGGACTAGACTTGTAATTTTATGAAACTTCACACCAAAGGACTATATATGTTTATTTGTGATTAAAAAGGACCTTTGGTGAATTTTTCAATGTTTTGAATAACCAGGGACTAGTTTTGACAACTTTTGAAAGTTGAGGGACTGAAACTGCCAATTATGCAAACTTTGTTCGTTTTTCAACTGTTTTTAAACATTTTGCATCTGAAACATATAAAACACAATTCTGGGATAATTTCAGTATTATGATGCATTTCTGAGTGTTTTTGGATGTTTTGGCAGCTCAGATTAGGTAAAAATGATGAGTATTTAGACACTCATCAATCCCCCACACTAAACTATTGCTAGTCCCTAGCAATATTTTATGAAGATTTAATGGATTTGAAAGACTCTTTACCAAAAGCCATTACTTCTGGAGTAGCCAATTGTTTCAGTTCAAGTAAGAACTTTGGTACAATGATAACCAAGTGATTTTGAGCAAACCACAAGCTGTCAACGGTTTTGATTTGTCTTTACCAGAAGCCGTTTGCTTCTGGACTAGCCAACTCTTCACTTATGAAGATATGGTGAGTCGAATACCATACAATTTTGGGCAAATTGCAAGCCATAAACGGATTTGATATATCTTTACCAAGAGCCGTTTGCTCTCGGATTAGCCAATCCTTATGTGGGTTAGACATGGCGGACTGATAACCATTTATTGAGTTCTAAGTGAGAAAAAATTTTTTTTTTTAAATTTTGGCTAAAATGGGGGTACTAGATGGTACATTTGATCAAATTCGCAAGAATTCCCCCCCACACTTAGAACTGAATATTGCCCTCAATATTCAAAGAACCGGTTGTTAAACCAACACTTAGAACGTGAAAGGGAAATACTAATAGCCTTTTATTTCATATAGATATTTATTTTATTTTTATTTAATTTGCATTTAAGCCGTTAAGGCATGCAAATTCCTCCTTTTTTTTTTTTTTTTTTTTTTTTTTTTTTTTTTTTTTTTTTAGTATATATACAGCATGTGGGGCATCTCCCCCACACTAGGGTGAGACATGGGTGAAAACCCATATTTTGCTACTGTTTTTATTAACCGAGTCGCTAGCTTGACTCGACCCCGAATTGAGTTGATTTCTCCAGAACAGTCAGGTTTATCACGCAAGCTAACCGCTTGTGAACGGCCAACTGTAACAAAGGGTTCCTGAACAGACCGGGAGAAAAAACAATTTAAAAGTTTATGGGGAAGTAAGAGACCAGGAAATCCGGCATTTAAACCAATGTTAGATGGACAATGCCGGGGTCAAAAGTAATATCCTCACTCCCAAATGAGTGAAAGATAGGAGAAATCACCGGGTAGGTGAAGGGAAGAAGAGAGATCTGAATAGCAATTAAGACAAGAACTTCCTCCTCAAGAATTGCAAGTGGAGGAGGCAAGTCCTTAAACTTGATCTCTGGACATTTATCAGTTTCCTCAACTGATTTGATTTTCTCATTATGAAGTTGTTTTGGTGGAAGAGGGGAAGATGAATCTTCATTTAACAAATTTTCTAGAAAAAGAATATCCCCCTCAGGATCAAGATAGTTTTCATCAACCTCATGCGGAGGTGAACTATCTAGAGCAAGAAAAGCATCGACTTCATCCCAAAAGGGATCACTTCCCTCAACCGAAGTGAGAGAAGGGGAAGAGTCTGCTATGATAAGTTGAGAAGATGTGGTGGGTTCCCCACTCACAGAATTATGAAAATGACCAAGACTTTCATGAGAGTACTCCTTTGAAGTAATGTCAATGACATCGATTCGGTTAACCGAAGCAGAATTAAAATTTGAGGAGTAACTCGATGTTTGATCATGGTTAAAAGTAACAGCTTCCTTATCCACACGCAAAGTAATCTCATGCTTAAATACATCAATCAGAGCATGGCCCGTTTTTAGGAATCCTCGTCCAAGAATTAGAGGAACCTTTTGATCAGCATCGAAATCAACAACCACAAAGTCAGCTGGAAAATGGAACTTTCCTATTTTCACAAATACATCTTCGGCAATGCCGCAGGGATGAGTTATGGTTCGATCTGCAAGCTCAAGAGTCATGCAGGTAGGAGTAAGAGCCGGAAGAGAAAGTTTCTTCCATACTGAATGAGGCATCAGGTTGATGCTTGCACCTAGATCTGCTAAGGCATAACATTCAACCATTCCTGGAAAAACACAAGGTAACAGAAATTTTCCAGGATCTCCAAGTCTTCTCGGAAGCTTTTTCAAGATAACCGCTGAGCAGTTCTCATTTACTGGAGTTTTAGCCATTTCAATCAGTTTTTCCTTGTTGCTTAACAAGTGTTTGATAGCTGCTGCAAATTTGGGCATCAGAATAGTAGCATCCGCAAAGCTTATGTCAAAGTGTAATTCTTTAAAGATTTGATAGAATTTATCATTCTGTTGACTAGCCTTCTCACGGAGCTTTTTGCTCATTTAAGCGCGATGGGTAAGGAATGTGAGGTTTGGATTTAGGGACAACCACTTCAGGAGTCTTAACAGATTCAAAGACAATTCCTGGTTTGGATTTTTTCGGGACAACCGGAGGATAGACATGTGATGTACTTTGTGGGCTTGGAATTTGCACTTTGTCCGTTGTATCCTCCGTCTCTTTTTCCATTTCAAATAACGGAGGAGGAATAGGGCCAGCTGGCCCCTTATAAGAAGCACCACTCCGAGTGGTGATAGCTTTGACGAAAGTGGTATCTTCATCATCATCACTGTCATCATGTACACTGACAGGAACAGCATTGAGCATTTCGGAATAATATCTGGCTGATCTTTGCTCACTAAGTTTGGTTGACAAACTTTTAACCGTAAATCGTGAAAGATTAGGATCGATTCTTGACGGCTGAGGAGCAATTGTGGGTGTAGGTTTTTGGATGACTGAAGGTTGGATGACTGAAGGTTGGACGTATTTAGCACTTCCATTGTTAGTGGGAAGTACCGGGTCCTTTATCACCTTGAATCCAACATGAGATTTACCACTACGTGTACTGACAGCTTTGAGTTCACCCCTAGGGTTGACAACAGTGTTACTTGGGAGACCTCCCGAGGTAGAAGGTATATTAGTTAAAGACTTTTTGATCTGGTTTAATTGAGCAACCAATAACTGGTTTGTCTCACGTTGTGTCTTATTTGTTTCCTCTTGAGTTTTCATGAATTGCATAAGCAACTCATCTGAGGACATCTGATTTCGGTTTGAACCTTGGTTTTGATTAAAATTTTGACCACGGTTTTGGTTAAAATTACCCTGATTCTGACCTCGGTTTTGATTGAAATTTTGAGAGTTGTGAAAATTTTGTCCCTGATTTTGAACAAAGCGATTCTGATTATTATGATTTGGCACGGGTGGAAAATCAGGTGGGACCATAGCATTCGGTGCTCGGTACTGAGTCTCAGCATGCGGACGGTATTGATTTTGGTTTACTGCAGCTACGGGAGCTGGGTAAAGAGAAGCATCGGTTGCTTGACAATCAAAATACGCATGTGGGCCACCACAAGTTTCACACACTTTGTTTATTGCTTTGATTTGTTCCGGTTTATGAACTTCACTTTTTAATTCTTTCATTTCTTTCATCATACAACGCATTGAATCCGTTAAAAAGGCTAACTCTGAGGAGTTACCGGATGAAGAAGAAGCAGTAGGAGTGACAGGAACATTCACTTTGTTTCTGGAAATAGGAACTTTGGATTTATTTTCACAAATTTCAACCACCTCTCTGGGTTTACGATTCAAGATATTGCCACCGGAGGCTGCATTGAGTGCATCTTGATCGTTTTGGGTCAACCCATTATAAAAAGTATTTATCTGTTGTAACACATTGAAATCATGATGTGGGCATTTTCTTAGGAGATCTTTAAATCTGTCCCATGCTTCTCCGAAATTTTCATCGAAACCTTGACGAAAACCAGCAATTTCATTTTTTAGGTTAGTCGTCTTTGATGGAGGGAAGAAATAATTTACAAATTTCTTAACGAGATCTTCCCAGGTTTCAATGGATCGAGGGGGTTCTTTATCCAGCCAAATCCGGGCTGCCCCCTCAAGTGAGAATGGAAATAGCATCAATTTGATCACTGTTTGCGGCACATTTTTGTAATTTATTGTGGATGTCAGTTTGTTGAACCAACGAATGTGTGCATAAGGATCCTCTCGTTCAAACCCGTGGAATTGGTTTGTGGACACGAGCTGAATCAGATGTGTTTTCAGTTCAAAATGATCAGAATCAATGGCTGGTAAAACAATGGCATCTCCATAACCCTCGGTGGGTGCCTGGAGCATTTCAGCCATGGTGCGTTCGTCTGCCATATTTTCAGTGGGATCAGTACGAATCTCGGGTTCGACTATTTGGGCAGCACGTCTACGATTACGTCTTCTCGGAATTTCTACGAGTTCACGTAAAGGGCTTGATGACGTGGAAGAACGAGTACGCATGCACTAAGTAAAATACTTCAATTAAAACAAGACAGAAGCAAAACACAAGTGAACTTAAACCAATAATCAGCAAGCGTACGGTAGCTCTCTAAAAGATAAACGCACAGAGTGGCGGAGAAGCAAAGGTGGGCAATTACGCTCCTTAAAAACCCGCTTCTTTCAGTCCGACAATTTAATGTCAGACTATCCTAGAACCTCCGTTAGAGTTTGTTTATCAATCAAAGGTGAGCCGATATTCGCAAGTGATACAAAGGCAAGTTTTAAATCTGATGTTTGGGAACTTATTATGGCCGTACCCCCAGTTAGGTAGTACTCTGTTTTGGTTCTCGATGGTAATTTTTATTGTTTATTTATTATTAACAAAGAAAACGGAATTTATTATTTTTATTATTATTATTATTATTATTATTATTTTTTTGTGTTTTTATTTTTTATATGATAATAATAATAATAATATATATAGAAAAGAAAAGAAAAATATTTTTGGTATTTTTTAGGGGAAATAGGAACTTCTTGGGAGAAGGATCTCGAATCACTAATCGCTAAAACTTACACAACTGTCGCAGCACACCTCCCCGGCAGCGGCGCCAAAATTTGATCCGTCCCGAAACACACTTATAATTAAACAAATGCAGACTCAGAACAGGATGCTCGTGTGTAGTGTGTGAAACCAGGCAAGTGATCACCTGGGTCGTTTCCCAACGAGGTGTGAATGGAAAACTGTGAAAAGCTTTGGATTAAAGTGATTGATGAATCAGATATTTTTGGATTTTGCTTTATTATACTAATGAACAATTTAAATATACAAAACAAAAACAGATATGCACAATTAAATTAAACGCGAATTTAATTTAAGAAAACGCGTAACGAAAAAGCTAAAATGGGACTAAAATTAAAATTTTAGAAAATTAAAACCTAAAAATGTAAAATGACTTAAAACTTATTTAAAAACTTAAATTATAATTTTTTACACTTTTTATCTATTTATTATTACTTATTTATTATTTAATAACTTATTAAACTATTTAAATTTATAAAAAATACTAAATGAACTAAGAAAAATATGAAACTTTTTCTAAAAATATTACTAAGTAAATAAAAGCTAAGAAAATTATAAAAATGAAAATTACTTAATTAAAATTTAAAAAGATAAATTCTATTAAATAGAAGCTATCACTTTATTTCTATTTTTGATTTTCTTAAGACCTAAAAATATTTTTATATTTTTCCTAGATTAAAAATGACAAAAGAAAATTATGAAAATTGGAATTATATTTTTCTATTTTTTATGATTTAATTACTATTATAAACTACTTAAAATGATTAAAAATATTAAAACTATTCAGAAAATTATGAAAATTTACAGATAATTCTAAAATAATATTAGAAAGATAAGAAAAATAAAAGTGGAAGCTGGCTAAGCCTAAAAAGCAGATTTGGGCTAATAAGCAGTTAACAATAAGCCCAAAAATAAGCAAATAAGCACTAAAATTAACCAACTGATTAGGACAGGCTTAATACACAATTATAAGCTTAAAACAACTGAAAATTGCAAATAAGAACAAGAATTGAGCAAGCTAATTACTTGGCTGCTATGGAATTCTAAGACAGAAACTCAGAAATCAGGCAAACTTGAAGGGTATATTAAGCACTCAATAAGCTGTCTAAAAGGCAACCTAAGGGGGGCAAAAGCAAGTTTGAACTACTGGCTATCTAAAAAGTACAAAAGCCCCATCAGAAACACACTAATTGAAGTCTGATTTGGTGCTAGATCAGCAACATAAAAACACTGAGTCTGCTGATTATCTGTTTGTGCAGACTTTTGCACAGAAATGTGCACAAAGGTGCACAGGTTCTAGGGTTCTGAGGACTGACTAACTAGACCAAATGAAGCACAAAAATGCCAAAGGAAATGGCCAAATAAGCCTGAAGCTTATATTGGCTTGTTTGAGTTCCTATGTTGACTGATTTTCACAAGGACCATGTAAAATTACTAGGTTTAGCTATAGGACTGATCAAAGAGTGAAATTAGCTTCTAAGGGCTTCTAAAAGCTTGTGCAAAAGTGACCAAATGGTCAAGCTACAGTAACATGGGTTTTACCCCTTGACTGCATAAAAACCAAACACCCCTTATGGGTTGACTGTCTTGGATTTTACAAATGAAAACCAATATTTTAAACTAAACTTATAATTATTATTGATTTGCTAACTTATATGAGTACTAATAAGCAACTTATATTACAGAAATAAGCAAAATTATAGGCTATACTAGATATGACTAATTTTTGGAGTTTTAGAGTTTTTTAAGCAAAGTTAATAAAAAGCTATAAACTACTGACAAACTAAATCAAGGGTACTCAGAAACTAACAAATAGCTTATAAGAACAATAATAAGCTACTATTAAGCACTATAACAGTCAAATGGACAATTAAGCAAAAACTTAGAAAAGCTTACAACTGATGTGAACTGATGCACAAAGAACAAGGAACCAAGGACCAATCAAGCTTGTCAAAAACAAGCTAGATAACCCAGAGAAGCTTCCTGAACTAGCTTATCCACCAGAAATAGCTTATTGACCTCCAAGTTTGACTTTCATTGACTTTCTTCCAATCTTGAATTCAGAACATGTTTATACTACAAATAACTTACAATAAGCTATAAGAAGCTTATATAAGCTATTAAAAACAGCTGAGAAGCTATTTTATATACTACTTATCAATGATTGATTTCTCAGAACACAGGGCAATAAGAAAACTTGTAATGATCATTAACTACTGATGATTTAACAAATAACAACAACAAATACACTAATCTTGACTTGTATTGATTGATGGAATTTGAAATTACAAAGTACAACTACTGGAAATGAAAAATACGAATTATACTAATTTACCTACTTGCTTTATTTCAGCTGCATTGCTATCTATATATACATAAATTAAGTGGGATAATCCTTGGTCGACATCCTCAACAAATCCCCATCATCCAATTGCTCCAATTTAATCTTGACAGTCCACTTGGCATTTTGGCGGGAAAAGTGGATTTTGGTGATAATCACTGATTTAGCTAGTGGGAGAGTGGGAGAGAAGCATTTATTGCATTTGGATGTGTTAGGTAACTTGTAGGAGGAGGGGGGGATGAGGTGGTTAGTGGTTTTGGGTGAGGTGGGGGGTGACTGGATGGTTTGGCGGGATGGGTGGTTTAGGGAAGACGGGTCAAACTTGGTTTGACCAAGTTTAACTCAGTTGGGGTTGGGCTTGGGTAAGGATTGGGCTTGGGGAAATCAGTATTGGGTTTAGGTAATAGGTTGGGTTGGGTTTGTTGGATAAATGGGATGGGTAATTATTTTAGGTTAAGGGTTTAGTGTTGGATCCGGTTTAAGTTTTAAATAAATCACAAGGACTAATCTTGTAATTATGAATAATTGAAGGGCTGAGTTTGCCAACTTCCCAAAATATCTTCAAAGGATTAACCTGCCATAAAATAATTACACAAGGACCAAAGTTGTATATTTTTAACATTTTAAAACTTTAAGGACCTTTTATGTAATTTTGGATTTTAGAGGGGTTTGTTTTGTAATTTCCCAAAAGTTATCAAAAGTGTTCCAATTTGTAAGTTCATGCATAGTACAAGGGTATTTTGTGAAATTTCAAGTTTTATAATACCCAGGGACCATTTTTGCCAATTTTGATACTTGAGGGGCTAAACTTGCCAAGTTGTGTAAACTTTTATCCAGGGACTATTTGTAAACATTTTTGGTTTCCCAAGGACTTATGTTGACTTTTCATTTATTTAAAACCTTCAGGGACTAGACTTGTAATTTTATGAAACTTCACACCAAAGGACTATATATGTTTATTTGTGATTAAAAAGGACCTTTGGTGAATTTTTCAATGTTTTGAATAACCAGGGACTAGTTTTGACAACTTTTGAAAGTTGAGGGACTGAAACTGCCAATTATGCAAACTTTGTTCGTTTTTCAACTGTTTTTAAACATTTTGCATCTGAAACATATAAAACACAATTCTGGGATAATTTCAGTATTATGATGCATTTTTGAGTGTTTTTGGATGTTTTAGCAGCTCAGATTAGGTAAAAATGATGAGTATTTAGACACTCATCAGCCATGGCATATTCTTCGTCTTCGCTACTTGAACAAGAGTCTTCATCATCACTTGATTCAACTCTAGCTTTCAAGGCAATGGACTTTATTTTCTCCTTCTTCCCTTTAACTATTTCTGAATCCTTTTCCATCACCATTTCGTGAACTTTGAGATTTCCTATGAGCTCATCAAGTGTCATGCTTGAGAGATCCTTGGATTCTTCAATAGCCTTCACCTTTGCTCTCCACTTAGGATGAAGTGCTCTAAGAAATTTCCTGACAAAGTTCTTACTAGAGAAAGATTCGTCAAGTGCTTTAAGAGATGTAATATTAGTATTAAACTTAGCAAAAGCAGCATCAATGGTCTCATCTTCAGAGATAACAAATTGTTCATATTGTTGAACAAGAAGATCAATTTTGTTATCTTTGACTTGTGAGTTCCCTTGATGAGTGATAATAAGAGATTGCCAAATATCTTTAGCCGTTTTGCACATAAAAACTCTTTCATATTCTTTCTTAGGTAAGGCATTGTAAAGCATCATTTTGGCTTCATTGTTTTTGGCAATCAACTTCTTTTGCTCATCACTGTGACGAGTAAGAGAAGCTCCTACATCCCGACCACCCGAAATATCATTACTAATGGGCTTGTAATCACCCTCAACAATAATATACCACAGATCTATGTCCTTTGACTTTACATATGTCTCAAAGCGATTCTTCCAATATATAAAGCAATTTGGTTCAAATAGAGGTGGTCTTTGCATAGATTGTCCTTCTTTAAAGTTTTGAAAATCCATGGATCGTTTTAAGTTTTAAAATACAATATATTTTAAAAGTCTTAAGTAACGTAGCTCTTGATGCCAATTGTGGAAAACTAGAAGGGGGGGGTTGAATAGTTTTACCGATTAAAATTAATTCGCTTTGTTACTTTATGTTAATTCAAAGGAAACAAGCTCAGACAAGTATTCACACAATATATATGAAACGTAAAGAGAGGAAAGATCAAACCACACAACACGGATGTTTATAGTGGTTCGGATACAAGAACTCTCTTCCTTGCCCTACTCCACTCCTCGAGCCTCTAACTCGAGAGTTATCCTTCACTAAGAAACAAACTCTCTTCTAGGTGGAGAAAACCTTTACACGTTGCTTACTTCCTTTTCCGGTACTAAGCTAAACACCGAGTTCTACTTCAGGGCAGAACTAACCCAACGTCGCCTATACAATTACCGACACTAAGCTAAATGTCGAGTTCTTTCACAAGGGTACAACCACTCCCTACACTCTTTGTGTTTTGAGGACTAAAACACTAACCACACTCACTGAGATAAATGATACAAATAATGATGTGTGAATTACACAAAGATCACACAGTAACTATACTAAAGGTTTACACTTCTGTGTTGAACCTTGATGCTTAATCTTCTTTGCTACAAAAGATAGATCAAATGATATGAATGAATGATGTTAGTAATATGAATGAATATGTACTTTAGCTATATGAGTGATGAGAAGGCCAAGTGATCAGCTTGCTATTTATAGGCAAGCTGATACACACTCGACGGATCCGGGGGATCCCTTAAAAGGGATCCGTCCTTTATGTCGAAGGGATCCACATGTATGCCAGAGGTAAGACAGCTAAGAGATTTTCCAAATCTCTCCAATCTCTCCATATCTTTGTGTTGTCATATCAAGATCATCCAATGTCAACTATCTTACTTGAAGATCTATCCAAGATATTACAAGATCTTACCAAGATTATATGTATGATGCATGCCATGATGTCATTGTATCATTTAAGAAATAAAGTTTCCTTTTAAGGAAATAACCATGTATATGTATGAAATGTATTTCCAAGTAAACTTGTAAAATGTGTTCTTAAAGATACTTTAGCTAGTATTTATAGTTTGCTTAAAGATATACTTTGTAATTGTCATTAACAAAACTAAGCAAAGATCGTAAAATATAAATAACGTTTTTGGGACGATATTTGTATTAAAACATATTATATAATGATGTTTAAGTGTGTGACCCCTAATGCTCACGCGGGTTTAGCCATATTATTATGTGTTGTACCTTGCGCATAAATCCTACAGAATTTTAAGTTTTTTGGCTTCTTTAAAAATCTTAATTTACAGACTATTTACTTACTGGACTGTAAATAATTTAGGCTAATGTAAATTTTTTAATTTGCCTACTATTTACTTACTGAACTGTAGTTATTGTTTGGTTTCCATTTTGGCTTATTTGAAAGCTTGATCTACTGACAAGTTAGTTATTGACTGGATTTTTGCTAAATAAAACGTTAGTGGGATCTATAAACTTTTTTAACTGTTCTTTCATACTGGCTGCAAAACCAGTATATCAATTCTGAACTCTTCTCTGATGGGATTTTAATTAATAGCATAACTGTTAGTAACAATAAAAATACACCTATTTTATGTTATATGAGCCAACAATAATAAACAAGCTAGGAAAGTTATGGACCAGGTTTTGAGAAGTATCTTTCTCACCAAAATTTTGCTTGGCAGTTTGTTGAGTTGAGTGCTATTTCAAACAAACTGAACTGTTAAGTGTAGAAACAGAGGGTCGCACTTCCTGCTCTTACTTTCCATTACAACTTCCATATAGGATATTTGATGTGCATTTTTGAAGAAAAGCTAGATGAAGATGTATTGGAGAACATCCAAGACTATGAATTTGCTGTAAGTTGATTACTTGTTTATTATTCAAACATTTCCTGCATGTGGAATTGTGGATGTTTTTTGTGACCCAAGATTGAGAACTTGTGTTTGTCTTTACTAGTTCTCTGATGAAGATGGTGAGGTTAGAAAGTTCTATTATCGGAATGCAAAGACACGTGAACTGGACAGCCTATTAGGAGACATATATCATAAAATCTTGGGTATGTGATTATAAAAAAATGACCCTTCACTTTCACATACTTTTTGGATCAAATTGTTATCAATGTGAATAAGCGTACAGAGTCATTTTCACATACTTCTGCACATAAAATATGCAACTCGGGGATTAAGTTGAATTTCTCGTTTTGACATAAAAGCTTTCTTTTTTGTATGTACGCACTCCTATTACAAGACATGGAAAGAGCTCTCGAGTTCTCTATTCATCTTCACAATGGAAATTTGCAGCTGAACTCGACAGGTAAATACATTCTTAACTGTTCAAGTTTTCTGCTTGATGTCCCCAAGTTGGTTTTTGTAACAGGCTATTTAGTATGATTCTGACTGTATTTGCTCATCGCTGCATAGCTTTCTGTCACTGGCACTGGTTGCGCGTCAAAACAATTATGTAAGGCCCATGTTGACTCCTGAAAATGTGCTGGATATTCGCAATGGAAGGTCAAATTTTATTTTATACTCATAATGTATCTCTTTCTTTTGTTGTTTCATATTAAATACAAATAGATTGTCTGATTAACAGATAGCCTACTCTGTGACCAGACATGTTTTGCAGGAAATGGCAGTCGACACATTTGTTCCTAATGATACAAAGATAATCGATCATGGTATATGAACTATTTTCTTTATTTATTTTCTCTTGGGTTTATTTGGCTTATGAGACTCCTTAGAACATCATTCATTTTACAGGGAACGTTTATTTGGCTTTTGCAGTTTTTTCAGTTTCAAATCGGTTGATGACTACTACTCGAAATCGGGCAGTGCAGAGTCTATAAAGCATGTACGCAAGCCTTTACTTTGCATCCAGGTAATCTGTACTTTCAAACCATCAACCTCAACAACTGCATAACAAATTAGTTTTTTTGGGCTTAAGCGATTGATTATGCTCAATAAATTTCTGAAAGCATTGATCCATGAATTACAGGCTGCAAATGACTCCATTGCTCCTGCTAGAGGAACCCTCGTCAAGATATTAAGGCATGTTTCAGTTTCATCCTATGAGCCAAATACGTGAATCAGGTTGACTGTTGACTGAATGTTACTCTTGCAATTATCTTGACATTTTGTTACTTGGTGTTGGTTCAGGATAATCCAAATTGTATGTTGATAGTTACACCTGAAGGCGGTCACTTGGGATGGGTTGCAGGCGATGAAGCTCCTTATAGAGCTCCTTGGACTGACCCGGTGGTGATGGATTTTCTGGAGCATCTAGAAAACAATAACTATAAATCAGAATCTGCTTCGAAATCAATGGAAAATAACAACACATTACACGCTATTGTCAAATGAAGATGACATCTCTATCAACCCGATGCAAGGTATGTTTTGATACCTTTTTCTGTGTTTTAGTTGGCAATAATTATAGTTAATTTATTTACGGGTTTGTTTATTAACATGTTTTTGTTGTTGTGATGACAGGAGCTCGGTGTCAATGCTCTTCACATCAAGTTGAGGGCAACTGGAGGAAACAAGACTAAGACACATGGTCCTGGTGCCCAGTCAGCACTCAGAGCTCTTGCTCGTTCTGGCATGAAGATTGGTCGCATTGGTATGATTTTTTATATATGATCTCATGCGTTGTAACGATAATGATTTGTTTTTTTCAACACTAATGTGTTTTTTGTTGTTTCTAGAGGACGTGACTCCCATTCCAACAGACAGCACTCGTCGCAAGGGTGGTAGGAGTGGAAGGAGGTTGTAAGCAGTTGGTCTACTGTTCTGCAAATTTGCATCATGTTTGCATTTTCGGTTGTTTTATGTTTTGGCAACTTTTAGAGGTTATTATTATGTTTTTGTCGACATTTAATATCATTAAGGATCTTTATGGATCGTCGGATGTTTGAATGACATGAATTTTTGGTCATCTTGTTGGTATTATTAGCTGTTTATTTTGTTATATCTAAATGCTTATCTGCATTGTGTTGAAACTCTCTACTGCAACATGCTTATTTACTTATTTTAGTCTTCTCAAGTTTTTATTGAGTAAAGTGAATTGCTTAATGCATTCGTTTAGATAGTTTAAACGAAAAGATTATACGATGGATCATGGATTGTGGCGGGTTATAAACCAAAATGAAATCGAACTTGTAAAGAGTTGTGTGGATGTGGTTAGACACTTATACCACTGTTTGTTCCATCTAAAAGCTCCCAAAGGAGGCAATTTTTAACTCAAAAATACTGGTCAGGCACTTATACCACTGTTTGATCCATCTAAAGAATATACAGAATAACTGAAAATTTGATTAATGTTAATAAATTTTGTTTGTAAACTTTTGTGTTAACGGAAATTCGTTGTTTTAAACCTATTTTTACCTCGAAAAGTGTTTTGTATATGTCAGTAAACGAAATATTCGTTAATGATCTATTTGAGCTGCATCTTTCTACTTGTCAATTCTTAATGAGCTAAAACATATCTTTTAGCTATACTATGTAATTTAGTCTCTGTAACATGCAGCTACATCGATAATTACTATTATGCCCCAGTTGCCCAATGCGTTTGCTTATCCGACCCGATCTCACAAAATTCTGATATTAGACCAGGGTTTTGGGCAACTGACAAGCGTCACTTTTCTGCAAGTGACAAGTGTCACTTTCTGACTATTTTTTGGGCAAATTGTGTATTTTTTTGGGCAACTTGTGTATTTTTTGGGCAACTAGAGGACACTTGTCATCGTATGAGTTGAGATGCCCAGTTGTCCGGTCTAATATCTAATAAGCAGCAGAATAATAACTCTAGCAGTAGTATCTTCTATGCCTAGCAGTAGAATCCACTTGGTGTATTTCCTTGATCTTTTCAGCAACTCCAGCAGTAGTATGAAATACACCAGCAGCGGTATGAATAAGCCCGGCAGTAGAATGACACTTAAGAATATTTTCCATTTAAATCCATGAGCAGTATTATCTAACCTGAGCAGCAGCATCTCAAACCACATTGAGTAAAGTACTTTCAATTGCTTCTATACACTTTTGAAATCAACATAACCAGTTCCCATATTTAATTATTCTAACTGAAACTAACTTTATTAAGAACACATATATATCTTGTTTATTAGCGGTGTTCTCTTTATACTTGTTTAACTTCATGTTAGTTGAATATAGGTATGGGATGTGCTAAAAAAGGATGAGGTTGCAAGGATTGCAGGGTCTGTGAAAAAAAGATCAATGGAACTTGTGTAGTTTTTATTTTGGTTTACAGGAAACAAGTCTGTAGTTAGCAAAACCCCAGAAGCCCTTGATCTGAATTTAGATCACCCTAATCTTGATGCCACGGAAAACACAGAAATGACGAGAGATGATGCTCTAAACTGTACTATTTATCACTTTTAAGAAGACAAAGTAACTCAAGATAGAGCCATGAAAATGCAAGAGAAGGAATAATGAAAGATACAGGTTTAACACTTCAGAGATAGCAATGCGCGTTGTGGAGTTGTAAAGGAAATTGTGTTGTTTCATTGAAATATAAACTTCAATTTAATAGCATTACAGAGAAAGGTTAACACACATTGGTGCCAAGGGATATCGTATAAAAGCAAGTCATAGAATTAAGTTAGTAGATCACTTAATCTCAAACCATAACCATAAATCAATCCTTTACAATACTGTACTAAGAAATTATACGTGGCGACAATTGAACTATTTATTTTGACTGCAACGACAATTAGCCTTCATTCTTTCATAGAGTGATAGCTGAGAAGAAACATCTTTGACAAGCACCATTTGTCACTTCCCAGCCTTGGCCTTCTCTGTAACATTCAACCTGCCATTAACAAGTCAGGTACAAAATGAGAATTATGAGTAAAATGTTTGAAATATGCTCAAGTCGTTTAAAGTAGAAGGGAGTATATAAATCTCTCTTACATAAACACTCGCATTGAAAACTAAAATCAATGCTAGAGGTGGCAAAATCAGGTTATGTTTTATGTCTAACGGGTCATGAGTGTAAAACTTGAAATTATTAAATTACTAGGAATGGGTCAAGTGCATCAAAAGCTGCACAAAGTGTATTTCAACACATTAATATACAAGGTTTAGAGTCACCGTCTAAGAAGCCCATGTTGACCCATACAGAAAATGACCTGTTTTGTATCATCACGCAACCCGCACATTTTGCAACACACTTTGGCTTACTAGGAGACATCTCAAGATGCAATTTCAATGGTAAGATGGCGAGGATGATAGAGTAAGCTAAAAGCGACTTACTGTCTCTGTTGATTATTTCACCACTTATGAGCCCCCCAAAGATATATACACCATCTTTAGCCACTGCTGCAGCCGAATATCCTCGAGGATGATTCATTGGCTCTCCAATCATCCATGATCCACGTCTAGGATCATAGATTTCTACAGTTGAAACCATTGAATTACCATCCTAACCTCCCAAGACGAATCTGCAAATAAACAACAATTCATTATATCTTATTTCTAAGTTATCTTACTTGCCGACTTATGTTGTGATCAAAATAACAGCAAAACTTACAATTCTTCGTTGAAAACAACCATACAAGGGCAACCCCTCACTGTAGTCATGCTCTCAATTTTCTTCCAACTATGTTCTCTTGGATCAAATCTCTCTGCTGAACTGTTGCAATAATGGAATTATTACACTAGCAGTATCTGACTGAAATACCAAAACATCAAGAATTAAAAGGTATGAACAGCTGGAAGGTTCGAACTGGTTTCAAGCGGTGAAAAGCTCTAACAAAAATATAAAACAAAATAGAACAATTTGCATTATATAAATTAATTTCAAACAGGAGAAGAATTTAATTTAGTTATAAGAAAGCTAAAGAGAATCACTTTATAAGTTCAATACCTTTATAATATCACGGTTCAAGTCACGTATGTTTTGTACAGAAACAGAAACCTTCCTCCCCTTGGTATCTTTGACTATCCATAGTAGACTCGAACAGTATATTACCCCGTATGCTACCTGTTTGAATCCAAGCTGACTGAGAGACATATGCAATGCTCCTATATACTTGAAGCTGAAAAATTCAGAAAATGAGAACAAGATTAATGATTAAGTTTGAGGACTTGAATCTTTGATTTTGTAAATAAAAAATTACTATTTTATTCGTCTAGAATTTGATATTCAAATAGCTTGAACTACTTACAGTTCCTTCAATGATCGGAACTTCTCCAAGTATTCCAGATAAAAGTGTGGACTTTCCTGACCCAACCTCATCACAAATAGCAATCTTTTCACCCAATCGAGCCTTTAAGGAAATCTCTCGTACTGTAGATCGAACAGCATACTTCCAAACTACTGATAACACAACATACTTCCAAACTTACAAAAGCTTTTCACATACGTCATACATCTGCCATACATCTTGGTGGTGGTTAGTCTCGGTGGTAGGGTTCTGTGGTGGAGGGTTACGGCGGCGGTGGAGAGTTACGGCGGCGGTGGAGGGTTACGACGATGGTGGGGATTCGGTGGTGATGGGGTTTCAGCTATGGAGGGATTCCGGTGGGGAGGGAGTTGTATGGTAGTGTTAGATCTGAAATGGATCTGTGTTTGTGTTATAAAGAGACAGAGGTATACATAAATAGTGTTTAATATGTAAAATGACCAAAAAACCAACTGCCCAATATATGGTTGCCCAACAACTAATAGTTGCCTAAAAAACACTACGTGACACGTGTCACCCTCTGATGCAAGCCACCGTATTGTACGAGTTGCCCTGGTCTAAGGGGAGAATTTTGTGAGATCGGGTCGGATAAGCAAACCACTTGGGCAACTGGGGCAGTCTAATATTTATCCCTTTTTTTCTACTCTTTTATACTTCCATTTGATCTATTTTTATGTTCAAGTAACAAAACATACAAATATAGTTATGTTATATACCACTCAACACATAATTTTTGTCACTAAAATGAACTTAAAAACGTTTATTAGTGATCTTATGAACTCCATCATTCTTGGTGAAGATTAGGAACCCATGATACCCTAAGAATGTGTATGGTAGGTTTTAGAATAGCTTGGTGTTGATTGGAAGTGATTTGAACAAGTATTGAACTAGTAAAAATGATTTTTACAAGATATAGATGAGGTTCTGTCCACTTTTGCAATTTCTAGAAAAATCAGTAGACCATGGGTTAATTTGGTTTACATATTTAGAAAATACTCTCAAAAAAGAAACCGTGGCTGCTGGAATGAGCAAAAACAAGCTCACGACGAGAAAGATACGTTAATTCTAAGTTTGACGACGAAAACTATATTTTCTGAAAAATGGTGTGCTGTTGCACGAATTTCAATGGGTAAAATGAGGCATTGGACACAACCTAGACGAGCCGACATATCAAAAATCTATTAGTTAGCTGTAAGACGAAGCCGAGGACATAAAGAACGTAGAAAACGAGCTTATAACGACCGAGATACGAGCGTTTGAAACTCGACATTCACAACACATGTTCCAACAGCTTTTATTTAAAAATGTTTCTAAGTGTAAAACTGTTTTTGCGAGTAGTCATGTTGAGGGCCGTTTTTCTCATTGATCGAGACAGTTTGAGACCTTAACCCTTTGAAGTGATATCAAGTACTCCCGGCCTATTTTCCAAATTGACCAGCCGTTCGTCAACCGGACTTGTAACGAGTAAGATACGACCTTTCAAACATACCAAAAAACTACACAAAAACAGTCAATTTAGCCAACTGACTAACTTAACCAATATTTATCTTTATGATCGGGACACGTATGGACAAAAGTTCGATGATACGAATTTAAGATATTGTTACAAGCTTTCTAAAAACACGAAGATCGTTTCCTAACACTCAATATTCACTAACTTACGACTAGCTTTGCGAGGCTACTTAGTCATTTTCAGAAATTTATCACAAGTGTTCTATTTACGACGAAAAACTCTATTTTTCAATAAATCACCAAATGACGATCGTAGAATGTCGTTACAACGTATTTACACGTAAAATGTTTTATGACTTAACAAGACATCAAAAATATATTTTTTTCGACGATAAACATCATCTCCAAATTTCACGAGTGGTATCGATAACATACGTATGTGCACATGTATCATCATTTCATGACTTACATTAGATCATATAATTCATATTAGAGTTAACTACATTTTTGGTTCTCGTGGTTTACCGGGTATAACGATTTTGGTCCAATAGTTTCATTTGTAACTGATCATGTCCTATTTTGTCTTACCCGTAACGGGTTTAGTCCAAATTTCGTTGACCGGGTGTTTGACTAGTTAAAAAAAGGTGATATGACTAGAATACCCTCGAATTTAAACCCAGAAATTGCACCATTCGTCCCTGAGCTAACGGCCGTTAGTTCCGTTAGTTATCATGTGACAACGTTAGTCCATTTAGCCAACGATTATTTGCAACGTTAGTCCTTTATACATTTTTGTCCGTTTTTCTTACGTTTTCATACGTTTTCGTCCGTTTTTAGACGTTTTCGTCCGTTTTTAGTCGTTTTCATCCGTTCTTTTTACGTTTTCGTACGGTTTTGTCCCTTTTTTTTTACGTTTTCGTCCGTTTTTCTTACGTTTCATACGTTTTTGTCCGATTTTATACGTTTTCGTTCGTTTTAGTCGTTTTCATCCTTTTTTCTTACGTTTTCATACGGTTTTGTCCGTTTTTATACGTTTTCGTCCGTTTTCCTTACGTTTCATACGGTTTTGTCCATTTTTTTACGTTTTCATCCGTTTTTTGTCAGTTTCATACGTTTTTCTAACGTTTTCATACGACTTTGTCCGTTTTTATACGTTTTCGTCAATTTTTCTTACGTTTCATACGGTTTTGTCCTTTTTTTTTACGTTTTCGTCCGTTTTTTATCGTTTTAATCCGTTTTTCTTACGTTTTCATACGCTTTTGTCCGTTTTTATACGTTTTCATCCGTTTTTCTTACGTTTCATACGTTTTTGTCCATTTTTTTACGTTTTCGTCCGTTTTTTGTCGTTTTCATCCGTTTTTCTTACGTTTTCAAACGGTTTCGTTCGTTTTTATACGTTTTCGTCCATTTTCCTTACGTGTCATACGGTTTTGTCCATTTTTTAACGTTTTCGTCCGTTTTTTGTCGGTTTCATACGTTTTCATACGACTTTGTCCGTTTTTATACGTTTTCGTCCGTTTTTCTTACGTTTCATACGGTTTTGTCCATTCTTTTTACGTTTTCGTCTGTTTTTTATCGTTTTCATCCGTTTTCCTTACGTTTCATACGCTTTTGTCCGTTTTTATACGTTTTTAACCGTTTTTCTTACGCTTCATACGTTTTTGTCCATTTTTTTACGTTTTCGTCTGTTTTTGTCGTTTTCATCCCTTTTTTTACGTTTTCATACGCTTTTGTCCGTTTTTATCCGTTTTTCTTACGTTTCATACGTTAGTCCATCCGTTTTTCTTATGTTTCATACGTTTTTATACGTTTTCGTCCGTTTTTTGTCGTGTTCATCCGTTTTTCTTACGTTTCATATGTTTTTGTCCTTTTTTTTTCAAAATTATTTTTTCCGTATTTTAAAAAAAAATATATTTTTTTCCGAAAATCCTTTTTTTTTAATTATTTTTCCGAAAATATTTTTTTTTTCAAAATTATTTTTTCCGAAAATATTTTTTTTTTGAAAAAAAGTTATAGAAAAAGTTTCTAAAAAAAAATTTTGGGAAAAAAAATTCAAAAATTTTTTTAAAACTTTTTTTTGCAAAATATTTTTTTATAATTTTTTAATATTTTCAAAAATATTTTCGGAAAAAAAAAATTCGGAAAAAAAATTTTGAAAAAAAAATATTTTCGGAAAAAAAAATTTTTTTTAAATTCGGAAAAAAAAATTTTGAAAAAAAAAAGAAATTTTTTTAATTTTTTAGATTTTTAAAAATTTTTAATTTTTTAATTTCTTTTTAATTTTCTTTTAATTTTTTAATTTTTTTTAATTCTTTAATTTGTTTTTAATTTTTTAATTTTTTTTCGTACTTAAGAAAAACGGGCGAAAACGAATAAAAACTGTAAGAAAATCGGACAAAAACGATAAAATGGACGAAAACGGATAAAAACGGACAAAAAAGTATGAAACATAAGAAAAACGGACGAAAACGTATAAAAACGAACGAAACCGTATGAAAACGTAAGAAAAACGGATGAAAACGACTAAAACGGACGAAAACGTATAAAATCGGACAAAAACGTATGAAACGTAAGAAAAACGGACGAAAACGTATAAAAACGGACAAAACAGTATGAAAACGTAAGAAAAACGGATGAAAACGACTAAAAAGGACGAAAACGTATAAAAACGGACAAAACCGTATGAAAACGTAAGAAAAACGGACAAAAATGTATAAAGGACTAACGTTGCAAATAATCGTTGGCTAAATGGACTAACGTTGTCACATGATAACTAACGGAACTAACGGCCGTTAGCTCAGGGACGAATGGTGCAATTTCTGGGTTTAAATTCGAGGGTATTCTAGTCATATCACCTTTTTTTAACTAGTCAAACACCCGGTCAACGAAATTTGGACTAAACCCGTTACGGGTCAGACAAAATAGGACATGATCCGTTACAAATGAAACTATTGGACCAAAATCGTTATACCCGGTAAACCACGAGGACCAAAAATGTAGTTAACTCTTCATATTAGGTTGTGGTTAGAGGTCGCGCCTCATTTCAGTGTATCTACATTTGTCATCATAACCATCGCATCAGGTTAGTTTTCATAGCCCCGTTTTTCAAGTTAATATTTCCTTTCAAACCTACGGGGGAGAATGCATGCTCATTTTCAACTAAATGCTATACTTGAATTGGTTGAATATGCTACATGTTTAGTCAAACCATTATTTGTTCTATTTATGACTTTGTTATTCACTCGAATGTGTTGTATATTCACTTGTTTCATACTTAATTCTTATTACTCATGGACACAAACACCTTAACGATTATGCATACTTAACCGAATGAACCGGCTCAACTGCTATGTACATACATGACCAAATGGACTGGTCACATAACCGAATGTATTGGTAATTTGACCGAATGAACTGGTCACATGACAGAATGAACTGGTCACATAACCGAATGAATTGGTCACTTAATCGAATGACTGGTTAAACGAACTTTAAATCTTGGTCCATATATATTACTTTTGTTTACCTAAACCAAATCTTATTTGGCAGTGGGTTGTAAACACACAGGTTGCAAGTCTTGTATGGGCGGGACTTGGGACTGAGTGGATTTACAATGCCCTTGCTGGGAAATCTTTATTCAAATGCTTTACATTTTTCACTAAACTCTATGAACTCACCAACCTCGTGTTGACACTTTAGCATGTATTTTCAGGTATAAAGCAATAGCATGCTATTGGAGGCTTTTGGCAGGGCATGGCATGGTCATATAAGACTCTGATATATTCGGGACCACTTGAAGTCTTTTATGGGCTTATATTTCCTCACCATTTTTGAAATGTTGTAAACGAATCACTTTTCAATATGAAATCTATTTTAAATGGTTGAGATAAAATCTGTTATCTTTACTCTGTGTTATGGTACCAATTTAGTAGCACCCCAGCGACATGTATGCTTCCGCTGGACCCGAATTTGGGGGTGTTACAAGTTGGCCGTACACCTTGATTGGTGCCGATGATTATTTTGTGATTAGTGAATGTGTGATAGAGTAATGGTAATGAAATGCGAGTAGGAATGTTAAGCGGTATTAGAGATGGGCTAATAAATGAATTAAAGTGTTATGATGCATTAGTTATAAGGTAGACTAGTGTTTGTGGCTAATCAAAATGTTAATGCTGAGACATAGATTGATTGTGTAATATGATGTATGAACCATAGACTACGTGAGTTGATTATGATTATGAATGTTGGAACACTTTTTGGACAAGTGTTAAATTTTAAGTGTTATCGTTTATGCGATGTTAAGTCTATGGTAGTTGGTTATATGTCTAAGTAGAATGAGATTGTACTTGATAGCATGAATACATAGAAGTGTACGTGATATGATAGATGCATTGGAATGCATATTATGTAAGACTTAATGGATATGTGCAAATAATGTTTATTGAGCGAATGTGGTTGATGATAGAAGTTGCTTGAAGCATGGATTAAGTCTAATGTAATTTATTAATTGCCACATTATGTGGGATGACCAATTGGTGGTAAAGGTTGATAGACCACATTGATATGTGAAAAGATAAGTATGGTAAGTGTTTGATAAAGCATAGATGCTTTGAAAGCTTGAGATAAAGTAAGAAATGAATAATGAAGTATTTTTGTAGTTTGATGATTAGAAAGACACGATTGATATAATAACAATTAGATGCTTGAAGGCACGAATTCTTATATGAGTAACTAAAATGAGAAAGTTAAAGTGTATAGTTAAAATGTGATGAGATCATGTTGCATATAAAACATCATAAGTAAAATGTGTTAGTAATATATGATTAAGCGTGATGAGTAGAAGTGATGAATGAGATTCAAATTGCGCTAGAAGTCATAAGTGATATGAAGTGCGCTAGAAAGAATTGTAAAACATGAATATAATCATGTTAATATATTGTAATGTGTATGATGAGATTAATGAGAGTGTTATAGAATAAACCTATGTAAGGTTTATATGTGTAAAAGTTGAGTAGACTAAATGAAGTGATAGTATAAGTTGAGAATATGGTCAACAAGGGGTTGACGGGTAATAGTAAAAGTGCGTTGTAAGAACACATAGAAAATGTGTAAATTGTAATGGAAAAGCATCATGCAGAACTTGTCTAAAATAAAGATGGCACACAGTGAATGTGTGAGTCAACTTGGGGTTGATGGATGAATGATAAGATTGCATTGTGGAAATGCAAATATGATAAATCGACAAGTGTTATATAGAAACTTGTCGAGATGATAGTAAATGTGATAGTGAATGTTGAAATTGCTTAAGGCAATGAGAATTGAGGAAATGATAGTGTGTACTTAACGATAAAAGTACATGAAAGATAAAATGAGTAAAGATGATAAAGTAGATATAGCTTGGATCCAATGCTCTAGTTTTGGTATCCTTCGGGATAGCCCAGCTTGCCTTTTTTGGCATGTGTTTTGGCATCCTTGGGATGGCCTAGCTTGCCTTCATGGCATGGTTGTTTAGCTTGCCTTCATGGCATGGATGTTAGCTTGCCTTCACGGCATGGTTGTTAGCTTGCTTTTTTTGGCATGTTGATTAGTTTGCCTTCATGGCATGGATGTAAGGTTAGTGAGATTGGATCCAAGGCTAGAAAAGATGGAAAGTAAAGTAAGTATGATTGTTGTGTTGGAGGTACGTAAGTAGGATGATTTATAATCTCCTTATTTAAATGGATTGGGACGCCTCTTCATTTAAATGAAGAAATTGTAAATCGCCGAACCATAAGTTTATAATCCCTTACTTACATAGATTGGGACGCCTTTTTATGTAAATAAAGAATTATAAATGATAGGGCTTATGTGTAGCCGATATGACATGAGTACGGGTAGAGAGATGAGAAAGTGAAAACTAAAACAAGTTAGACGACCTAAAAAGAGGCTATACACGAATAAAAACTTATAGCGGCGTTAAGATCATGTGTGAACCTTAATATAGACGCCTAAAATGAGTTTGTACTTTAAGTTGAGAAGATGATGGGTAGCATTCTCAAAATTTAACAAGAAGATTGCTTAAGTAATGCGAATAAAAGATTTTGAAAGTGCCATTTAGATGGTACTTGATATAAAATTGAATTAAGTTACCGGTTTTTGACGTAGATACGTGTTGGTACTATGTAAAATGCGAAATTGACCGGTCTATGACTTTAAGTCATGATTAGTGCATTGGTGAATAATGTGAAAATAGTTCCGAAGTTTGACTTATATAAAGTCACAAAAGTAAATTTTCCATATGACTAGTCGTTGTTTGCTAGAAATTTTAGATGAGCTGGTGATGTGAAATGTTGTTTAAAGTGGATATGAATAATGATTATGTTGTAGAAGCTTAGAATTGCAAGATCACTTAGATCGTTGCAATGTAATGATTAAGGATTCGAAAGTATGAGAATGGGTGTATGTTGGGATTTAGATTTGGACAGCATTAGACGAGAGATTTTGGGGACGAAATCTAAATAAGGGGGATAGAATTGTTAGACCCGTTTCCCGGGTACTTGTACCCCACCCTAAATGAAAATGGACCAAAGGCCTTACGTGACTGGCCAATCAACGAATGTTGCGTTGTGGTCAAACTCGATAGTCAATCTAATAGTCAAAAAATGAGTTATATGGTTATGAAAGTGCTTTGCGGCACAATTAGAAAGGGAATGGACTTCAAGGACCTAAGTTGCCATTGTGGTAAATGTATTATAAGTTGGTTGTGGCTAAAGTAGAAGGAAAGAGACTAGAATGACCATTCTTGCCATAAACCCAAACTTGTGACTAGCTAATATTATCCAGAAAATTCTAGAGATTTTCACATTATCTTAGGGTGTGTTTGTGGTCCGGTCTAGAGAGGAGAAAAAGGGAGGGAAACCATAAGCTTATGGCTTGATGGTTCTTATGATGAAGGCTAGGTGTTCCCATCCAAGACTTAGCTTCTAATATCAATCAACTACAAGTAAGTATTTCCCTATCTTGATGTTTATGAGGTTAAGGTTTATGATTGAAGTAGGTTTTCATCATATGATCAAAGTATGATCATATGATGATATAGAAAGGAAGTTGGATAAGTTTAATGGGTTATGTAAACCCTTAATTATGGTATTGATTGTCATGTTGTTAGGTCTTGATAATTAAGAAGAATGATGATGATGGTTAGAGGTTGATGAGGATGGTGATATTGATTCTATGCTTAGCTTTGGAAGCTAAGGTAAGTAACTTGTACTAAAACATATGTTATATGTGTGTTATCCATATATGTGTTATGATCGTTGATGAAGCAAAAAGTGTACCGCTTTTAGGGGGTCATTTAAGCCCTAAATCGTATTTATTTGATCAAATATTGCCCTAAATCGTTCCTTTTGTCATTTTAGGTACTTTGGAGAAGAAATCTGGAAAAGGAAACATTTTGGACGTTTTTGGAGCATAAAAGTGAAGAAAACGACAAAGTCTCAAAATCGGCTGGAAAAGTACCTTTGACGGCGTCAAGACTTGCTCTTGACGGCGTCATGGCTTGGTAAAAGAGGTGGATATGAAAAATACCCGTGACGCGCCAGAGAGTTTTGCAATGTAAAGTCTGACGGCGTCACCCTTTAAGATGATCAAGGCCATCACGGTTTAAGTTAAAGAGGGACGGCGTCAAGCCCATTTCTGACGGCGTCAACCTTTGATAAGCCAGAGCGGATTTTGGAGCACTAAAGAGGGACGGCGTCAGGAAGGCCATCCGGGAACCCTAGACACGGCGAGGTGACGGCGTCAAGTCCTATAACGTGACACCGTCAGCCCTTAAACTCTATATATAGTTTTGCAATTTTTTGTTATTAGTGTGCAACTTTGTGAGGAGAAACCCTAAGACGAATTTCTGCCATTTTTAAGGGTTTTCATACCCTTGGATCTCCCATGTTTAATTGAAGATAAGTATTCATTTAATCAATCAATATGTCTATGTGTTGTTTGATTATATCTTGTTCTTGTCTTTTAATTAACATGCTAGGCTAGATTTATCTTGTGTTTGCTTAGATCTAATGAAACCTAGCTATTGATTATTGGTTATTAGTGTGTTATTAATTGTATTGGATGATTGTTTATCGATGTTAGGCTTAAGAAAACTGGCTAACCTCCTGTTCGGTAACTTGCTTGAACGTCTTAAGAAACATGAACCAATGCGTACTAAGGTTTTTATGGTTGTATTTAATGCATGAGCGAATTCTAGTGATCCCATGTTAGGAGCTTCTTAACCGGCTCGACATAGGAGTGAAGTAGGAGCTTGTAGAGTTGGGGAAGTACGTACGCCACCCCACGATTGGTATTAAGGAATACACCCGTCATCCACGCAATTAATACACACTAATCAACCGGTAAAAGATAGTTAGGGAGTAAGGAAATCTAAGTAAACACATTTCTCTCCACATAAGTTTCACAACCTTTTCATTTTCAGTTATTTTATTTTATTTGCATTTGTAGTTATTTGGGTTAGTTGACTAGCAACTAATTCCGCCCACTCTTTCAAACCCGAGATTTTACTTGCTTTCATAAAATCATAAAAATAAAAAAAGAATCTTCTCTCACCCTTAGACCTATTAGAGTAGTTTTTCAATCCTAACGACACTATTCCCTGTGGAGAACGATCAATCCCCCGTACTTACCACTACACTATACTACATCGGTCAGGTACACTGCCTGGTGGGGTTGTAAGCCTCTTGAGATCCCTCGAGAGGTAAAACCTGTTGTAAGGTCGCAAAACCACGCATCAAGTTTTTGGCGCCACTGCCGGGGAATAGTTATTGTTTAGGTTGAATTTTTATTTTATTAGGTCTACTCACTAGATTCCTTTCTAGTGAGATTTTTATTTTATTTTTCTAGGATTTCTTTAGTCTATCTTTTTTCTTCGTTCCTTTGTTCGTAACCATTACCATCCAACATCATGGAAGGTGGTAATATCCTCGATCCCAACAACCCACCACCACAACAACACCCACCTCCTAGAGCCCGTACCTTAGGAGACTACTCTCGTCCTAGCCACCATGGCTATCGAAACACCATTGAGCTCACTCAAGGAGCCAATGTCACTCCCATGCGATCCGACACCATCCGGTTGGTGCAAAGCGGATGCGCATTCCATAGACTTCGTTCTGAAGATCCTAACCAACATCTCAAGGACTTTCTCAAAATCGTTGATTCCATAGACCTTGATGTTGCCACTCGAGAGACGACCCGACTGCGTCTCTTTCAATTCTCTCTGCGGGACCAAGCTAGTCAATGGCTAGAGCGTCTACCCGCAGGATCCATCACCTCTTGGGATGATCTCACCACTCGTTTCCTCGCTCAGTTTTTCCCACCAGGAAGAACTACCAAGCTAAGGAATGATATCTTGATGTTCCAACAACGTCAAGGCGAAAACCTCTACGAGGCATGGACTCGATTTAAGGACTTACTCCAAAAAGTCCCTCACCATGGCATAGAACTTTGGCTCCAAGTCCAAATCTTCTATGACCATATCAATCTCTCCACGAGGCAAACCATTGACCAATCGGCTGGTGGTAAGCTGCGTGATCTAAGTGCGGAACAATCATGGGCTCTCCTAGAAGATCTTGCTCTTTATGACAACGAAAGTTGGAGTGATCCCCGTGATTTGAATAAAACGGTCAAGGCAATATCTTTGCCTTCGAACAATTCAAGCACTTCCGACCGTAGGATCATAGAACTTGAAGACCAAGTCAAGTTTCTTATGAAATCCTACGAGACTCCTAAACCTTCTGGCCAAGTGAACAAAATCACTTCTTCGTGTAAATTATGTAGTGGTCCCCACGACACTCATGATTGCATGGAACTCCCCGAACAAGCTTTTGCGGACTACGCATCCTCGCGTACCGACGGAGCAGGAGACAAGTGGTACACTTTCAAACCCGAGCCAAACCCCTACGGTGATTCATACAACCCCTCATGGAAAAATCACCCAAACCTTAGGTGGAAACAAAACCAAAACGCACAACAAACCAATTCTTCCAACCCACCTAATCGTTTCCAATCAAGCGGTTCCAACTCGAACCGTACTTTCAACAACAATCCTTCCAGCAATGGTAGTACCAATAACTTTGAAGGATTGATGTCTCAATTTATGGCATCTCAAGAAGCTCGTTTGGCCCAGTTTGAATCCGAATTCAATCAACAACAAACGGAGATGACCAATAAAATTGACAACTTATTGAAAGCCCTCAATAACCAAGTGCTATCACCTCCACATAAGGACGCTAGGAACACAAATAGCGGACCCCAAGTAAAAGACCCCTCTTCATCCAAACACGTCCACTTCGTCAACGTTGTCACTATCAAACCAATTGATAGGAATGAGGATAATAGTGAACCTGAGGATGAGGTTAAGAAAGTCGAGGTTGATAAAGAAGTTAGGAGAAGTGAGATTGAAGAAGTAGATGATGATGAGGACTGCTTCAATAGGCTACCCACTAAGGAAGAGCGCGCATATCATACAGACTTATTCGATGACCCTGAGACACCATACTTCCTAGGTAGACCAATTATAAAAATAGGCGATCCTTCTAACCTCAACATACCATGCAACATCAGACATTTGCATGTGTGGAAAGCTTACATCGACCTTAGATCGCCCATAAACATCATGACTAGAGCCCACTACAACTTAATAATGAAAAATCAACTTGGGTATAGGATGTTTCCTGATAAGGGTTGGATGAGTAACTTCACGGGAAGAGTTAAGGGATTACCGGTTTATGTAGGAAACTTCACCTATATCACCGACTTTGTAATTGTAGAAGATATCCGCCCAATAGTCGATGCATCCTTAACTCAAGTAGTTTTTGGAAAACCATTTGTTGAGGTCTCTAGAATGACTTATGAACCTTCCTTAGGGATAGTTAGATTTAAGGATGAGACCGATGAGGTAAACTACCAAATGCCATTTAAGATAGAGCAATTCCAACACTTGTCAAATGTTGAGAAGGAGCTTAAGCAAGCGGTCTACTATAGGAATGATGAGGATAGAAATAAAGGAGTAGACTATATTATGGAAAGGATATCCGGTTTCTACAAGGATTGTTTGAAATTAGGACCGGAATATAAAACCGGAAATGAGAATGGCCTAGGAACCGTGACTAATGATGGAGTCACGTAATGTACGTGACTTTGAGTCTAGCTACAAGACTCGTTAATAAAGAAAAGCGCTTCTTGGGAGGCAACCCAAGCTTTATTTGTTTGTTTGTTTATTTATTTGTTTGTTTGATTTTGTTTGTTTCCGTATGTATGTTTAATTTTGATTATTATTGACTCATGTTCAAAACTAAAGTGTGAAAATGCTTTATCTTGTTTTTAACTTCGTCTTAACTACATATAAAGGTATTTTGCAAAAGATAAGTGTAAGGGAAATCCAAATCGGTTTATTAGAACACAAATGAACATGAATCGTAATAATAATAAATTAACATACATATTCGTATTTGTTTGAGTCAAATGCTTGTATCGAGTCATAATGATATTTTGCAGGAATTCCAGGAAGTAAGGTAAAGGTTTTTCCATAAATTTTCCAGAAACTTAACATGAGAATTCTGTCAGATCATTTCTGACGGCGTCAGGTTTTAATTTTCTGAAATTTTTGAAATTTTTGTTTTCATAAAAAGTTTTTATTAAATCTCTAACTTATAAACTCCAGGAATCTGCAAAATTATCATTCCACAAGCATTATATCCTTATATAGAATTTATCCCGCCGATGTTATGCAGGTTTTCGTGTTTGTTTTCTCAGGTTTTAACAGGTTATTTTGGACAAGGAGATGTATGTGGAATCAAGCTTTTGGCGATGCTTTAGTCTTGGAGCTTCTACATTCTCTTGGAAGAAGATCTAACCATGTTACCACATTATTCACCGAGCGAATCAGGGGAGTATTTGATTTCATTCTTTTACCTTATTACTTTTACATCTTGTTATTTGAACATTGGGGACAATGTTCATCTTAAGTGTAAGGGGGGGGGGGGGTAAAGTACGATACTTTAGAGAATACAATTGCGCTTGATTTTTGTTTGTTTGATGGTAGATGTGTAATAAAACTGAGATAAATACTTGTTAGGGCAATTTTAGTGCCAAATTTAAAATTTTTTACAACATATAGGAGTGAAACTTTGATCTTAATGAGTGTCTCATGGATAGGAGTTATATGACTAGCACAAAAACCGTACCACTAAAAAATTTTCCACCCCCAAATATGTGAGGTTCGCCCCTAGAATTGGTAGGAAAAGCATTTATGCTATGATGTGTGTACCGGTAGCATAGATTCTAGAACTTGCTTTAGGACCATTCCGAGGCCACAAGTGAGACTACATTCGTGTAGTTAGATTTACTACATGATAAGAGGCATTAGGATTAACCCATTGTTTTACACCTATGTTTTTGTTATAATTACTTTGGCTACATTGGTCAAGTAATTCTCCCACACCCTTTGCGTTGTACTCATTTTTAGTACACGATACCCCCAGTACACCCCTCAGAGCCTATCTTTTCGTTTCGACCTTTAAGCATTTTACTTAAAGGAAGAATTTGTTTACACCCCACTTAAATGTACACCCAAATCGCCTTAGCCTACCTTGTATGCACTCATTTTTAGTGCATTATTGTGACAACATTTGTTTAAACCCCAAGTTAATTATCTAATTGATTACATGGTTGCTAAGTCGAGTCATATCCTTGTACATATTGTTTTGGGACGATTGGGACTTATGGGTAAAGTACTAGTGTAATGGAATAATGGGGAAGAACATCATTATTACCCCCATATGTGCTAAATATTTTAAAAGTACTCCAAGTGTTTCAATTATCTTAATTCGAGTCATTAGAATAGTTATTTGTAAAGTTATGTAAAAGTTCAAGTGTAAGGGGAATGCAACGCCCCTATGATGTATTATTTTGGATGGTAGGGCAAGAGTGTATGAAAAAAAAAAATCGAAAAAAAAATCAAGAAAAATACAAAAAAAAAATGAGAAAAAGAAAAGTAGAAAAAACATACGGACTACCATCCCGTTTCATTTTATGTTTGTTTTATCTTTTTGTTATTTTGTTTTTAGCTTAAGTCGAGTCTAGTCTTGGCTTAGCAACGCCATATTGTACATGTAATTAATCAAGATCTTTAACTCGCCACCAGTAAAATATCCCTTATCCAACAAATCCGTGTTTATCATATCCCTACACCTCACGTTATAACCCATGTAAAAGCCCTCTTTGATAGTTTATCTTAGGTGCTTACGCCTAGTGGAGGAGGTTTTTGATCCTTTCCCAAGCCTATGGTAATCTATTTGCTATGACAGGTAGTGAGAGATATTATCCGTTTTCATTTATGAGATTTATTTTGATGACACCTGAGAGATGTGAGTATCTAAACACTACTTGTGAGGTGCTAGTTTGTAATCTCCGTGCTTATTATAATTAAAGTGGAACGACTGTTTATTGTAATTACTTTTATATTAGCATTAAATGACCCCTAACTTGTATTTTGATTAGAATAAAAGCGCATTTGCTTGAGGACAAGCAAATCTCAAGTGTAAGGGTATTTGATGAAGCGAAAAGTGTACCGCTTTTAGGGGGTCATTTAAGCCCTAAATCGTATTTATTTGATCAAATATTGCCCTAAATCGTTCCTTTTGTCATTTTAGGTACTTTGGAGAAGAAATCTGAAAAAGGAAGCATTTTGGACGTTTTTGGAGCATAAAAGTGAAGAAAACGACAAAGTCTCAAAATCGGCTGGAAAAGTACCTTTGACGGCGTCAAGACTTGCTCTTGACGGCGTCATGGCTTGGCAAAAGAGGTGGATATGAAAAATACCCGTGACGCGCCAGAGAGTTTTGCAATGTAAAGTCTGACGGCGTCACCCTTTAAGATGATCAAGGCCATCACGGTTTAAGTTAAAGAGGGACGGCGTCAAGCCCATTTCTGACGGCGTCAACCTTTGATAAGCCAGAGCGGATTTTGGAGCACTAAAGAGGGACGGCGTCAGGAAGGCCATCCGGGAACCCTAGACACGGCGAGGTGACGGCGTCAAGTCCTATAACGTGACGCCGTCAGCCCTTAAACTCTATATATAGTTTTGCAATTTTTTGTTATTAGTGTGCAACTTTGTGAGGAGAAACCCTAAGACGAATTTCTGCCATTTTTAAGGGTTTTCATACCCTTGGATCTCCCATGTTTAATTGAAGATAAGTATTCATTTAATCAATCAATATGTCTATGTGTTGTTTGATTATATCTTGTTCTTGTCTTTTAATTAACATGCTAGGCTAGATTTATCTTGTGTTTGCTTAGATCTAATGAAACCTAGCTATTGATTATTGGTTATTAGTGTGTTATTAATTGTATTGGATGATTGTTTATCGATGTTAGGCTTAAGAAAACTGGCTAACCTCCTGTTCGGTAACTTGCTTGAACGTCTTAAGAAACATGAACCAATGCGTACTAAGGTTTTTATGGTTGTATTTAATGCATGAGCGAATTCTAGTGATCCCATGTTAGGAGCTTCTTAACCGGCTCGACATAGGAGTGAAGTAGGAGCTTGTAGAGTTGGGGAAGTACGTACGCCACCCCACGATTGGTATTAAGAAATACACCCGTCATCCACGCAATTAATACACACTAATCAACCGGTAAAAGATAGTTAGGGAGTAAGGAAATCTAAGTAAACACATTTCTCTCCACATAAGTTTCACAACCTTTTCATTTTCAGTTATTTTATTTTATTTGCATTTGTAGTTATTTGGGTTAGTTGACTAGCAACTAATTCCGCCCACTCTTTCAAACCCGAGATTTTACTTGCTTTCATAAAATCATAAAAATAAAAAAAGAATCTTCTCTCACCCTTAGACCTATTAGAGTAGTTTTTCAATCCTAACGACACTATTCCCTGTGGAGAACGATCAATCCCCCGTACTTACCACTACACTATACTACATCGGTCAGGTACACTGCCTGGTGGGGTTGTAAGCCTCTTGAGATCCCTCGAGAGGTAAAACCTGTTGTAAGGTCGCAAAACCACGCATCAATCGTGATAAAATTTAGTACTTGGATTGAGTAATGGATGAAGGTTAGGAAAATGGTGACTAGTTATGAGCTAGTCAAGCAAGTATGCGATTAATTGCAAGCGAGACTTGTTGTAGCTTATGTGATGAAGGTTTATGTGGTAAATTGAATGTTATGGTTTGGAAGCAAAGTAAGTGATCATGATGCTTATGTGCTAATATGTGTATGATATGTGTTTTATGTCGGGTTAGTTACTAAGCGAAAGCTTATGGTTTAGTTGTCTAACCATTTTGTAGGTTGGCATATTTTTATGGATGGCTTGGATATATGTATTAAGGATTTGGATATGCAAAGATAAAGGTAGTTTGCGTTTAGGAGCTTAGGTAGAATATCGAGCTCAAGTGTAAAGTTTGTACCCCCGGTGGTCTTTTATTGGGTGGTAAAGTGTAGCCGTGTGGCAAATTGTATGTTAAGGTTGTCGTAACGATTTGGTGGTCAATCGTTGTGTCAAAGTATGCTTTAAGCGTTTATAGTAAAAGTTAAAGGGGCGTTTGGATTAAGTGTAAATAAACCCATTTTGGGTTGTAAATGGGTCAAACGATTATGGAAATGTTTTATTATGTTAAGTTAATGATGTGGGTTAAGTTTGATGTAATACGGATGTGGTATGAGTTGTACATCGTGAAAACGGGCCTAAACACAAGTTTTTGGGAACTGCAGGTCCCCAACCGGCGGTTGGGTAAAGTTGTTTTTGGTCATAAAGTTTGAGCCGCAGCGGTTGGAAACCCAACCGGCGGTTGGGAATCTCAACCCGCGGTTGGAGGTCGATTTTCAGATTTTGTCAATTTTCCAAAAATCATATCTTTTAAACCCGCGGCGGTTGGCATTAACTTAATTTTAAGGATACTAGTTTTGATGTTTAAAAGATATGATTTTTGGTCATATCCTACTACTGCATGAGTCAAAAGACCCAAGTTATTTGGATAATTACCACAAAGTGGCACATGGAATTGAGGTCAATTCACCCTTAAGATGATTTTGTACATAAAATAGTCATACTTGGTTGCTCCAATTTGACACACAAAGGAGCGGAGAGACAAACGTCAGCACAAGTGCCAATTAAAAATGCTTCTCTTTTGGTTTGACAATTTAATGTCAATTCTCTTTAAACCCCTCTTATAGTTTGTCAAAGCTGGGTGAGTCGTTCTTACTATTGGTACAAAAACTCATCACTCAATTAAAAGTTTATGACTTTAAGTCTTAAAAAACTTGTTATAAATTATAACCTTGCTAGTCTCGCCTGGGAGCAAATTACCGTGCGAAGCGAACCAATATCGGCACATAAGACTTTGCAAGATTCATAATTTATCACATCAAGTTTCACCATTATTTAGTCCATTTATTTTCTATTCAAAAATTACCCTTTTTTGCTTACAACGTGTCATACAATTAAACAAAAAACAAGTATTAATAAAAATAAACAACTAAATAACGTACATAACTTAACAATTAATTTATGTAAACAAATAGCCACATGCAAACTTTATTTGATAAAACCTATTAATAATCATTCTATGTTTAATTATGCATATATTTAACTAAGACTATCACTTACAAAGTTAAGTGAGCCACATGCATCGACGTATCGATTGAGTTAGTCATAGCAAATATATACCATATTGCACATAATAGATTCATTAATATTTAATTGAGGTCTTCCCCAATTTTAGATCTATCAAAAATTACATGTGATAAAACAATTTAACAATTAATCAATCATAATTCATGACAAACATGCATATTTCATCATGGATTAACACAAGTCACAAGATACGCAACTAAACACATAAGCATGTTACAATTAGGGTTTCAAAACAACAAAACAATTTTTTTTTTAAATTAGGGCATCGCCCCCCAACCCCTAAAGAAATTAGGGTTTTGATTTTTAAACCTAAAAATCGACTAACATACAAACACAATCCAAGATTCGTTTTTTATGTGTTTCGCTAATTAATTACATGTTAAAACGGCTCTGATACCACTGTTGAGTTTTAATAACATGACTAGTTCATAAATTAAACACATAACATCAAAGAGAACATGCGGAAGCTAAGGATCAATAGCACATAATTAGTTAACCAAATAATAAAGTAAACGTACCTTTGATTTTAGCTAAACAAGAATCAACTTCAAGTATTCTTCAATCAAGATCAAGAACCCTAATTAGGGTTTATAAGTGGATTAACGAATTACCCCTTACCGTTTTGTAATTCAATCTAAGATATTAACTATAGTGAGTTAATACCACGTTCTTGTACACACGTACTATTAGCGATTCGATGTGAATGCTAGTTCTTGAATCACAAAAATAAAAGCACAAAGCAAACAAGGTTTAGCTTTATATAAAACAAAACGGGTCGAACCCTTTTAGTTTCAATCTGTCGATTATGGAAAAGAATGAAAATCATGCATGTATAATGCATGCACATAGAATATTCATGCACATGCATTCATATATATGGTTTTGCATTCACTACCGATTGGTTATATCATGAGGAGGAATAAAACATATATTCGGGTTTTGTATATTGTGTCGTGTGTCTCTCTTAATAATAAGAGCTAATGAGGGGTTTATATATACTCCAAACTTGCTCTCCAAGTTTGAGCCCAACACCTCCTCAAGTTCCAAAACTCGACACTCAACCCCCTCCTTTTTCCTTGTTCGACCATATAAATATTTGTGATTTAATAATTAAATATAACTATTTATATATTAATTATTTAACATCGATTCTCATACGTAAAGTGTGCAATCCCATAGCCTCGAGTTCGATCCTAACACACAACTACTAAATTATGTCCACAAAACTAATACCTATGTCTAATAGTTCAAGTCTATCGACATATGTTTCAATGAAAGGAATACTACAACAATGATGCTTGATAACATTTTGTGAATCATATATTTTAACAATTACTCCACAACTATAAGTAACCATAATTGCATTAAAACATAAGTGACTCAAATAACATTTATTCACTAAAAACCAATACCATGACGAATTCAACCTATGGTTGAACCAAATAATAGTAAGAAAAATCCTAAACAAAAGTACGTGTGAGAAAGACATTAGAACATTGTAAAGCAACTAAATATTGATCAACCGAAAATGTCATATTCCTCTTCATCATCTTTGTCAATCAAACGGTAAATTTTATTGCGGCTAAACACGGAAACTTAGTTTCTTTCCTCTTAATATTAGACATTGACAAAACATCATCAAAAGTATCATCATCCCCATCAAAAATGCTCTCATCGTCCAAACTTTCGATTTCAATAACATCGGTCCATTTCCATGTAGCCAAGTTTGCTTCCTTTTTCCTTTTCTTAGAGTCGCGAATCACCTCATCAACCGACGGTTGGGTATCAAATTACACGTTGTCATCATGATGTTGTTTAAAGACAAAAAACAACACTACGCCTTCATACAAATAAATATATATCTGAAACAAAACGAAAGTGTAGGAAGGAGTGTTACCTCATGAACATGAAGATCGACATTATCGATCCGGGCATGCTGTTCATAGGAAAGAAGAAAATGTCACATATTGATAAATAAAATTTTACGTCAGATATTGTAACATAACTTTACCATGATTTTTTCCTTGATAGACATTTTCGCAATGCCGAATTCGTTCTTTGTTGCTACGATAGTTGAGACATTGTTTGATTTGTCCATCTGTATAAATTCAAATAATCAAATGTTAAAGTTAATACATCGAATGAGGAATTTGATCTATAATGGATGAAAAAGAAAGCATTTCATTCGTACCTCCATTGTGCTTGACTAAAAAAGGTCTTTTTTGTTGTTTTGATAGGAATTGTCAATGAATGAAATGAAGCTGATTAGGTCATCTATTTATAAGGCCATTTTAGGCGCCAAAATATTAATTTTCAAATGTTGAAGTATTAAAGATAAGCAATCAAAATATAGATAAGTATTCAGTATGCATCTAATAAGGAGCTAGGTGCATGATTTGTTCCTAATATATCTAACTTGCACATGTACGCATGGTTTGTTCCTACAATATCTAATTTGCACAAGTTATATAATACAGATTTTGGCTCAAGTTTGTTAAATATAGATAATCATAGAATTACAATGGTCAAGATTGAAAGTATCTTTGATCCAACGGATTGTATTTTCTTGTGTCTAAATGAACCGGCGGCAATAGAATAGTAAATTAGTAATAGACCTTTGAAATATTAACCAGATTACACTTATTTTTTGAGGACTAAAACAAGCACATGGATGCACCATGCACGTGGTCACTAAGGGGCAAGTTATTTGGACCCCCCATAAGGAGGGTTTACGATCATTGCACGCATCGCCGGGTTGTACGATGTATATCGCGGGTTGTACGGTTTGACCAAACCCCCCTAATGTGACAACATAGGGAGGGTTTGTATAACACAACTCGGTCACTAATTGTCAACTCGGTTTCTTAACCACTGGTCAGAACTGAAGCCACGTTTCTACTGTTTTTCTTATTCTATTTTGTTGCATCAAGTTTTGTTGGTTTCGTCAATTTTTCTTTTTTTACGAAAAGTAAAATACATTTTTATTATTTGCCTAATTTTACAATTTACATCTTTATATAAAACTTGGATCATATACATTTCTCAATCAGTAATAGTTGGACTATATACATCTCCATGACGATCAATGCAAACTTTTTTCTGATATTCTGTTGGTTTTTTTGCTTGTAATAGAAATGTATTTTGCAGTTTACTCTCATCATTATTATTATTTTATTTTATACTTACAATAGTTATTATTATTATTATTTTAATTACGTTAATTTTTATTATTTTTTAATTTGTGTGTGGGATTTGTGAGCGTGTTTCTTTGTAGTGTGTTGGTGTTTTTGTATTTGTGTGTAAGGGTGTTCATCAGTTCGGTTTTCAGGTTTGTGGGTTGTATGGTTTGGGTTCATCGATTTGAAAATTCTCAAAATTAAAACTAAAACCAAACCAGACCAATTATAGAATGAATAAAACCAAACTATACACCAAATTAGAATTCGGTTTGATTTCGATTAAAACCAAGAAAACCAAATTAAAGTAAACTTCAAAATATAATCTAAAAGTCACAAGTAAAAACCTAATAGTTCAAATAAAATTAGCAAATCAAAATGTTTAACAAAGTGCTCAAGTAAATCAACCAAACGAAAATTTAAGAAACCTAAAGGTTATAGAACTTAACGGAAGTAAATGAAAGCGAAATAAGCTAAAGTTTCTTCAAAAATAGTCTCTAGAAGGCTTATTAGCTTGAATATTATTGCAACTTCACTCATCTTCTCCCATGTTTGTGTTTGATGTGTTCTCATCTTTGAAAAAGCAATGGAAAATAAATATGTGTCAAATACTCAAATGTGTATATAGGATGCATGCATAATTAAAAAGGAGTAAATTGCAAAAATTGCCCCTAAAGTTTGGCCAAATTGCATGTTTCATCCCAGATATTTGGAAAGTGCAAGGATCGTCTCTGTGGCAAACTTTTGGGGAAAAAATCGTCCCTGGCCTCAAACAGCGTTAACGCCATCCAATTTATTCTTCACGTGCATTGCACATGAGGTCCTTTTGGTCTTTTTACTGCCTTCCCCACTTTAATACCCCACCCACCCATTTTTATATCACTTACCCATCCCACACACTTAAAATCCCAAAGCACCCAAACCGTATAATCATATAACCCTAACCCTAATTTTTAGGAAAACCCAAAATCACTCAAATTGTGCTTTGCTTTTGTGAGAAACAATGTGTGGTTCGTTGTTCATGGACCCCGCATAACCCAGGTCGTAGGTTTTTTTGTTTCTCCCAAATGGTAAGTTATAAAAATAATTCGTCCTTAACAATTATTTGATTTTAATATACTTTGAATTTAAGTTAACAATGAGGTTTTGCAGAGTGGTACTGATTGTAGATATTTTGATTGGTATGATCCACCAATGTGTCCAAGTTCAATTCAGATCATACCCGGATTGCTAAGGTCAAAGAATGTGCTTGAAGCTGCAAATCGAAGATTGAAGATTTTTCTAGTTGCCAGTTGGGTTTTTTTCCTTGTTTTTATGATGATGTAGTAGACTATCTATGGTTGTTGATTAGTTGAACCTGTACATTGACCAATATGTATGATGGTCAATGAATTTTTGATGTAAGGTTCTTTATGTTTAATGAAATCAAGTTATTAAAGTATTAGTAAGTTTTCTATTTTTTTGTGTTTAGATACAAAAGACACAGTTTTCATATGTGGAAATGAGCAATATGCAAGTCACAAAATGGTCACAGTTTTGGTATTTGACAATAAGAGTCAAACATCAGCTTCATTATGTGACAATAAGAGTAATACATCAAAAATCAAATAGAGTTGACAAAATGGTAACATTATGTGACAATATCATACATAATAAAAGTCTTAAACTGAATGCATCAATTACAAGTTTTCAAACAAACACAAAAGACTAATAGTGAGCATCATAAACAAGTTTTCCAAATACTAGTAAATGTCTTAAACATCAAACATAGATATGCATAATAAAACAGCAACAAATGTTATCAAGCTACTTTGTTGGAGTGAGCCTGTTTGCTGTTTTCTTTGTTCTTCTGAAAGGACTTGCATTTCCACTTGGTTGGGTGATCCTGCTAGCTTGACTTCCACTTGGTGCACTTCCACTTGTATCTGCACCAGCTGCACTTCCACTTGCACCATCTTTTTTCCCACTTTGTTTTTTCCCACCACCTTTTTTTCCCACCAGGTTTTTTACCAACAGCTTCTCTTGCATCTGCACCAGCTTGACTTCCACTTGCATCAGCTTGACTGACACTTGCATCAGCTTGACTCACACCTTGCCTTAGCATCTTACAACCTCTCTTGTTGTGTCCCTTTTGCTTGCAATTTGAACATGTACTAATTCCACCCTTCTTTGACATTTTTCCACCTCTGACCAACTCATCAACTTCTACCACACTCTTCTTTCTCTTTTTGGGAGGCCTTCTAATCTGTGGATGTGATTTTGGTGGAATTAAGGTAGATGGCCATTCATTTTTCTCCCAGTAATGTCTTCCAGTGATAGGGTTGATCTTATGTGAGTATTGGTTCTTCCAAGTCTCTAGTTTGTATGACTCATGTACCCAATGTTCTGGCAAACCCCCATTCAAACCATTTTCATTCATGTTGTTGATGCAGGCCACTGCATGTTTACAAGGCAACCCTGATACTTCCCATTTCCTACAAGAGCATATCCTTTGTTCCAAATTAACCATAACCTGATCTTCCCAAGGCCCTTTAACTTGATAAAGATCTACACCATTCCAATCTACTTGGTATTGAGTTGCATCAAGCTTGATTTTGTTGAAAACTTTTGTAACAGATGGAGTCAATGGACCAATAGACTTCTGAATCACATTTTGAACAATCACTATCCTCTTCATAAGGTAGTGTCTAACATACTCAAGTGTAGTGATGATTAGGGAATTCCTAGCATCTAATAATTGCCTGTTGAAAACCTCACAGATGTTGTTTATCAACAGATCACAATGAACCCTACCTGTTAAAACCACAACTGTTAATATCTAACTAAAAACCTAACTGCATAACCACATTTTTAACAAATTAACAGTAAACTATTTGTGGATCAAATATACTAACCTGGGAATTGAGATTTGCTCCAATGTTCAGCAGGTATTTTCTTTAACCATTCATAGGTTTTAATGTTGTATGCTTTCAATTCTTTCATACCTTTGTTGAACTCTACAGTAGTTGTAGCAGTTGCACACTTCCAAACCATATCCTTATAAGCTCCACCTCTCCAAGTCAAATTCAAATTCTCACATATGTGTCTCACACAATACCTATGCTCAGCTGATGGAAATAACTTCTTGATTGCAGGTAACAGAACCTGAAATTAAAATAAAACATATAAGTTTGAAATTTGATTCAATGTGATAAAATAAAACACATAAGTGGAAATAACTTCTTGTATTCTGTCTATCTGTGATAAATGTGAAATTTGATTCAATGTTTAGCTCAAGATCATCTCCAAGATTATTGAGGAACCACAACCATGAATGCATGTTTTCTGACTCCACAATCCCATAAGCTACAGGGTAGATCCCATTGTTTGCATCCACAGACACAGCAGTAAGAAGTTGTCCTTCATATGGTGCTTTCATAAAGGCACCATCTAAACCTAAAAGATCTCTCCCACCAGCTCTAAAACCTTCTTTCTGTGCACCTATACACACATATTTCAACATCTTCACTATTGAATGTATTATGTCAATAGTAAATTGCTCAATATCTAACAGATCAATGTACTGCACTTTACCCCCAAAATACCTATGATTTGGTATTGGTGTGAAAGTTCCACCATGAAAAAGCTTCATCGAAAACACTTATGGATAATCAGCTGTTTTATAAACCAAAAAAAAAAAAAAAAAAAAAAAAAAAAAAAAAAAAACTATTTAGGATAAACACATTTACATATACCAAACCTATTTATTTCAGTAACATGCTCTTACCATACACAATGTGTGGATCAAATTTACTCCCATCTTTACGAAAGTACCAGACCTGTAGTCCAGTAACCATAATTGGTGTTTGTTAGATTTCAAGTTCAGGGACTGAATTTCGATTATATCAAACTTTTGAGGATATAGAGAGATTTGGGTTTTAGGGAATTAGGGTTTAAAAAAGTCAACTGGTTATGGTATTAAAAAAAGGTGGGTAAGTGATATAAAAATGGGTGGGTGGGGTATTAAAGTGGGAAAGGCTGTAAAAAGACCAAAAGGACCTCGTGTGTAATGCACGTGAAGAATCAAGTGGATGGCGTTAACGCCGTTTGAGGCCAGGGACGATTTTTACCCCAAAAGTTTGTCACATGGACGATCCTTGCACTTTCCAAACATTTGGGACGAAACTTGCAATTTGGCCAAACTTTAGGGACGATTTTTGCAATTTACTCATTAAAAAGGCTATAAAGAATGGAAAAGTAATTTACCATATTCAAAATTTTCAAGGTCATAAATGTGTTCATCCAGATTCACTACAACATCACCAAATTTTAGGATTGATTAGTTTAAAATATATTTTTAAATATTAATATTGTTAGTCAGGAGGATAAACAATATGTAGTATATAATTAAGGTTTCTTGAATGCGGATAGGGATATTCGGTTTTCTCGGTTTGGTTTGATTATATTTTTCTCAAACCCAAAATCAAACCAAACACCAATTAAATATTTCAGTTCGGTTTCAAACCAGACCATACACCAATTAAAAATTTTGGTCTGGTTTTATTCGGTTTCGGTCCAGTTTATTTTTCAGTTTGTTCGGTGTTAAACCAAACACTGAACACCCCTATTTGTGTGTGTTTTCTTTTGTTTGTATTTATTTGTTAATGAAGTAGGTAGGATAAAGACGATTTTGTCCAAAAAGGGTTTTGTTGTGTATTTGGTTTGAAGTTAGGGTTTGTTTGTGTATTTGGTTTGAACAAGAGTTAATTGTCAAAAAAGCATGTTGATCTTTATAAGCAAAGCATGAAAACTTAACGTAACAAGAGTTTAAGAATTTAGATGCTCTATACCTTTTTACTAAATCTCAGCCATATTTTCATCTTTTATATACCAAATTAATAGATTGAGCAATATCGGTCAACAAAATACATCTCGCTTAACTTAATTGAAATATATTAACCATCTACATGTCATCTTTAACTTATTCTCAACCATCCCATGTATACTCTTAGATGACATTTTGTTATAGAAGACTGATGAAATAGACGAGACAATGTACATATCTTTCAAAATCTAGAGACACAGCTTTGAAACTAGTTGAGGATCGCCCATTACTTGCAATATCATCCAAGTTAACCCCAAATTTTTACTGATTTTTGATAAAAAGAAGATTGAGTTTTGACCGTGTAGTGAGTAATCGACAATTAATCGATCATTGATCTTGTAACGAGCAATCACCGATTACTCGGTCTTGTAGGCTTTTTTTGTGACACTCATAGTTGAAAGGTAATACAAAAAGCTAGCGTGTAACGTTGGATGGAAGTCACGTAACTTATTTGAAAACGATAACAGTAAACGATAAAAGTATAGCTTCCTTGCCATCCGGTCTTAGTCATAATCATGAAACAAATTGGAATTTTGTTGATTCATGCGAGACATACTGGATTACTGAGATACATATAGACAAATTTCAGAGAATTTGAAGGTTTTATTCCATCCTAGTATGAAACCCAATCCTTGAGCAAATAGCCAACCTTTTTCACCACTGAAAGAATCCTATATAATAGATTATATTAAGTAGTAAACTAAAAGCGCCTGTAGCTCAGTGGATAGAGCGTCTGTTTCCTAAGCAGAAGGTCGTAGGTTCGACCCCTACCTGGCGCGTAAATTTTTTTCACTTGATTTATTTCTCATTATTTTTGTTTTTGTTTTTCTCTACTGTTTTATACCGATGCAAAATCAATCTATATGTTGTAACCCATTTTAGAAACTAAGGATCTAATTACGTTGTTCTTTAAAAGTGATGATTGAATGAGAAATAAAAATAGAATAAGAAAAAATCACAACTAGATATTTCAAATGCACTTATAAATCGGATGCATCTCCTCTTGTTTCTTCATCTTTATTTGAATTGTGTAGCTAAAATTTTCTCACTTTTTTAATTTTACGTTTTCATCTCACTAAATCTCTTCTCTGTTCTCTAAAGCAAACAAAAGTGACCAAATAGTATAAAAAATAGTGACATGAAGCAAAAAGCCTTTATCTTAGCGTATATGAACAGTCAATCAATTAAAAAGTTGTAGGTTTAATTCTCGATTGAAACATGTATCAGATATTTTGTTGTGTGTAAGAGCACAAATATTTGTATTTCTAATGCAATACCCCGAAATGATGAGCGCGAGTATTAACATGTCGACCAATGTTGCCACTTGCCATAACCGGCTTTTTATGTTGAGAAAATTAGCAAAAAGGTAGAAAAATCAGCTTGATCCACTATATAGTCATTTTCAGCACTTTTTTCCTAAAACGGTCATGCTCGACTGCTCGACTTCATTCAAATTTTGACACGTGTCATTTCTTTGGCTGCTCAACTGCTCGACTTTGACTGCTCGACTCCACCCAATTTTTGACACGTGTCATTCTTTTGTGTCAAAAATTGGGTGGAGTCGAGCAGTCGAATATGACCAAAATAGGAAAATGATGCTAAAAGTGTCTACATAATGAATCAAGTTTGGATTTTTCTACCTTTTTAGTAATTTTCTCTTTTATGTTTTGTATGATTTTAAAGGATGGAACTTAGTGGATACCGGGAGGTGTTGACGTGTTGTGCCCCCATCAACATTTCCAGCCACAAATACATTTTTAACCTTTATAATTTGTAGTGCTAGACATTATTAGTACAAATGTTAAAAGAAAACGTAAATTGGCCACCCTAAAAGAAATACTCTTTACCTTATAGTTTGGCACCTTCAATAAAACGAGCATGGAAGCCCGCGCGTTGCAGCGGGTTGTTCAGATAATTGTTTTTTTGTTGTACGACATTTGTTTTACGTTTTGTAGGTTCATAATTATTTTGTGATGTATTTAGTAGAATTTTTATTTTATTTTATTTTTCTTTTTAATTTTTTTGTTATTTCTATTTTTAATTATGTTTTGCGACGGGGTGTTTAGATAGTTTTTTTTTGTTGTACTATGTGGTTGGTCATTGAATTTATATAATCATTAAAATTTTATTTTTTCGAAATTGTTTTTTCCCGAAAAAAAAAAGGAAAAAAAAGTTACTGTTTATCACCAAAAAAAAATTTGGAAAAAGTTTTTTTTTTTTTTTTTTTTTTTTTTTTAGAATTTTTTTTTAAATTAATTTTTTTTTCCGAAATTAATTAATTTTAAAGTTTTTTGAAAATATTTTTTCATAAACTTTTTTTTTCAATGAAAATATTTTGTCAAAAACTTATTTTTTTTAATTTTTTTTTTCAAAATTTTATTTTTTCGAAATTATTTTTCCCAAAAAAAAAAAAAAAAAAAAAAAAAAAAAAAAAAAAAAAAAAAAAAAAAAAACTACAGTAACTTTCTACAGTAGCGTGTTACTGTTCATACTACTGTAATTTAACTGTAGCACCATTAAAATAATAATATACTCATGCTTTAATAGATAGTATACAATAAAATTTGTCAAGTTCCGTTGTTGAAGCATTTGAGTCGATTTCTGAAAATAAAAACCTCAACTGCTTTCTCCTTGACATAACCACTTTACACTCAGTTTTCTTTTATTGTAAATCGACTCAAAGTTCGCACAACATTCAAACGCAACATTTTAAGGTTAACAATCTAAAAATCTATGTTTTAATCTATAAAACAGAACAAAATTGCTAAAAGAAAAGACCAAACACAGGAATACCAGGAGACGATGAACACGAGCAGTCACATGACCGTTACGATGCCATAACTGGTTTCTTATGTTCCAACATATTTTGTCGAAGCATTTGATAGGCATTCCTATAATGTTCGAGCGAAAAGCTCAACTGCTTTATAGCTTGTCGATTCTCCTCGGCTCCTTCTTCAATAACCTCTCGTTGTCTCTCGACAACTTTCTCCAACTCTCGACCTTTATCTCTCAACTCCTCTATTGACTTACTCGACTTCTCGTACTTTAGTTGTAATTTATTAAAACGTACGTTCATTTCATCGATTTGATCATCTTTTAAACTCATTTCTTCTTCGAGTTCATTCAACTTTATAGCAAACTCGTCTCGTTCCAACTTTAGCTGCTCGGTTTCATCTTCCATATCGATGTACTTGTTATCGGCCCCATCAGATCCATTTGGGTCGAGTTCTTGTCTTAACTTTATAACTTCTTCTTCCGCACCACCGAGTTTTTCCTCTAGTGCGTAAATCCTGTTTGCTTGCTCCGAACTCATGTTGTCTTCATCCAAACCCATTGATTCATATTTTTCGAGCTTTAACTTTAATTGATCGATCTCTACTTCAGAAGATTGTATCTTTCCCTTCGCGACTCGTAACTCCTCTTCGTATTCCGCAATTACTGATTTTGACCTATTTACCTCTTGTTCGATTCGAACCCTTTTAAGCTCGGCCTCCAATTGCGTGACTTTTTTACGTAGCCGCCGTTGATAACTGCCGTTATTTGACGAACTCGAATAATGATTAAAAACTGAATCATCCGAGTCTGAACCTGAATCCAGTGTCGAGGCCTCGTAGCTTTCTCTATTCCCGAAAACATCAAAAATGGTTTGGCACTCAGATAAGCGTCTAGTCACCCGGTGTTCAGGCGATGTTATAGTCGAGGGTGGTTCGGAACATCCCTCGGTGAAGCTATAGCTTGATCTATGGGACCGTGCGTCTGGGGGGCGTGATGTTTCGGGGCGTGATGTTTCGGCCCTCCGTAACTCGGACGTTGCTTTTTCGTAACGCTCGGATAATGACTTAAACATTCGATAGAATTCCTGGACTTGGGCAACGAGCTGGGGTCGTTTTTGGATATAAATTTCGACCCTTTTCGCGAATGAATCGCCTTCCTCGTTGATTAATTCTAACATTCGTTTTACACTTTGATCCATTTCTGACATCAAGAATCTTTTGTTTACTCCGCGATTCGACAGTTTCGCCATTTGGGTTGTTTTTACAGCAAACAATCATATTTTTTACAGTTTGAATTAAATAGAATTTGGCTACAAGGTTACATAGATTGGTTAGATCCCCATGAACATGTAGATTTTCTTTTTTCAGAATAATAATTATGAATTTCAGGAGCAAGAAAGGCCTTTGATTTTGGGATTCTAAATTTAGACGAGCCAAAAAAATTTGCACAATATTAATCCATTCATTTCCTTGAACCACGGCACCATTAGATATCGAAAATACATACATTTGCATATCTTTTCTAGTTAAAATTATCTGTAGTAATAATATGTAAAACTGAGAATAGGTGTGCAAAACATAGAAATGGTTAAAATTGAAAAGCATAGTCATCTAGGATAAGCTTCATTTGGAGGAAAAAGGTTTGATAGGTAAACCACACATGTAGCTTTTCATGAATATATATATGTTGTAAAGAACATTACAAATTTACAATTATCATATATGAGTATTTGACACTTGTTGATACAGCCTCCAAAAAGAATAATGGAATCACCTTTGAAACCTAGTTACTGGTTATATAAAATCTAATAGCATATACTTCTGTTATCTCATTGTTTTTATTGTAAAAATTAGAGTAAATGTCATTTATGTTTATACACTTTTTAGCTATAAATAAATAACAAGATCTTATGTTTTATTCCAACCAAATCAAAATGAAGAGTTCACAAATGCTTAGGTGCCATTTAGTTGTAGAAATTTTTTCATCTTTTTCCGTTTATAAATTTCTTGATAAGAGAATGATTTTTCTCCTCTAGAGAAAAGTTGAGAATTTTGAAAAAGCGTTTATTGGGAGTTATATTTTCCTTTTTTTAAAATGATAAGAAGATTGCCTCAAATTGCGATGGTGGCAGTGACGGCGGGCGATGGTGGCGACGGTGGGCGGTGGAGGATGACACGAGAGATTAGGGGTAGAATGGTGTATGTGTTTTTTTTGGAGTTGAGAGAAAAATGAGAATGAAAAAAGTGAGAATGGTAGAATGAACTTTTCAATTTCTTAGTTAAAATTTAGAAAATGAGAATTTCATTTTTTTGAAAAGTGAGTGTAAATGGATTTTCAATTTTTTCATTTTCACATGAAAAAATTCTTAGAAAAATTGATAGTGAAAATGAAAAAATTGTTTTTCTTGTGTTTCCTTCAGATACCCAGTTCCAATGCTTCATTTTGTAAAATACTGTTTTCATTTGAATTTGGATTTTTAACATACAAGTTCTATATGGACACACTGTTTATGCTGCTAACTGTGTGTCCTTTTTTCAGATGCAACGAATCCTGACTCCTGAGTACAACGTTAATCTTGCACCTTTTATCCAACGCCTAAGCGCATACTACTGCCTAAAGAGAATAAGTTTTCTTATTTTCGCTTCTTTCTCTCGACTTCATATTTCAACTGTCGAAGGAGCGAGACTAGTATACAACAAGTATGGTTTATAAATAAATTCGCATATGTTCTTTCTTGACAACAAACGATATGGAGCAGGTATCTCCAGATTGTCCGGGAAACCTAACGCTTTCAACAGATGGATGGTTGAACGTAAGCTCAAGTGAAACACAACAATTTTGTCAAGGACCTTGCAAACAACACACCCTAGATGTTCTAAAATGTGTTTGGTATGTAAAGCACGATTACATATTTGATAACAAAGCTATAATCCAGAACATGAATGAAACTATCAACAATGGATGCGAACATGGTTAGTACTGATACTTAACATATTTCACACAACATTTGCAATAGTGATGACTGATGCTTTCTACCTAATAGCGACTAAATTCTGAATGAGATGGTTTGGGTTCACTTATTCTATAAGACAAGTTTTTGGCCAACCTAACAAAACGTGTTTGAAACACAACCTCTGCAAGTACGGTATCAAGTTAAAGGTATATACTCTGTATACACTATTTTTTGTGCAGATTATTTAACAAGATACCAATGACCAACACTGCGGGTTTCACCGGGATAAGTTTACATAAAGGTAGTGGCACAAGTATGACTGTCAATTGTTACGTCACTTTCTGCTTTGGTCTTTTTGACGCTGTTTTATATGTAGCATTTGCAACGACAAACAAAGAGGAAAAAAAAAAAAACAAAAAATCACAGAAGTTGTTAAATGTTCCAAAATCAATAAGGCCGACAAATGTATAGACCCAAATAAGAGAAGTACACATGAGTTGCATCCTCGGCGATAATTTGAATTACAAGATTATTATGAAAAAACAGTTTACCATTCAAGTGAACTTACCTTCTCTGCTCGTTTCAATAACGGTTGCATCACACTCTTTTGGGTTTTAATACATCTATATCATTGAGCAAAATTATGTTCCAGCTTTTCTACGGCCAACACGAGCCACGAAACCAGCCTTGATTTGAGCAACAGATCGCCCAGAACCACACTGCAAACCAAAGAAAGAACCAATGTTAAGGACTTACAGGGGCCAAAGAATTTTGTACATGTGAAAGAATAGCGACAACAAGAGCAGAAATGGCAATCTTGACCCAATTGTTTATAAATCAGTTGACTTAGGTTATGTTTTGCACCCAATGGGTAAAACCGTAAAACCAATAAAGATAACTAGCTAAAACAGAAACAGGTAAAATAGGTTAAAAGTCGGCCCAATGTAAAATACTTGTGCATACAAGTATAGAACGGCCTAAATTTTTTTTTTTTTGGATAACCATAGTTTCGACCTTTTGGACAACAAATTCATGGGGTTTGAACCACCGCCACACATACTCAAACCACTTCAGGGTTGTTTAAACATAGTAGGAATTGAGAGACCTCAGACATTTTAGTTTGATAGTCACAAGCTTTTTTGCCACTAGACCACGCCTGAATGGTTAGAACCCCCTAAATTTGCTTTACTCTGACTATTGTATTGGTATTGCAATAATAAAGTTAGGGTGTGTTTGTTTTTTGAAAAAATGTCTTACTAGCCTCTTACTCTTACCGAGGTGGTAAGAGGCGGTCAGACATTAGTGTTGTTTGTTTTTTTCTTTTGAGTCAGACCCAATTAGACATATAACATCTTACTCAATAAGAGATGAGGTGAGGGACTTGTCTTATCGCCTCTTACTCGATAAGAGATTGCAAGACTTGTGTTAATATAATATATTTGATGGTTTATTAACTATGTTATATTTATGATAAAAAATCTTGTTTCATATTTACAAAAGTTACTTATTATCGTATTGCGTTGGTTTAATAAATAAATTACAGAAACGAGCACTTAAAATCATTCAGACAATTATACAAAAACAAACAACATTATTTCGTTCAGATTTAGACTTTCTAGCCACCTCTTACCGGTAAGATGTGGTAATCAGATTCAGACCTAAAACATCTTAATGATGCAATAATAAAGTTAAGCTTTTTATAATGTTTTAACACATAAGTTACGTAAAAACATATTTCAAGAAAAGAGCAAAGTTAGTTGTGAATGAACACAAAAAAATCTTGTTACCCAACCCACATATTTTGCACCACTATCTATTAATTGCAACTTTCCGTAATCAAACAAGTACCATATGAATAAAAACTTACAGCATGGGAAATCTTCCTATATCATGAGCCTCAATAGGATCAATTATAAGATAAACATAGGCAATATATATATCAACCTTGTATAGTTTGTATGACAAATGTTAGATTTCATACAATGAAAATCTATATAAGTGAGCACTGTGACACGCCTCATAATCAACAAAGGACAGTCTGATTAATATTTTTGTTCAAAGTCCAGCTCTCTCTTGGTTACATATTGGTAAAAATAAGTCATCCATCACAGATACTATGTCTAAACTAGCTATGATATAGAACTTTAATAATGATCAACAAGACAAAACTTAGATCTACACTGTTTCTTTCTCTGAAACTAACAATCGCATATTCACATGGTGTATAAAATTTTTAGACTCTCACAGGCCTTGATTAATAGGTAACTTAAATTTATCTACACGGTGATTCAGCATATAATATATGTACTAGCTTAAGTATCTCAATGTACCTTCTCGCATCTGAGGAAGAAAAGACGGTTTTCCTTGGAAAGAATTGTATCAGGACTCTTGCAACCGTTGCAGATAACATATTCATCTGTTAATAGAAACTAATTAGCAAAAACAGCTGTAGATTCTACTCATTTGTAATTATTTATATGAAGCAATTTCATTATGCTACAATTTCAGATCAAATATGGATGCATTAGAGAAAACAAATTTAAATTGCCCAGTCTACTTCTGGCGTCTGGAGATAAGTCATGCATAAGTTTCTGAGAGGAAACTTACTGACATATCGCCGCAAAATCCCTTCAAAATTTTTGGGTGCAAATCTTCCCTTGACTACTAATCTTTGCTGCCCATCAAGCGATCCACTTGTACCAAGCTCAGCAAGCAAAAAGGTCATCACATGCTCTGGCTGCCTATGCATCCTATTGGACAAGAAAAACAGAAATAAACTCAGCAAAGCCTAACTTCTTAAAGAATGACTAACAGCGTGTAACATTCTATAGGTCATCTTTGAACATTTAAGATTTTCATGCTTAAATCAAGTCATCTATTGGTTGGGTTTAGCAGATGAAATCCTCACTATCAACAATAAACTAAAAAGGTAAATAACTAAGACATACGATTTGCAAAGATCCATGAAGTTCACAAAAACAGTTTTCTTTGTTCCTTCACGAAGAACTTGTGGTGGCCTCATAACTGTTCTCCTTCGGTCTCCAGCAAGCTCAGGGTTATTCTCACGGAGAATATGAAAGACACGGCCAAGAAGCTGAGCAAATATATATTACAAAAATTAGCAACAGTGTGAACAAGTGAAATAGCAACAACGAAACATAAGATATTTGAACTCCTAAAGATCACATACCTCCTCATATAAGTAATCACGATCCGTTCCTTCCCATGGAAGTCCTTGTGGTTGTTCCAAGTCGATTCCTTCTGCTGCCTCATCCTCTCCAATAGGATCTAAGCAAAAACCAAAAACATCATCATCAATCCAAAGGTAAAATACGTTCTAAAAAAAGATAAGTTTAAGTGACAAAACTACTTACTATCTAAATCTTCCTCGGCATTTTCTTTCTCTTCGTCCAAAAGATCTGTCTGCACCTAAAACAATCACAAATATCTCATGTTCAATACTTCGAGCATTTGCAAAAACGTTTGTATAGAGTAGTATGTGTAGCATAGTAACTAACCTGTTTCTTCTTCTTCTTTTTCAGACCAGTAAATGTCGGTTCAAGACTTTCAGACACTGCATGCAAAGTTCGGATTTCATTTAAACAAAACGATGACAAATATAAAACAAAAAAGAATCCAGAAAGTTGATTTATTTACCAGATAAGCTCTCAGTTTTCTCAGTCAACTGTTCAACAGCATCATCAGCAGGGTCTTGAATGACGACCTTCTTCTTCTTCTTCTTTTTTGTTGGGTCAAATGGGGCAAGCTGCATCATGGTGGTACATCAGTAAACAAATTTTTAAATAGATGATAGCTACTGCTTTAATAAATTTAGATGTGCCACATCAGCAAATTGAGCACGGCTTTGGGTATGTTTAAAAAGTTTATTAAAGCAGCGTACTGCTTTAATAAACTTTTTAATTACTAATACATAGGGTTTTGTTTTAGCTTAGTTTTCCAGCTTATGGACTTATTAAACTTTTAAAAAGCTAATAAGCTCAAATTTAGGGTTTGCGAGCTGGGTTTTGTCTTAGCTTAGTTTTCCAGCTTATGGACTTATTAAACTTTTGAAAAGCTAATAAGCTCAATTTAAGTTCATAAGCTCATAAGCCTAAAAATTAGGCTTATTAGATTTCCAAAAGTTCAATAAGCCCATAAGCGAGAAAAATAAGCTTGAACAAACACAAACATAATAATCTGTGCAAGTGTTTCAATGGAGCCAAAAAGCTTATTCTTGTTAGCTTACTTTAACTGTTTTTACCAGAGCCTATACTGGGCTTTTTATCTTATTTTGCAACTACAACAATACCCAATCCCACAAAGCAGGGTATGGGGGAGGTAGAATGTAGACGGTCATACCCATACCCCTAGGTAAACCCGAGAGTATGGAGACTGCTTCTAGGGTATACCTCTGACAAGTGTATGTGTGAGGGTGTGATACATCTTATTTTGCAAGTGCCTTATTAAAACTTCAACCCCATATTTCCTCTCCATTCTTCTCCTCCATTGGACACATTACTCCTATTTCGTCATTCTACTTTCACTACATTCTAATAACACGTAAAATTACCTATATACCATATTCCGAATAGTATTCCACTAGCGCATACGCTAATACACTAGTTTCATTAAATACTCAGGGGGTGTTTGTTTAAGCTTATATGTGGGTGTATGAGCTTATTGGATTTCGGCTTATATTTCACAAGCCCAATTTTCCGGCTTATTTTGAGACTCATGGGATTATATAATTTTATCATATCGTAATAAACTTATATAAGTCCACAAGTCTGAAAATAAGCTGAAAAATTGAAGCTTATAAAGTATAAGCCAAAAAACAAAGAAGCTCGTAAGCCACATATAAACTTAAACAAATACCCCCTTAAGCTGTTCAAATAAGTTTCCGGCGTGTCTTCAAAAACTATAATGATACTTAAACATGTTAACGTATCACAAAGATACTATAATGATATATAATATATATACCCTCTAAAACCGAAACAACGATAAACAAATCGACAATTAAGCACTTACATCTGCTGCACCTTCCTCCTTCAACTCAATCTGATTATTATCTTCTTCAGCCATAACTACCAAATCTGAAACAATATTATATCAATTTTGAATTAAAAAAACAGATAAAACCCTAGTTCTATAAAATGAATAAAATTGATTGAATTAACAACGTATTGATTAAAAGTTACCTTTGGGATTCAAAATTAGTTGATGAGATTTTAGAGATTGATTGTGTAAACCTAGTTTTTGTTTTTAGCAGTTGCGGCTAAATATGAGTAGTAAAAAGAATAATGTAGAAGGCTGTGTTTGGGTGACTATCGGAATGGGTTGGGTTTCATTAACTATTACTCCGTATATGTATCATTAGGTTCGGGTTTAGTTACAAAATTTAGAGCGTTTATAATATATTAGCAGTCCAAATCGGCTTAAATTAACCCGTATGGGTTGCATTTTGGAAGTATTATCTGAATATCGTGTTCACATAATGCAAATAATCAGAAAACAATGTTCGTTCAATGCTTTAAAACATCTAAAACTTTTAAAAAAACAAAAATGATACAATTGGAAGGTTTCCAATCCATCTCATCTCAAAGGGAATATTTATGACAAAATTACTCTCGCACGGAAGAACTTTTAATCCTTACTTTTTGTAAAGTAGGTCTTTGTATAAAATTAAAGTTGACATGAAATGGATGGAAGAAAGCATAAAAGATGTTCATCCTGACTTGTCATTTTAAAGACAATTATTGGCTCTAAAGTTGATATGAAACGAAAGATATCTTCATTAAAGTTGACATGAAATGGAAGATATCTTGATCAAAGTTGACATGAAACGGAAGATATCTTGATTGGCCCTAAAGCTAAAGCGAAATTTGAGTTTGCAAGTTTAAATACAATTATTTAAAAATATAGCTAACTTGTAATTTTTAGCCTTTTTTGTGCTTTTATATAATCATACTTTAAAATTAGGTTTATTGTATGTTATTTGTGACAGTTTTATTTTTCCTCTTTAACAGGAAGGTTGATAAATGAAAGGTAAAAGCGTCATAAAAATATAACTGACGGAATATACTTGAAAAAGTTAGCAAAATTTTAGATAATTATATATTGTTTTTATATTGGCAAGAACAACTTTTATCATGTTTGGTACACAAAATTATTGAGATCGTCCTTAATTTTTTTAAACTGTTTTTTTTTTTTTTTTTTTTTTTTTTGAACAGCTTTAACAAAAATAAGTTACATAAAATATAAACTCCGTTTGGCAGAAAGTTTTTATAAGATATCATAAGAAAAATAATCTTTCATAATCTCTGAAAATCATATGCTACTTCATGCAGCTTACAAAAGTAATATTTTTTTATAACCTCCATCTGCATCTCCAATTCAACAACAATTATTTTTACCATTCTTTAAATCCGATTTTCTAGTCAATATCTTTTCAAATTTTGATTGTTTTGGGTAATTTTTTATTTGTTAAACAAGTTGACAGTTTATGTGACTTTATATATTTATTTTTTAATCCAGCTAAGTTTACACATAAGCTTAACCGCCATGCAGGATTTAATAATTGCATTTAATAATGGGTGAGTACCGACACTTACAATCAATCCTCAACCTCCATCCTCATTTGATCTAATGGTCGTGATTAATCCCAACATTTACACTACAAGGGTATTTTAGTCAAGTATATAAACCAAAAATTAGATATATCATTCTATAAACTCTCATAAAACACACACAAACACACTTGAGTGCGTGTTCTCTCTCTTTCTCCCTGTTCTCTCCATTCAACCGTAACTTGAATAACCACTTTCTAAAACCTAATTTCGATCTTTAACTCATCAATTGATCACAAAAATCATCTCTTTTCATTATCATCATGTTAATAAACAATCACGATTTGGATCAGATTCGATTCATCAAGGTAGTCGATTACAATCAAATTGTTTAAAGATAAAAATTGGGGGAAATACGGTTGCGACCTAGGCGGATCTTAATCATCAAATCAGAAGAGATTATCACATACAAAAACGTCGATCAAACACCAAACGCTATTAGTAAGCTCACAATTACTAATTTTACGATTTTGCAGCTCTATTACTGTATATAATGTGCGGTTCCGAGTTAGTTGAAAGTGATAAGAGAATTAAGTAGTTTTATGTTATTTGAAACTAGTATTAGAAACTCTTGTTTTTATAAGTTATTTGTTAAATATATCAAATGTGATGTTCAGCTAGGATAAGTATTAGATATGTTGAAATAGTTTTTTTAAATAAGTTGTTTATTAAATATACCTGAAAATGATGTTTTTAAGTTAAGTTGTCCTGAATTACATGTGGTAGATTACAAGTGATCATATTTCGCTCAGTATCTTTGTTACTAGCTAATTTTGTTTTCGGTTTGTCGATTATTTTTCATTACACTTGTAGTAACCCACTGTTAAATGTACACTATAGGTGTTGGATAGTTTGCGAGTTGGGTTTTAAAATTGATTTAACTGATTGCAATTATTTGATCTTTTGAATGTTTAAATAAGTAAAGCTGTTAAGTACTCAAAACAACTGATTGTATTATAATTGCGTTATGATGCATCAGACTATTTTTCGTGTTTGCTTACATATAAAAGTATAAGCAGTTTCAATAAGTAATACCAAACACCCTTGGAAGTGAACGGTGAATCTTATAATTGCTTTAGTAATTTGCTTTAGGGTTGGTTGATTACATATTCACTTTGATTTGCAGTTGGATTGAATATACATTATTATGGTTGATTTTGTTTTTTAGTTTAGATGGAATTTTGTACCAGCTGTGGTTGTTAGTGCACTGAATATTCATAATAAACCATTGTTATTATGTGTTCCTTTACATATTCGAGTGACAATGAACATACTGTTACCAAGAATGGAATGGTGACGAGAGTAAAGATTGATGAGAATACTGTGGCTATATACGAAGCGCAACTAACTCTAGCTTGAAGGTGTTTGGGGTCAACTAAGATTTTGGGAGACCATTAAACCAAATGTCGAAACTGCTTTTGCTATTTTTATAAACTTTTTAGCTCAAAAATAATATGTGCGATTTGGTTCATAGTTGCCAGGATGCTATTTATTTTGCTTTTTAATCATGTGGTCATAAGATACTCAAATGAGCTGGTTTAATTTTTTATGCATATTTAACGATTTGTCTTCATTCGTCACTTTGATTGCTTCTTGTTTTGAGTATTATCTACGTTGATGAGTTTGAAACCTTATACCTTCTTGTCATTTGGATCTTAATTGCCTGTATTATTTTCATAAAAATGAAAAAGTCAAATACCGATTGAACTATTGATATTTTTAAAATATGCACTAGATAGAAATCATGAGTAGGGGTGTCATAAATCCCGACCCGACCCGGACCCAAACCCGAATAAGGATAATCGGGTCGGGTTACTTGGGTTCAAGATCTAATTCAGGTCAATCGGGTAAACCCGATTAACCTGAATACGAACTAGGGTCGGGTATCGGGTTCAAAATACTTTGCCTATTCAAGTTCGGGTCAACCCGACTGACCCGAGTTAGGTTTTTTTTTTTTTTTTTTTTTTTTTTTTTTTTTTTTTTTTTAACTTTTCCCTGTCTTTATTTAATTGAAAAGGCCCAAGTTAGTCCATAAACTTGGCCCATTTGCAAATATGCCTATTTCCTACTGATGTTGCAACTTGATATTGCAAATATGCCTATTGATGTTTTAGTATGTTACAAATATGGCTACTGATGTTCCAACTTGTTTTAGCATGTTGCAAATATGCCTATTGATATTGCAACTTGATATTTTCAAGTATTATATGTTGTTTTAGTTCATGCATTCATAATCCAGAATTTGGGGTAAAAGTATCCTTGAAGGCAATCACTGATTATGAAGACAATGTTCTTGAATTTCTCTTATGGACACCAAGTTGTTGCTTAGGATAGAAAGCTGGGAAATGTGTCAAAACTCAAATTTTGACCTGGCACGTTTTGACCTTCTGTTTTATTATGTTCACCTACCCATCTGGTCATCTTTAATAAGTAGTGCAACTAGCGAAAATATCGCATGTATCCACTATTGTTTGGTGATGACATGTTAAGGCAAGTAATGAATGAATGTGGTTTATGTCAGTAAGGATTAAGGTGCATGACTTTTTGCAAAAGATTTTATAGTTTCAAACTTTCTGTAGCAGGTTTCTATATGAAATCTAAGTTAGAAATCACATATGATTAAACCTGGCTTCATCTTTATTTGTCTACTTGAATTTTAGGTGGTGCGTAACATTACATATTAAGGCGTTGGAAAAAAGAATATCATACCAGTTGATTTAAGGAACAAAAGGAACAATTATGGTGAAAAGAGTAAAGCTGTCGAGAACCTTGCTGAAGAGGCAACTTATTTAACGGACGAGGGTGTGCATTTGTTGAGCAAAGACGAAATTTTTTTTACAGGCTTTAGTTGAGAAGCTGAAATCGCAAAAAGAGTACTTGCAACCATAGTTTTGAAAAGGCTCAAGGCGCAAAGGGGGGCAAAGAGCCTCGAGGCGAGGCGCATTCCAAGGTGCGGGATTCATGAATACGAGGCGCACTAAATACATTATGTTTTTTTATAACATATGTGACCATTTATGTAGCTGAAATAACACAAAATAACATTAAAATACTTAATACATGACACATATTGCCATTATAAAGATTAAAATGGATCAGTTGTCACTTCTTAAATGGATCAACTCTTTCGCTCGATGACCTATATAGAGATTAAATGGATCAACGTATTAAAATTTAAGGCATAATGCCACATTTTCATGATAATATGTCATAAAGAAAATAATTAATGAAACAAAGTAACTGCTTAAAGAAAATTTCAATCAATAAAATAAACATAAAATCATTTCAAATTTACAAATCATACAAATACTCACCGTATGACTTAAAAGGCCCACGTATCTCCATCCTATATAAAGGAGTGTTGCCCAACATTTTCTCCCTTCAAAATTCTAATCAATTGATACGTTTATATTCTGAATTATCTCATCCGTCCATTTGTTTTCCCAATTTTTGGGTGGAACTCCTTCTACCCTCTCATTTGCAACTTTTCACCAGATCAAAAAAAACACACACACACACACACACACACATACAATCTCCTCCTCTCAAATCCTTTCCCTCACAAATTGAATCCTCTCAAACCATCTCCCACAAATATTAACCGATTAGATTAGATCCATGGACCTTCAATCTTTATCCATTTTCATCAATCCAAGGTACGTCTTTTGTTTTCATTTATTCATAATTCATTCTTGATATTCATAGTACTTTAATTGTTTAACAATCGAGAAATCATGGTCAAAACAAATCTATCCAAGGCATCAAAATTGAATCTTGATTGAAGTTTTATTTAAATAGATGGAAACAATCGATCCAATGTTTTTTTTTTCTTCTTCTTCTTCTTCTTCTTCTTCTAATTATCCCCAATTCACTGATGATCTTCTAAATACAACCGGATATGAGGTATATTCATCATTATTCAATTTTATTTTAGTTTAATTATTGCTAATTAGACTAGGGCTGGTTTTATGTCCATTTAATTTAATTTAATTTTTGTAATCTCAATTTGATTGCAAATGTTCTTATTATGTTTTGGTGTAAATTTGTATATCATTTTTGTTATAAAAAATGGATTTCTAAAAGTATGCATGGTTCGTCATTGCATATTAGGTGTAAATATATTAAAGGTGTTGTATCATGGCCAGAATAATGTCATACACAAAAGAATTCAAGTTTTATGGACAGTCTCACACAAGAGGATCTGCAGGTAAATACTGACTATTATATTTACGACTTTTGATCTTATATCAATTTACAGCCAACCAATTTGGTACCCCCATAAGAACTATTTAAGTTTGATACTTCGTTTGCACAAGTAACTCATAGTTCAGTAGGTAATTACAATCGGTTGGCGTCACTTATTTTGAGCAAGTAAAGAACTACCTCCAAAAAATTAACGCTTACCAATCTTATGATTACGATTATTTAGCGGAGTAAGCATCACTTTGTAATGATATTCTCATTTTGCAAAAAACAAATTAAGAAGCATTTTGTTTAAACACTTGGTCAATGAAACTTCTCTATTTTCCTCGAATCCAAAGTGTATAGGTTAGGAACTTTGACAATCTATTATGCATATGACTGAAAGACTAAATACCTGAGATATTGAATTTTTCAAGATCCAATTGATTCAAGTCTTTTCGCATATGTTCTTTTTGTGTTATATTAAGTAAAAATTACAAATATTTTCTGTTAAGGAAGTATTAGTAACCTTAGGTAGTTTATGAGTTACTGTCAGCTTCACATCTTGGTTTTACCGTTTAATTAGAGTTTATTAAAAACATACAAAATAATAAAAGAATGGTTTACTAGAGCAAGAACCGAATATGGTTATGTGGGTTAGTTGAATGATTTATGTGTTCTTTATCTTATGTTGTGTAGAAAGTTGCATCCTGCATAGCATTTTTGAATTTTTAAGTATATTAGACTTTTTAAGTTTTGTACTTGCCCGGAGTTAATGAGTTGGTAAAGCTTTCAATTTTTAAAAACCTATGTTCACAAACTTGTTGATCATCTTAGGTTGCTAACTACTAACTTTTGATTGATTTTTTTTCCAGCAACTAATTGAATTCTGGTAAAGAACTGCCGATTTGATTTGTGACTCACTCACCAACACAAAATGCTAAGGTAAGTAAATGCTTGTGCAATTGGCGGTGAGACTAAAAAACAATCTTTATTGCATCTCTGTTGTAGTCAGGTATAACACTCTCTTCATTTGCTTTGAGCGTATGTGATGGTGTAGTTGGGCACAAGTAGTAAAAATATATTAGGTGTATACTTTCTTTAATATTTTGTTTGGACCTATACCCTCTAAAATGAAGGTATCCAGATTACTAATGACAATTGTGTAGGTTTGTACTAATGATCATAATATATATTGTGCAGGTTTACATTAATGTGAGATGGTTTGTGGTGGGTTATGATGATGACTCGAGGTATGCTACCACATGGCCACATTTTTTAATAATTGTACTTACTTTCATGCTTTACTTTTTTTAATGTGTGTAGGAACCCTGATCAATCCTTATCACACACACTAATCAACAATAAAGCACATAAGATAGATCTAGAGAGAGAGTAGAGAGAAAAAGTATTTCATTCAATAAGCACACACTCTATTACAGTAGCCTCAAGCACCCTAAGAACACCAACCTCCCAAATGAGGGTGGGAGGTTCTATTTATAGTTTTTTGATATGGATGGGCTTGGGCTTGTGATGGGCTTTTACATGGACTCTTTGATACACAATATTTAGTCTATTAGTTTAGGTCCAAGCCCATAGACTACTTTTACTTAATTAAATACAACGACACGTTACAAAATATAAAACGTAAATGACCATCACTTTTATAAATCCTAACAATCTCCCCCTAAGGGATGGTCATTCAAATGATGCTCCATGTGAGATGGTCTTTCGTCTTCAATGTCTTTGAGCTTTGAGTGTCGTTGTATAGCAGTCTTTGTTTCATCATTCCTTCATGCTATGTGATCTTCAAAGAATCGACTTTGAGGTTGTTCTTGCCTTGATCAACATCTTCATGTGATGATGCGCCGTGACCTTCAACATACTCATACCTCTTCTCCTTATGCTAACAATCTCCTCATTATCTTTCATCATATGACATATGAGCTTGTTCTTGACATCTTGATTAGCCTCTTGACTTTGTTGTTACCCTTGGTCGTGAACTTGATCTCCTTGTCTTGAACTTTTAACACTTGAGCTTTGATGAGGAATGTTCTTCATAAGTATGAGCATGCTGAGGTGAAGATGCTTGATGAATGGGATGATGGTTAATGGATGTTTAAGGGTAGCTGCATAAAACCGTTAGTAATAATCATCCAGCGCTTATGGGTTAGGACTTCGAGATCGTCAATCAGCATAGTGTGAAGACTTTCTCTAATCTCCCCCAGGCCGTTCTGAACCGGATACCCCCAAGAGGGCTTACACGGACACACCGAAGTGCACCCATGATTCAGTGAGTCGCTGGAGATCACCCCACGACTGTAGACCGTTTGAAGCACGTAACCATCATGATGTAAATGGCAAGATCCTTGGATCTCATTAAGACTCTTACAACTTGTGTCCTTTTTTGGCGAACACAAGTGTATCATATTTGAAGTGTTCCTAACGAGATTTTTGATGAATCTCATGGCTCTAGACTCTATTGTGCGTTTTGGTTTTTTAGTCGTCGGAGGCATGGAGCAGAGTGCCACCTTTTCAATATCAACACATCTCGGAATGAGAGGCTGATAGATTATGCAGTGTTCTCCGTGAGAATGAAACAAATATCTTTTGAGAGATATCTGAGTGGCTAGAAGGGGTGGTGCAGCGCGTCACTGGGTCCATGATGTCTTGTCTTCAATATCAGTATCACCTTTAGTGAATACCGATAGCAAATGTATTGGCCCGGTTTCTGCCTTAAGTTTTCATGGAGGGCTATTTCTTTTCACCCTTTCATTCAACTTTTCTTTTTAATTCTTGAACCCCTTCTTTCCCTTTCTCATTTACTCCTTTTTCAATCATACCTAAGGACTTTTAATTCTAATCTATTGGATTTATCCTTGGGTAGATCCCTCCGGCTCTGGCGGATCATAGGACGGTTTTTCCTAACCTTAGTCACCTTATAACTCCATGACTATCCTAGATTTTCCATAAAACCTTTTTGAAAATCTCTCAAAGTGTTTATGAATAAACACATTTAGTTAGCACTTTGAGAGTTTTATATTTTTGAAATACTCCCCCTTCACATGTGCTCATGCATTTTTAACTAAAATTGCACATGTTGGGTAGAGTTCGCACATTTTGAATTGATCGACTTTCAATGAACATGACCTTCGCGAGACACGCTTACATCACTAGTTAGACTAGCTTGAAATTATTACCCGTCCCGGTCATATTCAATGATCATCTCTCGAATTGGTACATTCTACTCAGACAAGTCCTTTGCGAGACACGTTTACATCACTGGAAAACCAGCTTGAAATTATTACCCGTCCAGGACAAGTCTTTTCGATTACTGACATTTAAGCTTCGTCAATTCGAGGGTTAAACTGAGTCTTTTTGAAGAGCTCGACTCACGATTACATTTTAATCACATTTCTCCCCCTCAAAAATAGCATTTCAATGGTATTTTTGATACCGTTTGATTAAAATCATTGTTTTTAGAAAGCTATTAGGGAGAAACGGTTTTGCATGAACTTTTTGGAACAAAGATGTTTTGAATTACTCCCCCTCAAACCTTGCATAGGTTTTGATATTTTTAAACTTTGGAGCGAACTGGGGAGTAAATATTTGAAAATCTTAAGCAAAAGTTTTGAAAAACCTTTTGATAAATTTTGAATAAAATTTTGCTTAAGATTAAGTAGTTTGAATAAACGTTTCATGAAAACTTCTTTTCTTGTTAGGATTGTTGTAATAGAACATACAACAGGGTCCTTTCTTTGAAAAACGGGTTATGCACAGTTATGTGTGCATAAGCCATAATGGTTAAGCGCGGGTTGTAAGCTGAAATACTTACAAGCCATTGAGATTTTTAGGATAAGTGCTCGAAAAGTTTTTGATTAAGCACTTTCCTTTCTTGAAAGCACGGGTCCTGAACTGATGTGTTCAGAAGCCATTGGGTTAAGCGCGGGTTTCGTACTGAAATGCACGAAAGCCATCAAGATTTTTAGGATTAGACAACAACCTTGGGAACCCATTTAAGCACGGCGCCAACGGGTTTACCATATTTTGAAATCCATTTGTAAGCTGTGTCAATCCGATTCAAAGAAGTTGAATTCCAACGAGGACTGAAAACCGGTGTTTCATTTTGAAATAGCACTCGTGGAATCAATGGTGATTTAAAACTCTTTTTCTTGTGAAAGTTGTTTGAGAAACCCGGTGTCTCTCTTGGAGTTTTAAAACATGAAGAAGAAGTTTTCCATCCATTTTTGAAACCCGGTGTTTCATTTCGAAAATTCGTTTTTGAGATGAATGGAAACCTTCCCGAATTTGGAATTTTCAAAGCAGAGTCATTCTTATGTTGCAGCGAAAGCAGTTCTGATGTTGAATATTTGAAAGGTTTTGAATGACTTTGCTTTGGTCTCCACACTTGCTTTACCGGTGTAAAACGAGAGTGTGGAGTTTGAAAACCTGGATTTTCTTTTGAAGTATTTATCCTTGAAAGCTTTTTAGGAGTAAGTGTTTCAGAAAAAGTTGGTTTCTTTGACAACTTTCTTCCTTTTTGCAAAGAATAGGTTGTAAACTGGGAAACCTTTTTCGAAAATGTTTTTGAAGATTCACCCGTGTAAACCTTCTTTGAAACACTCACTTCTGGTGTTGACAGATTTGAAATAGAAGCTTTTCTTTTTGTTTGGTTAAGAGACTCAAACTTCACTCTTAAAGCATTGTATGAAGTTCTCAAATCACTGTATTCTTTTTGAAGATGATCTTGAGATGCCAATTGAGATTCCAAAGAAGCAATTTGTTTTAGAAAATGATCTTTTTCAGCTTTTGAATCATCCGTTTTACGAGCCAGTTTCCGTTCGAACACAATATTTTCTTTTTAAAGTCTTTCAAAATATGTTTCGAATTTGTTCGTTTTGTTGAAAAGATCAGTTTTGGCATCCTCAAGATCGTTTGTTCGTTGAGCTAACAGCGTTTCAAGCTCGATCACTTTAGTTTGAAGCACTTGATTTTCTGTTTCAAAATCTGGAGTTCTAGAATCAAACAGAGGATTTGGAAATGAAACTTTTGTGATTTGAGACTCATCCTTTTTCATCTTCATTGATTCAATCTTTTGCAAAACCTTTTCAAACTTTTTATCAGCGAATTCAGACAATTGAGACTTCAAAGCTTCAGTCTCATTTTGTTTCGAGATTGATTTTTGAGTATGAACTCGTGAACGTTTGATTGAATCAAATAGGTTTTTGTAAGTCTGTTTCAAATGCTCATTTTCTTTTTGTAATGATGCCACAGAATGTTCCAATTCAATATTTTTTGTATCAAGTTCGTCCAAATCAAACTTGATTTCGGCATCATCACAATTTTCTTCAAAAATCTTTTCCTTTTCTTTGAGCACTGTTGTCAAAGGGTTTTCAGAAGAAGCAATTCTTTTGGACAATTCTTCTTTGACTTCAGCTACTTCTTTTGAAAGTTCAGTGATTTTCCTTTTGAAACAAAGATTTTCAGATTTCAAAAAATCCACATTCTCATGCTCATGGCAGACAGATACCGACTTAAGTGACTCAATTTGATTTGTGAAAAATTCTTTTTGGATATCAAGATTTAAGCGTTTTTCATCAAATTCGTCTTCAAGTGAATGGATGTACTTTAAATCTTCTCTCATTTCGGTGACAAGGAATTTTTCAAAGTATTCAAAACTTAAGTTGATATTTTTCACAAGAGGTTCAATCTCATCTTTTAAAAACTTACAGACTTCCCTTTTTAGCCAAGCGTCTGATGACATGAGACGATTGTAGTCACTATTGATGTATTGTTGTTTCGACCAAATGACCTTTAACGTGTGCTCAATGTGATTTTTAAGATTACAAAACTGTTTCCTTGCTTTATTTTGCCATAAATTAGCATCATAAGTAGCAAGTTGAGCTTCTTTGAAAAATCTTTTCACATTTGTGTCTTTTCTTTTCAAAGGTGCTTTTGGTATTTCTGACAATTGTATACAACCATACACAAAGCCTTGGTACGAGAGTGGGCTTTTTCTTTGTTTGACTTTTAAGCGTTTTTCCTTTTCCAAATTTTCATCCTCTTCTGAAATGAACAGAGCATCAGTCGGCAAAAATTTATGTTCCACCTGATCGGTACTTTCAAAGCCAATTCCTGATTTTCCCTTATGGACTTTCTCAGCTTTAGGAATCATCATTTGAAGAGTTTGAACACTTTGGTCTGTTTTTCGAAGTTTTTCTTCAAGATTGTTTGCACATTTTAAAACCTCTTGATTTTCATTCTCAAGTTTTGTATTAACAATCTTAAAATTTGAAGTGGTTTCCTGAAGCATTGAGTTTTTATCTTTTAGATCAGTGTTCTCTTTTAAAAGCGCTTGAACCTTTATGTTGTTAAGAACCATTTGTTCATCCAGTTTTTGAATGGAACGTTTTTCACGATAGAGAGCTTCTCTGTAACCAACTTCAAGTTCTTCCTTTTGTTTTAAAAGAGGTGTGACAACATCTCCATTTATTTCAAATTTCCGAGCTTGAGATTTAAGGTTTGAGAGTTCAATTTCAAGTTCAGCTTTGCTTTTTGTTACATTTTCAAAACCTTTTTCTATTTCTTTAAATCTCTCAAGCTCTTTGGACAATAAGACATTCGCTTGCTTAGCTTTGCGATTGTCCTCTTTGCTCTTTTCAAGTTCATGTTTGAAATTTTCGATTAATGAAGTAAAGAAAGCACGATCTTGTTCATAAGAAGATCCATCATGGGCAGGCTCTACTCCATTAGGATCCATATCTGGAGTTGTGGGAGTGATATTACTATCAAACCGTTCAACCACATATGTGTCACTTATGGACTCAAGATGCGCAGGATGTGTCTTGTCATGAGCAAACACATTATCGAACACAACAACATTATCATTATCGTTTGAATGTTGTACCGTAGCAAATGTCACTTTGTCAGGTGCAGGTCTGATCTGATCATCCTCAGTATCCCAAACAACTTCATTTCTGTCTGTACCATCAGCATCCGAATCATTCCTTGGAGTGTTGCTTTCAACATACTGTTTTGAGGACGTGTCTCTTTCCGTGAAAACCAAGCTAGCATATGTTGTAGTTCCCGCGTTGACCGTGTGTTCCACTTTGTCTGCCTCTTTCTCATTTCCCTCTGTTTCCTTTAATAGCATTTCTCTTTCAATTTGCTCTCTTTCCCGTTTCTGCTTCTACAATTCAATTCTTTCCCGTTCTTTCAATTTCTCTTCTTCCAGCATCCCTTTCAGATGAAGTGATCTTTTAGTAAGCACCAATTCCAATGTGTTCATTAGTATAAGCAACTGATTTCTGAACAATTCAGCTTCCTGGTATCGAATGATGCATTCACTCCATATGTGGCTTGTTGATTCATAATCTGGAGACCTTTTTATCGCTCTGAAATCTAAGTCGAGAAACCATTTAAACTGCGTCTTGAGCGCTTGATATGCTTCTTTGCATTCACTTCCTTGTTCAATTTGGTTCTCTATGTGAAACAAGTTATGTAGGAGTGTCCTTCTAAAGGTTGAATAATCCATTTCAGATCCGAAGAGTTTTGCAAAAACTCGACGAAATGGATATGGATTCCCTAATGGTAACCTTGCTTCTGAGATTGCCTCACATTGACTCTTAACTGATTTAAAGTGTGCTAGACAATTTTCCTTTGAGTGAATAGCGTATGGCACAATTTGAGGCATCTTTACCGCTTGAGAACTTGATTCCATTCAATTTCGGTATGTGATAAGGTTGATGTTGGATCGATGCAAAGATCTAGGAGTGGGTTGGTTACGGTTTAAGGTTCACGAGTTGAGTTTGTTTGAAGTTAAGATCTTTTGATGTTGTCCTTGAAGAGTTACAAAGTTACTCACAAAGTTGAAAACAATTCACCAATCTAATAGTCACCAACTTAGGATAGAGTTGACATCTCAATGACAGCTCATAAAGCCAATATTATACTAGTCAAAAAGCAACTCACGTGAAAGTTAATAAACTCATGTCAACAAGCAACACGTCAAAAACAAACTTCAAAAGTGGATGAAGTTGATGAATACACGTGATACACTTGATAAACACGTCAAAAGCAAAGTTCACATGCAAAACTTGAAAGTTGATAAACCTTTCTAATATTATAATAGTAAGTTGATGGTGCTATATATTATAAACTCAGTATTAGAGAAGAAACCCAACTCAATATTAGAAATGAAACACAACTCAATAGCTTTCTGACGAGGAAACTCGAGAAGAAACTCGATCAAGTTAAGTGGTCGATGAATGAAGCTGCTTGACTAATACTCGTTCTGCTTCGACTAGATGAAGTGGTTCGACTAGGTAAAGTGGTTCGATGAGGTGAAGTTGTTCGACTGGGTTAAGTGTTCGACTAACTGAGATGCTTCGACAAGTTCACCTTTGTTCGACTACTTCCTTGCTTTGACTAAACTGCTCGTTCGACTAGATCTTGGTTCGATCAAAGTTACTCGTTCGACTAGGTTAACTGGTTCGATCAAATTACTCGTTCGACTAGCTTAAACTCGTTCGATCAAGTGACTCGTTCGACTAGCTTAAACTCGTTCGATCAAATGACTCGTTCGACTAGCTTAAACTCGTTCGATCAAGTGACTTGTTCGACTAGCTTAAAACTCGTTCGATCAAGTGACTCGTTCGACTAGCTTAAACTCGTTCGATCAAGTGACTCGTTCGATCAACCAGTTCGTTCGATCAATTGGAAGAGTAAGTCTAACTCGACTACCCATTTTGCTCGTTCGATGACTGCTCCTTCGATGAATTTGGTTCGATGAAGTGAAGAGTAGTTCGATGAACTGAGATGCTCGACTGTAGTCTAGCTCGACTATAGTTGTTCGATGAAGTAGCTTCGATGAGATGAAGTTGGTTCGATCACAAAGTTGCTCGTTCGAGTAAGTGCTCGTTCGACTATATTGCTCGTTCGATGAATATTGCTCGTTCGATGATTGCCGTTCGATCAATAAAGTTGCTTCTGGTTCGATCACTTTGTTGAAATGATGAAAGTTGGTTCGACTACTTTGTTGTATTGATGAAAGGTGGATCGATGAAACAGTAGAGATAAAGACAACTAACCTAATAAACTCTAATTCAACAGTAACGTATTAAAAAAATTCTGGTAACAGTAACGTGATATTAAACCCTATAAATTTCCTAGATCAATGTTTGGCTCTTGATACCACTTGTAGGAACCCTGATCAATCCTTATCACACACACTTATTAACAATAAAGCACATAAGATAGATCTAGAGAGAGAGTAGAGAGAAAAAGTATTTCATTCAATAAGCACACACTCTATTACAGTAGCCTCAAGCACCCTAAGAACACCAACCTCCCAAATGAGGGTGGGAGGTTCTATTTATAGTTTTTTGATATGGATGGGCTTGGGCTTGTGATGGGCTTTTACATGGACTCTTTGATACACAATATTTAGTCTATTAGTTTAGGTCCAAGCCCATAGACTACTTTTACTTAATTAAATACAACGACACGTTACAAATATAAAACGTAAATGACCATCACTTTCATTAATTTTTTTTTTTTTTAATGTGAGATGGTTTGTTGTTTTTTTGCTTTGCATTGTGTTCGTGCCTTAAGGCACATTCAAGTTCATTTATTTATCATTTTGCATAAAAAATAATGTTGTAACATTTTGGAATGCTGAAAAGTTAACGATAACATTTACAATCATTTTGAAATAAACTTTTGTTAAATTTATTTTTTTTTGGAAAACCATCCTTTTAATATTCTTCACAATCATTTTATTTCAAGTATCAAACATTATCACTATTTTTTAAGAATGTTTGAAAAATCAGTTCATAATTGAGGAAATGTTAACAAACATTTTGATAACATTTAAACCTTTTAAATGTCAATAACAAAAAACGTATTATCTTAACTAACATCCTAATTTATAGCAAAAAATTTAAAATTTTGAATATTTGCCTTACTGGAATGCTGAGATTTTCTCCATTTAACCTAATTCCTACCTTTATATATTTATGTGCACCCTAATCAACTTCTCATTCATCTCTTATCACTTCTTCTATGCTGGGAAATACAGAAGCCTTTGGCTCCTTTAAAAGTAAGCTCGATAACACACCCGGGAATGTCGTCGTCATTGCTTCACATACTCAGTTGGACAGTCGCATGGAAAAAAAGTAAGCAGTGGCCATTCTAAATTTTTGATGTATACATACACGCACATTTAACTATATTTTCTACATCTCATAATATTCAATCCTCTAACTTGCTAAAAAAAATGCAGTCTCATCCAGGAGGGTTATTATTCACGAAGTTTGGGAGCAGTCATACGACACTACTTGACTTGGCTTTCCCGGTATGCAATAGATGTTTTTTCATCTGGTTATATATGCTTTTATGCTACATAAATAAATTGAATGTATGTTTGCATACGGAATAACGCCATCTAATTTTAACAAAGTAGTGCTAAAATATTATACAGGATAGTAGTTTCGGTAGACTGCATGATAAAAGCAAAGAGACCCCCAAAACGATGAAGCAGCTCACTCGTCTTTTCCCAAACAAAGTGAGTATACAGATCCCTCACGTAAGTAAAAGCTGCTTTTTTTAAGTACAAACAAGTTTATGGACTTCAATTAATCTTTTTATAATCATGATAGGATGAGGTGCTGCTTACGGAATGGAAGCAACAGCTGGATCGTGATATAGAAACATTGAAATCACAGTCAAATATTGCCAGCATCCGTGCAGTGGGTAAAACTCTCAGGAAGCTTTAAGGGTTCTCGACATTATTCTCAAACAACACACAACTAAGCAGTAAGTTATCTACTTATTCAAACTGAAAATGAGATATATGTATTTATTTGGGCTAACTTTGATTTAATCCATATTGCAGGGCTGTCTATTTTGTGCTCCAATCGTTCTTCCACAATGACGTGAAGAACTTTGCTGATGTTTGACTGATTTCGAATTTTTGTGGGAGCATTCAAGAATGGTAGCACTACAAGAATGGGAGTACAACAAATACTAATGAGTGAGTTTGGCTAAACCTCATTTTCTGTTGTTTTAGTCTATTAGTTTCCGCGGAAAACTCATTATCATACATAACATGTTTTTCAATTGATATTATAACATTGACTAACAGGAAAAAGTGTATGTGTAATCTTTGTTAATGAACTTTACAGATGGAGAAAATGGAGAGAGTACTAAAGGAATCAGGGGAACATCTAGATCGGAAGGCCTTCAAGTATTTGGCAAAAGGATTCAAGTGAGTTATAAGATTGCAGTTTCAAAATCATTTGCATTTTTTTCTGGTTTTTTGTTTCGAATTTGTTTACAAGTTACAACTTGAGCAAGTCCACAACCCCTGCAACTAACGGTTATCATGAAGATTAATCATGAAGACCCATATTGTAACCACCAATTTAACTGTAATCAGGTAGGTAGATGTGCATGTTGGGTAATGATGAACTCAAATAAGTACATTTTATTACTATCATTTATCCTATTAATTTGACTTGTTTTACTATATTATGTATGAGGATTGATACTTAATCGTTTACTTTTGTAATTCTCAGGTAAAAAACAAGCATTTGGTGAAACTTGGGGATTTTGGACTAATTACGGAGCAAAACAAGCATAAAGTGAAGAGTCTACTGAAATGGATAAGATCAAGTCAAATCTGCTCCAGATGCGCCGCATCTCACTCATGACATGCGCCGCATCGCTATCAAGATCTCACCAGATACGATCCAAGATTCAAGAGGACATGCGCCGCATCCAAAGACGAAGATACGCCGCATCTTCTGGCGGTGTACGAATATTCCTGAATATTATAATCTTGGACCCCACGCGAAGTTAAGTACATGCGCCGCATCTACTTGCTAGATGCGCCGCATCCTACCCTCAGACGGTAACTATAAATACCCCAAAGACCAGACGAATTGAGTGCCATATATTATATACGAGACCGAAGACCAAAAACCCTAGGACGAATTCAGTCAAGGCAGCAGCACAAGACACACTCAAATCAAGGATACAAGAGCTGTAAGAAGGTGCTGCATGTGTTTAATTCATTAAGTAGTTTTGTTTTATTGTGTTAGCAAACTTTAATTCATCAGGATTGATGGCTTGTGTAATGTGACAACGGAAAGATTGCACTCCCTTAAAACTGCTTTCCCATCAATTAAAGTTTATATGTTGATGTCTTTGGTTACTACTTATTAGTGCATTGATAACCTCTGTGTTTATTAGTGGCCTGCGCATTTGACTGCGGAAAATAATGTGGCTCCCACGGTTGTTACTAAATTGATCACTTAGGAATAACTTTTAGACATAAGTAATCATTAAGGGTTTACTCGCCGATAAGAATAGGACCAACGAGAAAGAGTTAACTACATACACTTCATATAAAGCTATCAATAAAAAAAGTGACAAACTACTTAATCATAAGGACAGATCTTCTTATTGTCTTGAGTATTTATCTGTGTACGTGTGTGCTACTTGCTGATTCGCGCCTATTGGTTTAGTTTATTATTTAATTGCAACCAAATCGTGCCAGTCTCTCAGGCTGAAACCCCCTTGCGTTAGAATATTAAAATACTGATTAGAATAACTAGATAATACGTTCCACTCTTAGTGATCGACACTCTACTTACCATTATATTCATACTGACCGGGTACACTGCTCGTTAAGTGTATGTGTTATTGATAAGTCGGCTAAATATAAATTTAAAACTTGAGTAGGCATTAAAACTGCTAAACCGCAACGACACATCACGCGCATCAAGTTTTTGGCGCCGTTGCCGGGGAGTGAATTGTTATTATCTGTTAATTTGATTAGTATTTTAATTAGGTTTTTAATTTTTATCTAACCGCTAATTTTGTTGTGTATTAGTTTAATTTGCATTCATTGTACTATTTTGCATATTTTCTATTTTTGTGTGCTTTTTGTTTGCTTTTATTTGTGTTTATTTTCGTTTGTGTGTTTTTATTTATTTTTCGTACTTTTTTGTGTTCTGCTATCGTTGTACTGAGCTAAATCGAACGATACGGCGCATCTGATTTCTCAGATACGGCGTATTGCGTTCAATTTTTTTATAAAATACAACGCGTTTAATTAATTCGATACGACGCATCTTTTCCCCATGATACGGCGTATCTGTTTTTAATATTTTTTTTTCTAAACGTTAACGCGATACGACGCATCTGCTTTAGCAGATACGGCGTATCTAATATTTTTATTAAAAACAGTTTGCGAATTATTAAACAGATACGGCGCATCGATTTTTATCGATACGGCGTATCCTCTGAATCAAAAATCTTATATTTTGAAACGTAACGAAAATACGGCGCATTAACTTTTGTTAATACGGCGTATTTAATTTTAAATAAATATCGATTTTTGATTATTAAAATTGATACGACGCATTCAAATTTCTAAGCGGCGTATCTAATTTTCTGAATAAAGACTGATTTAATTTTAACGATTATAAGATACGGCGTATCCAACTTTTTGGATACGGCGCATCGTATGCAGATATCAGTAACTTTTATTTTTCTTATCTCCGGACGGAAAATACTCTGACCCTTATACCTGGAAACTTTTACTTTGATATCTACCTCTCTTTGATTTTCAGGAACAATGTTTGATATTTTCCCCAACTTGTTCGGAAGACCCCGAAGAAATCTTACTATGGAAGAATTTGCACTACTAATCGCTCAAGCCAATGAAAAAGAACATCATGAAGCAAGAAACTTTATTAATGAATTCAAAGGCAGTCATGAGCTGTTACTAAAGGAACAAAACAACATGATTTATGGATTGGCAATTGAAGTGCACCAATTGTCAACGATGCTTAACAGGGTTCTTTTGGTAAGGCAAGACTTGAAAGGGATTACAACTAGAGGCGGAAAGTCAACCTTTCAAATCGGAGAGACACCCGAGGATGACGGTACATACACGATTTCCCCTGAATCTTTATCACCTGAGCAAGAGCAACCAAAAGAGATTGATCCAGAACCAGTAATTATAGAAGAACCTTCTGTTGAACCTAAACGATCAACACTACCCTTCCCACATAGGGTAAGGAAAGAGAAAGAAGATGCCTATCAAAAGAAGTTCCTGGAGAATCTCAAGCAGCTGCAGCTAAGCATACCATTTATGGAAGCCCTGGTGCAAATGCCAAAATATGCTAAATATCTGAAGAGCTTGCTTACAAACAAGTCTAAACTTGAAGAGGCTTGCACAATAACAGTGGGGAAAAGAAGCTCAGCTGCATTGCTCAACAAACTCCCGTCTAAAGAAAAAGATCCAGGGAGTTTCACTATTCCTTGTCAAATTAAAAATTTGCATATTGAAAATGCTTTAGCCGATCTAGGAGCTAGTATAAGTCTTATGCCTTCTTCTATGTATGATAAATTAGGTCTGGGTGAACCAAAACCTACTAGGATGTGCCTAGAACTAGCTGATAGGTCCATACAATACCCATTAGGAATAGCTGAAAATATATTAATAAAAGTTGATAAATTTGAATTACCTATCGACTTTGTTATCCTTGATATGCCTGAAAATTCTAGAACTCCTATAATATTAGGACGACCATTTTTAGCCACTGCTAGGGCCATAATTGATGTTTTTAATAAAAAGATAACTTTTACCATAGGGAAAGATGAGGTTGAATTTAACATGGAACAATCTATGAGTAAAGATGAATCCGATGACGATGAATGCTATAATATCGATGTTTCTGATGACACGATTAATCAATTTACTCAGAAATTGTTAAAGAATAATTTGCTTGATTCTTTTCTGCTTAAAAATTTAGAAAACGCAATTACTATAGAAGATCAAGTAGATGAGAATACTATTGATTATAATTTAGCTGCTGATTCTGCTGTATATAACGCGATACGGCGCATCGATAATATCGATGCGGCGCATCTTTCTAAAGACAGCAGCGATATAATTAAAGAACAGGTTTATTCCGCTAGTGCTACTGAAATTAATAATGTTAAACCTGTGCTTAAGGATCTCCCTTCTACTTTGGAGTATGCCTATTTAAATGGGAACACTAATTCACCCGTTATTATTGCATCTGATTTAACGCCAAAAGAAAAGGAATCACTTTTGCAGGTACTGTATAAACGAAAAGGAGCATTAGCGTGGAGTATGTCTGATATTAAGGGAATTAGCCCGTCATTTTGTACGCATAAAATCCTTATGGAGGATGAATTCAAGCCAACTATCCAACCTCAAAGGCGTTTGAATCCAAAAGTCCAAGATGTGGTGAAAAATGAAATTGTGAAATTACTTGACTCCGGACTTATCTACCCAATTTTCGATAGCTCGTGGGTCAGTCCCATCCACGTTGTACCAAAAAAGGGAGGAATGACGGTAGTACTCAATGACGACAATGAGCTAATCCCTTCAAGAACTGTTACCGGATGGAGAGTTTGCATCGACTACCGCAAACTCAATGATGCTACGCGAAAAGATCACTTCCCTCTTCCATTTATTGATCAAATGTTAGAAAGACTATCAGGTTATGATTATTATTGTTTTTTAGATGGTTTTTCAGGGTTCTTCCAAATACCAATTGACCCCGAGGATCAAGAGAAGACGACTTTCACCTGCCCTTATGGAACCTTCGCCTATAGGAGAATGCCGTTCGGACTATGCAACGCCCCTGCTACTTTCCAATGTTGTATGACGGCTATCTTCCATGATATGGTAGAAGACTTTATGGAAGTCTTCATGGACGACTTCTCGGTGTTCGGTAACTCATTTAGTGATTGTCTCTTTAAACTTGATAAAATGCTTGCTAGGTGTGAAGAAACTAACCTTGTTCTTAATTGGGAAAAATGTCACTTTATGGTTAGAGAGGGAATTGTGTTAGGATATAAGATTTCTGGGAAAGGTATAGAAGTCGATAAAGCTAAAATTGATGTAATTGCTAAACTACCTTACCCCACTAATGTAAAAGGTGTTAGAAGTTTTTTAGGGCATGCTGGATTTTATCGTAGGTTCATAAATGATTTTTCAATGATATCTAGGCCTATGACCCAATTATTGCTAAAAGATGCGAAGTTTGATTTTTCTGAAGATTGCAAAAAGGCATTTAATATACTTAAAGAAAAACTAACTTCCGCACCTATTATAATTTCGCCGGATTGGAATTTGCCTTTTGAACTAATGTGTGATGCTAGTGATTATGTTGTTGGAGCTGTACTTGGTCAAAAGATAGATAAGAAATTTAAGCCAATTTATTATGCTAGCAAAACATTGAATAATGCCCAAGAACACTACACCACCACGGAAAAAGAACTTTTAGCAGTAGTTTTTGCATTCGACAAATTTAGATCATATCTTATATTGTCAAAAACCATGGTTTACACTGACCATTCTGCTTTGAAGTATTTGTTCAATAAACAGGATGCCAAGCCAAGGCTTATTAGGTGGGTTTTATTGCTCCAAGGATTCGATATTGAAATTAAAGATAAAAAGGGTGCCGAGAATCTAGCTGCTGACCACTTATCTAGACTTGAAAACCCTGATATGGAGGTGCTTGACGAAAGGGAAATAGCTGATGACTTTCCTGATGAACACCTTATGATGGTAAGAATTAAGAGCAATAACAACGAACCATGGTATGCCGACTATATAAACTTTATTGTTGCAAATGAAATTCCAAAAGGGCTAACATCCGATGAGAAAAGAAGGTTTCTAACTCGCGCTAGCGAGTATATTTGGGATGAACCTTATGCCTTTAAATTATGTCCTGACAATATTTTACGAAGATGCGTAGATGGTGATGACATCCCAGCAATATTGGCACATTGCCATTCAGGGCCAACGGGAGGACATCACGGTGCAGTCATCACAAGAAGAAAAATCCTCGATGCAGGATTTTATTGGCCCACTATGTCGGATGATGCGAAAGACTATATAAAAGGATGTGATGCGTGTCAACGATCCGGGAATATAACATCAAGAAACGAAATGCCACAAAATTATATCCATGTGTGTGAAGTTTTCGACATATGGGGATTGGACTTCATGGGACCGTTTCCTGAATCTAAAGGTAATAAATATATTTTGGTTGCTGTTGATTACGTATCAAAATGGGTCGAAGCGCAAGCATTGCCAACAAACGACAGCAAGGTAGTACTCAAATTTTTGCAAAGTTTGTTCTCTAGGTTTGGAATTCCTAAAGCATTGATTAGTGATAGGGGGACACACTTTTGTAATCATCATCTGGGAAGAGCCTTTCAAAAATATGGAGTATATCATAGGATTTCCACCACATACCATCCTCAATCCAATGGGCAAACTGAAGTAACCAATAGGGCTATTAAGCGAATTCTTGAAAAAATGACTGGATATAATCCTAAAGGGTGGTCTGACAAGTTAAATGATGCTTTATGGGCATTCCGTACAGCCTATAAGACGCCAACGGGATGTACTCCGTTTCGTCTTGTATACGGAAAAGCATGCCACCTACCGGTCGAAATTGAACAAAGTGCATATTGGGCTTTGACAAATTGTAATATGGATATGGAAGCTGCAACGAAGAACCGTTTCATGGAACTTAATGAACTCTACGAACTACGAGATGAGGCCTACAAAAATACTAAGATCTACAAAGAAAGGACTAAAAGATGGCATGACTCGAGGTTACGTGGGAATAAAATGTTTACTATTGGAGAGAAAGTCCTGCTGTTTAATTCCAGATTAAAGATGTATCCTGGTAAACTTAAATCAAGATGGACGGGTCCGTTCGTTGTCAAGAAAGTGTATCCATATGGAACTATTGAATTATGCGATAAAAATGGTTATATATTCAAAGTAAACAGGCAACGTGTGAAGAAATACTTTGATAATAAAATTGAGGATAATGAGAACGAGGTGGTGGAGTTTGAACCTGACGTATTGGAATGAAGAGCTGAACGTGAGTCTAACTTGAAGACTCTGGAATAAAGACAAGTGCTTACCGGGAGACAACCCGGATTTATCTTTTAATTTTCTGTTTGTGTTGAGTCAGTCAGGCCGCTGAGGATACGGCGCATCTCAATTCTGAGATGCGACGCATCTCCTGCAAATGGTCATATCTTATTTTATTTTTCTGCATTTTTTATTTTCGAATTTAAAACTTTTTATCAGTTTATTTTCAATGCGGCGCATCCCTGGTTAAGGATGCGGCGCATCCCTGGTTAAGGATGCGGCGCATCTTTTATTCTGATCCGTATTTATTCCAGGCTCGATACGGCGTATCTTCTTCCATAAGATACGGCGCATCGACTGACCTGATGATTTTCATTTTTATCTTTTATGTTTTATTTTTACCTAACTACTAATGTATTATGCAAGTTTGAACCTTTCTTATCTTAGGTGTGTTTTAAAGTGTTGGTGGTATTATAGATTCCTGCATTTCCTGTGGATACATCTTATACGAAGCTTAAACGTTCTAATCCACAAGAAAGATGATTTTTGCTCTTATACTAACGGAGGATCATACCGAGCAAATCTCAGGGGAGTTTTTCTGTTCTAATTCTTTTATTTTCCAGTTTTTAACCTTTTATACGAACAACGAGGACGTTGTTTAACTTAAGTGGGGGGATTGGAGAATTAGAACACTTAACATTTACTTGTCCTAAACTTTTCAAAATATGCTTAAAATGTGCTTAATATATCAAAATTTAAAATTTTTAGCATGTTTTTGTTTAAGATCTAAGTTGCATAGCTGCACACATGACGTTATTTTCAAAAATTGTGATTTTTCAAAATTCACAAATCTATGAGTGTGCCCGTGACTTGTAAACTTTAGAACTTGGCTTGTATACTATTCGAGACCACCATAATAAGTATTATTTATATAATTGGAATGACTTGTCTAAATTGGTAAATTTCTAGGATTACACCCAAATAGCCTTATATGTTATGTGTTATTAGCTAACTACACTGGTTAGTTAACCCCCGTATAAAACCTTTTTGTTACTCTCATTTTTAGAGTAAGATACCCCTAGAAAAACACTCAGAGCCATTCCTTTCGTTTCTTACACCTATGTTTAAAATGTTTCGTTACACCTTACACCTTAGCCTACCCTGTAGATTAAAATCCGTGGTTGGTTAATTGCTATAGGCAAAGTGTGTTTCCTTACATCACCTGTGTTCGCGTGCGTAATTCATTATCTATGGTTAGGTCGGGAAATTGCACAATGCAATTGGAGTGAAAGTAAATATTGTATATATTTGAGTTTATTTTTCGTGTGTTTACTACTTTCACTATTACCGTTATTTCTGAAGTTATGAAAAGTATGGAAAAATTATCCAGAATTATCATTATAGTGATGTGGTGAAATTTTACACATCTATGCTTAGTAAAAAAAAAAAAAAAAAAAAAAAAAAAAAAAAAAAAAATTGAAAAAATGAGAAAAGAAAAAGAAAAAAAAAAAGAAAGTTGGATGTTTGTTTTAACCAACGATGTAAAGTTATGTAAGTGGTCGATATCACCACTATTTGTTGTACATTATATCTATGGATTGAATGGGAGTTGGCAGTTATGGGAACGTCAACTAAGGTTTATTCTTTGATTAAGATCTTGTTGAGTATAATTCGTGTCTACCTAAAGCGTGTGTTTCAAGTGTTAAAGCGTGAGTTATTCAATGATATGAGTCTTATTCATGGGATGGTTGGGATAGTGATTAACCACACTTAGGATTTTAATTTATTTGTTTTGTTTATTTTTTTTATTTTACACCAACTTATATCCCAAATATTATCAATACCCTATTCTTTATCCGACCAAACCTTTGATTTATTGAGATTAGGGATTTGAGCAATCTTAAGTATCGTAGTCGTGGATTCGGCTATGTATTTATGATTTTGTCGCCCTTTTTGATATATTATTATTGGTGAAGTTTGGACCTATCTTTAGCCTGTTCGAGTTAAGGATTTGAGCAATTGCAAGTATCGTGTTCGTGGATTCGATCATGTATTTGTGATTTTGTCGCCTTTTCTGGAATTTGAGATCGATAGTGAATAAGAATAATTAACCCTTAAGCCTAAAAACCCTTTTTACCGCTTTAGACTTGTTATTCCTTAGCTTTAGTGGTGGAGATGTGTAAACTTGCCAAGCTTATGATAGAATATTCGTCGCGACTGGACAGTTAAACGATTAGATTTGCTTTTATCGAAATATTTCTATTCTACTTCTAATTCGTTAAGTGTTTAGTTGTGTGATTATGACAAAAATGAATACATGCTTAAATATAAAAATAAGTCCTAACATTTTTAGGATACATTTTCATAAGATTAATTCTAAGGTTTACTTGGGGACAAGTAAAGTTCAAGTAGGGGGATATTTGATGAACTCAAATAAGTACATTTTATTACTATCATTTATCCTATTAATTTGGCTTGTTTTACTATATTATGTATGAGGATTGATACTTAATCATTTACTTTTGTAATTCTCAGGTAAAAACAAGCATTTGGTGAAACTTGGGGATTTTGGACTAATTACGGAGCAAAACAAGCATAAAGTGAAGAGTCTACTGAAATGGATAAGATCAAGTCAAATCTGCTCCAGATGCGCCGCATCTCACTCATGACATGCGCCGCATCGCTATCAAGATCTCACCAGATACGATCCAAGATTCAAGAGGACATGCACCGCATCCAAAGACGAAGATACGCCGCATCTTCTGGCGGTGTACGAATATTCCTGAATATTATAATCTTGGACCCCACGCGAAGTTAAGTACATGCGCCGCATCTACTTGCTAGATGCGCCGCATCCTACCCTCAGACGGTAACTATAAATACCCCAAAGACCAGACGAATTGAGTGCCATATATTATATACGAGACCGAAGACCAAAAACCCTAGGACGAATTCAGTCAAGGCAGCAGCACAAGACACACTCAAATCAAGGATACAAGAGCTGTAAGAAGGTGCTGCATGTGTTTAATTCATTAAGTAGTTTTGTTTTATTGTGTTAGCAAACTTTAATTCATCAGGATTGATGGCTTGTGTAATGTGACAACGGAAAGATTGCACTCCCTTAAAACTGCTTTCCCATCAATTAAAGTTTATATGTTGATGTCTTTGGTTACTACTTATTAGTGCATTGATAACCTCTGTGTTTATTAGTGGCCTGCGCATTTGACTGCGGAAAATAATGTGGCTCCCACGGTTGTTACTAAATTGATCACTTAGGAATAACTTTTAGACATAAGTAATCATTAAGGGTTTACTCGCCGATAAGAATAGGACCAACGAGAAAGGGTTAACTACATACACTTCATATAAAGCTATCAATAAAACAAGTGACAAACTACTTAATCATAAGGACAGATCTTCTTATTGTCTCGAGTATTTATCTGTGTACGTGTGTGCTACTTGTTGATTCGCGCCTATTGGTTTAGTTTATTATTTAATTGCAACCAAATCGTGCCAGTCTCTCAGGCTGAAACCCCCTTGCGTTAGAATATTAAAATACTGATTAGAATAACTAGATAATACGTTCCACTCTTAGTGATCGACACTCTACTTACCATTATATTCATACTGACCGGGTACACTGCTCGTTAAGTGTGTGTGTTATTGATAAGTCGGCTAAATATAAATTTAAAACTTGAGTAGGCATTAAAACTGCTAAACCGCAACGACACATCACGCGCATCAGGTAATGGGTGAAATCAGGGCTTTTTTGTACAGGTTGAAATGTGTTGGTTTACCCGCAAATATTTTTATGTTACTTTTCCGAAAATCAAAAGCGTACATATGATTAAGATTAACACAAAATGAACATTAATCTTTGAATAATGATGATTTAGCAAGTTGTAATGTTGTATGAATAAAAAATCGATCCATTTATATGTGAATGGGCTGAAATGGCCTCCTTTTATGTTAATGGACTCCGTGGCATGAGAATTGTCTATTTATGCAGGTGACAGAGTTAAGTTTGTCGGTTCCTTGTCTGGATTTTCTCCTCTGCAGGCTCCAATAAGGTACTCAACTTCTACTTAAAATGATACTGCACTTTCATATACTTGAAAAAGCCTATTTGTGTATGTAGGTTGCTGTTAAAGAAAGCAAGAACAATTCTTTGCTTTTGTTTGTGAAAGATATAGAGAAATCTATGCTGGGAAATACAGAAGCCTATGGCTGCTTTAAAAGTAAGCTCGATAACTTACCCTGGAATGTCGTTGTCATTGCTTCACACACTCAGTTGGACAGTCGCAAGGAAAAAGTAAGCAGTGGCCATTCTAAATTCTTGATGTATACATACACACACATTTAACTATATTTTCTACATCTCATAATATTCAATCCTCTAACTTGCTAAAAAAAATGCAGTCTCATCCGGGAGGGTTATTATTCACGAAGTTTGTGAGCAGTCATACGACACTACTTGACTTGGCTTTCCCGGTATGCAATAGATGTTTTTTCATCTGGTTATATATGCTTTTATGCTACATAAATAAATTGAATGTATGTTTGCATACGGAATAACGCCATCTAATTTTAACAAAGTAGTGCTAAAATATTATACAGGATAGTAGTTTCGGTAGACTGCATGATAAAAGCAAAGAGACCCCCAAAACGATGAAGCAGCTCACTCGTCTTTTCCCAAACAAAGGGACTATACAGATCCCTCAGGTAAGTAAAAGCTGCTTTTTTCAAGTACAAACATGTTTATGGACTTCAATTAATCTTTTTATAATCATGATAGGATGAGGTGCTGCTTACGGAATGGAAGCAACAGCTGGATCGTGATATAGAAACATTGAAATCACAGTCGAATATTGCCAGCATCCGTGCAGTGGGTAAAACTCTCAGGAAGCTTTAAGGGTTCTCGACATTATTCTCAAACAACACACAACTAAGCAGTAAGTTATCTACTTATTCAAACTGAAAATGAGATATATGTATTTATTTGGGCTAACTTTGATTTAATCCATATTGCAGGGCTGTCTATTTTGTGCTCCAATCGTTCTTCCACAATGACGTGAAGAACTTTGCTGATGTTTGACTGATTTCGAATTTTTGTGGGAGCATTCAAGAATGGGAGTACAACAAATACTAATGAGTGAGTTTGGCTAAACTATACTTTTTTAATTATGTATGAGTAAATTTGCAAAAAAAAATATAATTCTTTAATATAAATTAGATTATTAGTGCAATGATGTTACTTTATCATCATATTTTTCATTTTAACATTATGTTCGTTTTAATGTTATTGTATCAAACATTTCACTACTAATTTTATCTTATAATTCTTGAAGCTATTCCCCAGATTATAATATCCCCGTCAGATAAGAAAATGACTTTTCAACTAAAAGGAAATCAGTTCCTAATTTCTGATTCATTTGCCATGACAATAAACAAAAGTCAGGGTCAAACGTTGGGAAAGGTTGGACTTTATTTGGAACGCCCGGTTTTCTCACATGGACAACTTTATGTGGACGTTTCACGAGTAAAGAGAAAAAAAGGTCTTAAGGTGTTGTGGTGTGACAAAGATGGTAACTACACCAATACTACAACAAATGTTGTGTATCAAGAGGTGCTTCATAGATTATGAAGTTTGTTTACATGTATGGTTTTAATGTTTTTAATCTTTTTTTATTGCCAGACTTGATGTTACAATTATTATTTACAAGACTTTTGTTTTATGTTTTTTGTATCGATATCCTAAAAACTCTACTACTAATATTTTTCTTGAAGATATATAAAAGGTAGCCACCCAACGGGCGGAAAAATATATACATACAACGGAAGTTGATTTATCAGAGGATGTTTCTGAGGATGAACATCGATATACTTGATTTTTGGTCTTAATATTGTTTGGTATAGCTTAAACCCATTTAACTATTGTGTATATTACACGAGACTGTTACATCGGCAACATTCTTTGGCTTTAATCAATCTTTTTCAAAGACAAATAAGGAAATATCAATTGCTCTTTGAATGATACAGTTTATGTATTCCTTTCTTCCTCCACTAATTATCTCATTATAAATTCAATTATTTTTTTTCTTCTATTGTAGGGCTTAAGAGTCTATGTTAAGAATATTACTGTATCCGTTTCCGTTTGTTTTGCCATGACTATAAACAAAAGCCAAGGCCAAACATTGTCTAAGGTTGGGCTATATATGGAACGGTCTGTTTTTTCCCACGAACAACTTTATGTAGCCGTCTCAAGAGTAGAAAGCAAGAGAGGTCTAAAAGTGTTGTGTTGTCACAAAGACGTCAACTACACCAACTCTACAACCAACGTTGTGTATATAGAGAAGTCCTTCATAGATTAAAAACTATATGTAATTCAGTTATTTTGAACGTTAGGTTTTGTTTAACGTTATTATTTTCTTGATAATGGCATATTTATTTTATTCATTTTCGTCTCATGGATGTGACTACATGTTCATACTTATTTTACTATTAATTTTATCGTATAATAAAATTTTTAAAGCTAGCCGACCCATCGGGTCGGGCCTTGGATCTAGTATAACTTATAAGACAATGCATCTTATCTTAATATTTAGGAAAAAAAACCCCAAAAACCTTTACATCTCCGAGGCGCAAAAATCCCCAAGGCGCAAAGGCGCAAAAAGCCCCAAGGCGCTGCGCTTTTTATGGGATTCATGCATGTTGTGAGCCTCGATCTAAAAAAATACCAAAGGCTAGAGCTTCATGCACCTTAGCGCCTAGGCGCGCCTTAGGCGCGATTTTTAAAACATTGCTTGCAACATACCAAATAGATCAAAAAACGACTGCATGCGATGTTGCATTTATTAAACGTCTTCACCATTTACTGTTTTAGTTCTTATTTTTTATTTCTTAGTTACAATTTAATGATTTATTATGTATATTATGTTTGTTGATGATTCTGGGATTGTATATCTAAGTGGATGTTGTTGCTTGAATTCTTTCAACTTTACGAGTCTAATTTTACGGATATATTAAAAATCACATGTGCTTTCTTCCTTCAAGAGCGTTTTTATTTTTCATTTTGGAGTAGAACATATGTGATTGACTATTAAAGAAATCACATATTACTTTTTATTTTTCATTTGTAGTATATCACATGTGATTTACTATTAAAGAAAATTTTCATTTGTAGTATATCACATGTGATTTACTATTAAAGAAATCACATATTACTTTTTATTTTCCATTTGTAGTATATCACATGTGATTTATCATTAAATAAAATTTTCATTTGTAGTATATCACATGTGATTGACTATTAAAGAAATCACATATTACTTTTTATTTTCCATTTGTAGTATATCAGATGTGATTTACTGTTAATTTTTTTCTTCATTTGTAGTATATTACATGTGATTTATCATTAAATAAAATTTTCATTTGTAGTATATCACATGTGATTACTTTTAAAGAAATCACGTATTAGCGTTGATCTTCTAATTGCAAAAAGTAGTAAAAAATCACATGTGATTTTTAAGCAATATCACATGTGATTTAACATGTGTCTGGTAATAATCTGAATATCACATGTGATCATGCATTGTATTAAACAGAAACAAAATAGGAACACATAAAAATCTGGAAAACACGTCATAACTGTTTTGCCATTTGATTTCATATTCTTGTTTACCAAAATGAGTACATACATAACATTTCAAAATCTTACATAAACTAGTACCAAGTAGGTGCCATAGCAAGATGCATAAATCTATGACAAAATAACAAGTTTCAAAGATTACCAAATCTCACATATAGCAAACCAAATACATAAGACTAAACCTAACGATTAAACTGCACTAGCCACATCTGACACATTTTGCTCTTTCTTTTTGCTCATCTTATCTTCGTGATTGTTATCTTTGTTAGAGAATTTGGTACGCTCGACTGGTAGCTGGCGCCATGGCCACCAGCCAACCATGGCCGACGGCGCACGGTACCGTCGCTGGAGCCATGGCCACCAGCCCACGCCATCGCTATTTTTTGTTTTTTGTTTTTTTTTTGTTTTTGTTCCGTGGAATAATTCGATCATTGTGTTTGTATTTGTGTTTGGTGGGGTTTTTTTTTTTCTTTGTGAGTTGCAGGTATGGAGGAGAAGAAGACTAGGAAGGAGATGGGTTTTTGTTGGGTCCGTCAGTACCCAAGCGTCCTGAAAATAGGATTTGAATACAAATTAGCCAAGTGTTAATCAACCGTAAACACTCTCAGGTCACTGAGTGAACAGTCACTCAGTGAGTTACCTTCAAGATGCTTAGGACGAGTCTAAGAAGAAAGATTCACCATTCAGTGAGGCGGAACTCCCTGAGTGTTACTTAAGCCGAAGAAGAAGGTAATGGGTTCAGTGAGTGATGAAAAGAACTCACTGAACCCCAGTCTCCTCAACAACAATTGTAATTGAAGACTGAAGACTGAATACCAAGCCTGAAGAATCTGAAGTCTGAAAGAAAGGCGGGACAAGGCGGGAAGAGTTTGAAAAGATAAGGAGATGTCCTTATCAGGGCAGAGTCAAACTTTCCCTCAATGGCGTGAGAACAAGAACAGTGTTATCACTGATGTTCCGAAAGTAGTTTCAACCTTATCCCAATATAGATTCTTGTAACTGTCAAAATACTGTTGTATCTTTGTCAGAATAGCTAGGTCATCCTTTTGTACTTTTTAGTCACGGGTGCTCTTTTATACATGTGTATAAATAGGATCATAAGGGAGAAAAGTGGACAAGTTTTGTGCATTAAAAGCTTAGACTTTCACAAAACCACTTTTCTCCCCCAAAGAGCAACCTAGTCCCTGAGATAGCTCAGTGGTTCATTTTATTGTTGCCACTCAAGCTTAGCTTGAGTTTAGTGAGGAGAACACCATACCTTGTCATTTCAATCCCAAGTGTTATTTCCGCTAACACTTGGGTATAGATTCTTTTGATTAATTTCTAATAAGAATTTAAACGCTGAAAAACTTATGTTTTATCTTTTACGTTTTCTTCTTATTTGTTTAAATTAATCAATACGTTAATTCAGTCATAGAACACAATTAGAGTAACTTTGTAGTTATTTCTACTTGTGTAACGGGAACAACAAGTGGTATCAGAGCCTCTTGTTTGTAAAATCTTTTAAAAACAAAGAGTGCTCAAAAGGTTTTTAAAACCAAGATCCTACTATGGCTGATATTAATGTGCCCCAGCTCGTCGATAAAAAGGGAGGAAGCTATTCAGCTGTTGCTCCCAGACTCGAAGCTGGAAAATTTAGCAAGTGGAAAAAGCGAATGCTTTGCTACTTGACTGGTATGGAACCATACTACATCACTTGTATCAATGAAGGTCCTTATGTCCCTATGACTGCTGAGGGGTTAATCAAACCTGAAGCTCAGTGGACTATAGATGAGAGAAGGGTGGTCAATCAAGACCAACGCCTGAAAAGCATAATTGTATCTTGTCTTCCTGACGATACAATGGAATCAGTCATTAACTGTACAACAGCCAAACAAACTTGGCTTGACTTGGTTCATATCTTTGAAGGTCCCTCAGATACCAAGGAAAACAGGATCATGGACCTGAAACTTGAGTATAATACTTTCAGGGCAAATGACTCTGAAAGTCTCTCTCAGACATATACCAGATACAAGACCCTGATAAATGAATTGTCAAATGATGGTGTAGTATTGTCTAAGCATGAGATCAATGTTGGCTTTGTCAACAGTCTTCCTGAGAAGTGGCTAAACTTCTCTCAGGGCCTCAGGAATGCTAATCACATTCAGACTCTTGAGCTTCCTGAAATATATGAGAAATTTGTCTATGAGGACAACTTAATCTCAAGGAGATACCCAGACTCTAAGAAAGCTCTTGAGTCCAAAAAGGCCCTGACTTCCTGGTATGTGTATAATTACACATACCTTTTTCCTAATAAAACGGAACAAAAAGACCAAAAACTGATCAAATATGCCAAATATATTGTGTTTTTGTGTTCAGTGCATGTGCAGGTATCGGATATGAAAAATGGACAAAAAGAAAGACAAAACGGCAAAACCGAGCACGAGATTTGGAAAGAGGAATAAAAGCCGAGGCCGAGGAAGCAATTTTCAAGGTTGGATCACAATTGAGCTCAAAATGTCAACATCAGATCTTGAAGAATAATCATTTTTCAAAAACAGCCCTTGGATAAATTTACAAAATCAGCCCTTACTTTTGATAATTGGCAAAGATAGTTCTTATAACTTTTATCCTAAAAAAACCTAAAATTATCACTACAAATAATAAAAACCCATTAAATCCATAAACCCATATCCAGCCCAAAACATTGAACAGCCCAATCCCACAACCCGGATCCAACCCTTATACCCCGGTCAACACCAATTCACCCAGTCAAAAGGTCAAACAAAAATTTAAAAAAAAATAAACAAATAAATAAAACCCGCCCTTTTTCACCCCCAGTTACTGTTCAATCATCTTCTCCCCTTTTACCCTCACCCCAGCTCAATTAACCCGTACACCTAGTACTTCTAGAAGGTGATGTGACACCATGGAATGCCAGAGTGGACAATTGAAGCAATACGATTGGTTGAAACACATCATTCAATGATCCGAGGGCTGTGGATTAAAGCTCATGATTAGATGATGATCAATGGCTATGATTGGAGGATCAAGATGCTTCATCAGAAACCCTAGATGCTCAGCTCAGGCTATAAATAGCCCCTCTCACACACAATTCTAACAGTGTAATCTAGGAGTAGCTTAGTGTAAAACCCGAATAGTAGTAGTTTAATTGTAATAGCTTTAGCTTAAATTCAGCTTTTAAATTCCTGTCTTTTTATTATTCAAGTATTGTAATTCAACTTTGAAGTATTAATGCAATTTCAATGTTTCCTTTAAATTCTTGTCTTAAAAGCCATAATTAAGTTCCTTTATAGCTAATTAAGTTTTACAAACTCTCTTTTCTGTTTAATAAGCTTATGTAAGCTTCCATATAGCTTTTGTGAGCTTATTATTGTTTAATTCTATTTTAATTGCAAAAATTCAAAAAAAGTCAATAAAAGTCAAAATAAGCTCTTTTGGATGATAAGCTAGCAAGGGAAGAGCTTATTGCTGTCACTAGCTTGTCTTTGACAAGCTAGAGCTTGTAGAGTAGTGCCTCGACTTATTTACTTTAAACTGCTTATTTACTTTAGTTGTTGCCTTATTTGTGCTTTATTCTGCTTATCTTAATTGTTATTTGCTTTTTATTGTTTATAGTTAAGTTAGATTTCATTTACCTTAAGTTTTCATTAAATCATAAAAATAATCCAAATATATTAGAATAATCTGTTTTAGCTTAATTTAGGGCTTAATTTCAATTAAATTTTACTCATTTAGTCTTATTATAGCTTACTCTATAACTTTCTTTCATAACTTTAGCTTAAAAATTGCATTTCCTAGCTTAAAATTGTAACAATCAACATTAAAGGGGTGTTTGGCACTAACCTTTATTTTGACTTTTAGATTAATTTTCTGAGTTTGACCACTTGAGATGTTTTAGTTAAGCTAAAATTGAGTGATATTAGTTGAATTTAAGAAGTTTTAATATGCTTTTAATTGTTTTTCATGTGTAAGATGATTTTCTAAGTTTTTGAGTGCTTAACTGCTACTATTAGCTTTTTATGGTTAGATCATGATTTAGTACTTGTTATTATAGTTTTTATGTTCATTCAAGTAATATAAGTTGAATTCTAAGAGTAGATTGCATAACACATAGTTTTGAGGTAGATTTGGTCATATTAGTTGTTAGTCTGCATCAGTATGCTATTTCACATATAAGTTCTGTGCAAGCTGTTTTAGAAGTCAATTTTAATTGCTTTATTGTGATTTTTAGTGCTTAATTTTCTAGTTCTAAGTTGGTTGCTTATTGTTCTTTACTGATTTCTAGTTTTCAGATCCTTCTTTAGCTTATTAGAGCTTTTAAAATAGCTCAAAAGTTGTCCACTCAGCAAGTATATACTTGTCTTGAATAGCCATCTTTTCAGCTTATTTATAAGCACCTAATAAGTTCATTAAGGTCTGAAACTTCTTCTATTTGCTTATTGGTGTTTGAGCTTCATTAGTTTTGAGTTTTTAGTTAAATTGCTTATTGATTCAGGGCTTTTTAATAAGCTCAAAACTGCCTCAGTAGGCTGATTTGGGCCTGCATCATCAGACCTTATTGCTTGTTTGGTTGATTTGTGCTTTTTGGTTGTTGTCTATTGCTTATCTTGTTTTCATTAGCTTATTTAGGTTGTTTTCAGTTCAATTTAGCTTATTTCTGTTTGCTTTAGCTTTTGGTTAGCTTATTTGCTTTTTCCTCAGTTAGATTAGGCATTTTTAGTTCTTGTAGCAGTCTGATCTACACAGCTTATTTCTAGCTTATTTTTAAGTTTCTAAAAATAATTCTTTAACAAAAAGTTCATATTATCAGCTTATTAATAAGTTTCAAAAGAATTTTTTTTTTCATAAAAAAATAAAAAAAGGAACTAGGGAAGTCCAGGGTGAGCAGGGCTCGAACCCTGGACCTCAACCTTAACCACACCACACACAACCAAAATTTTCAAAACAATATTGTTCAAAAGGGTCAAAAAGATTTTGAAGCAAAATATAGAAAAGCTAAGGCTAAACTTGCTCTCTTGGAGGCCAATCCCTTAATGTCTCAGGCTGCTCAAACCCCCAAACCTGTTCAAGCAAAGAACAAAGTTCTAGTAGCTGAAGCATATGACTGGGATGAAGAAGAGGTCTCCTCAGATGATGATGAAGTTTATGTCAGTGCACTGATGGCACTCTCAGATGGTGATCAGCTGGCTGTTGGAAAGAGCCATGCTAGGAATGGAGAATGGGTCAACATAACCATGAAAAATGTAAATATTTTACTTTCAATGGATGATGATTCTGATTGGCAGTCTTATATGAATTACATTAATGTTGATCTTAAGTTTGTTGAAAAGCAGAGACTCAATTTGTTGTCAAAATATAATAATCTTGTGTTAGAATTAAATAAGTGTAGAGATGAATTACTTGCTTTAAAACAAGCCAAACTTGAAGCAGTTACACTTCAAATTCAAAACACTGAAATTTTGAAACAAAATCAAGCTCTCCAAGCTGAGCTTAACAAAGAAAAAGCTGTCATAGAAAGCTGGACTAAAAAGAATCCAAATTGTGGAAAACTAGAAGGGGGGGGGGGTTGAATAGTTTTACGTCTTTTTAGTTTCATTTTGAAAACTTTATTTACTTTCAAAATCTTTGATTTGAGTTTATGTGATAAATAATACTTGAATAAAATTATTAATTATATGTGTATCCTTTTAGATTAGTTATAAAAGTTTTGTTTTTATGAATGGAGTTTTAAATTGATCTTTATGTGAAATCAACTTCTAAATAATACTAACAATTATATATGCCTATGTGTATAAAAGTAATAACGATATAAATAAAGAAGTAAGTAAGAGATGGAAAGATCAAACCGAGACACGAGAGATTTATAGTGGTTCGGCTACAAGGACACCTTCCTTGCCCTACTCCACTCCCCGAGCACCTAGCTCGAGAGTTTTCTTCACTACTTCAACAAGCTCCCTTATGGCGGAGAAAACCTTACAAAACTTTCGCTTACACCGGTTTAACGACACAAAGCTAAATGTCGAGTTCTAATCGTAGCTAGAACCAATCTCACGACTTCAATCACAACTTCTTCACGATCTCTTCACGACTTCTTCACAACTTCTTAACTATGGCTTCACAACTTCTTCACGACTACTCACGACTACTACACACCACAACTACTTCACAACTTCTACTCTACTTCTTCTTCACAACACTACTATTTCTTCACAGCTACAATCTAGTTCACAACTATACACTACTTCTTCACTTCCTAATACTACTTCTTCACGCCTCTACTTCTTCACACCTTTTCTATACTTCTTACACACATTGTATTTCTTCACTCCTTAGCGACTTCTACTTCTTCACTATCTCACGACTTCTTTACGACGGCTTCACCACTTCTTCACACCACAACTACTTCACCACTTTACAATACTTCTACACTACTTCTTTACAACACAACTACTTATACACCTTCTTCACTACTTACACACTACTCTACACCTAATATACACACCTTATACACAAATGAATGAATGATTTACAAAGTTTACTAAACTAACAACTTAGGTAACAAGATGATACTTAAGTTGTAATACTTCTAGTCTTGATTGATAGAAGTATTCTTCTCTTTTCACTTGGATGATTGAAGCTTGAATCACTTGGAAACAAAAGCTTAAGATTATGTGATCAAAGGATTTAGAAAGATATAAGAGGAGATTTAGAACAGAAGGTTTTGGGGTGCAAGAGGTGAGGAAAAAGTCCAGGATTAGTCCAGTATTTATAGGCAAAAATTGACAGCTGGAGGAGCGGGGCGGTCCCCTTAATTAGGGGGCCGGTCCCCTTAATTATTAAGGGGGCCGCCTAGATAATTAAGGGGGCCGCCCCTTATATCCGTTGCCCAGCTTTGTCTTTTTGTGGGGAAGGTTTTTCTGGAACATTTTTGCCATTTTTGGTTGAAAATTTGAATTCATAAATTTATAATAGATTAAACATTTTTATTTAATACTAAAAATGATTTTCTAAAAGATATAAAATGTATGTGTCATTTTATAAAAAATCAAGTGATTAATAAAATGTTCCTTTGATCATATAATGCATTAAGCATTTGTTTATTCATACCTTAAGTGATTGAGTTGTAGAAGTGAATATTTACAACTAAATACTTGTTTATTTAATTAGTTTATGTTTAATGAGTTTACATTTTGTGATTATCAAAACATAGAGATATCAAGAAGTATTAATAATGTTTTTAGGCATTATTTATATCAACAATCTCCCCCTTTTTGATGATTACAAAACTTAAACTCATTAAATCCAAAAAATTATTTTTGGACAAGTATTTAGTGAGTTTATATTCACTTCTCCCCCTTTTTGTAGAATCAAAAAGGTTATGCCGACTAGATTTAGATACGAAATTTGTCAGAACGAGAACTCCCCCTTGATGTGTACTCCCCCTCGTTCGAGGGCACCAAGGAATTGAGATATGGAATACTTGCAAGAAAAATATTAGAAGCACAAGTATATATGTATCATAGCATGAAAAATAAGAGCAACAAGCATAGCAATAAAATATTAAGGACATGAAACAAAACATATATTAATTCAAAATGATCATGTGAAAAACATAATCATTGATACAACATTTATTATGCTTAGAGCATACAATAAGTAGAAAATTCTAATTTGCCAAAGAGAGCCATCGGACTTGCTTGCAACATAAAAACTTGAACTATTTTGTTTGAGAAACAAGAAATACAAGCATATAGTATGCTTGGATGGTTGATGGTGGAGTATTTGGAATGTAGGTGGTTGAGTGAGGGTGAGAATGTTGGATTAATTGAGGTATGTTTTTGGGTGCATAGATGTTGGAGAGTTTGGTGGTGGAGAGTTTGGAGCGGAACATGTTGATTGAGGGTTTTGATGTTGTTCAAGTGAGGGTGTTGGATGAGATCTAGTGAGAAGATACTCAATCCAAGTGAAGTGCTCATTCAATGCAATGGTTTGTTTTTAGAGAAAGATGCAACAAGGACAGTTGTTGACATGTTTCTCAACTTGACTCAAGTTGTGGGGTGATGAGGGAGAGCTAGATGGAGGTTGATCTAAGTTGAGTTGAGCAAGGTGTAGGGCAAGAAGAGCTCTAAGCTCATGGGCTTTCTTGAGTTCTTCAATGAACTTCAAGTGTTCGGAGGAAGGTGATGATGGTGGAGTGTGGTTGTTATTTGGGATGGATGTTTGGACATGCAACATAGGTGTAACATGTGAGTTGGTAGGAGGTGGTGGTGATACTCTTGGTGGTGGAGACATTTGTGAGCTTGGGTAATCATGAGTAGATGAGGATGGATATATGGAAGAAGAGGATATTCCAAGAGTGGTGAGTGTTTTGGATGGTGCATTGGTGGGTTGAGCAAGATGTGGGGTGGTGTGAATGAGATTGGGATTATTGTTTTGGGATTGATCATGCTCTTCATATGAATCATATGGGTAAGATGAAGGTGTATTTTTGGGAGCAAGGGTGGATGATTGGTTATGTTTGTGAAGGGGTTCATTAGGGTGAGCATGAGGCTTAGGTGTTGGTTGATTTTGAACAACATCATTTGTTGAGTTGGAGTTATGACAAGTGTCAAGCTTTCTTCTCCAAACGGGTCTTACGGAGATTTTAGCAACTCTTGAAGGCTTGGATCTTGGGTTGTTAGGAGATGACATGTTTGGATGAATGAGCACTAATGATGGAGAAGGGTATTTATAGTGTAAGAATGGTGTGGTTGAGGAAGGTAAATTTTGGTGGGTGGTTTAGGACAAAATATGTTTGTGAATTTTGGGAAGTGTAGGATGAAATGGGCTAAAAAGTGAAAAAGAAAACAGTGCTCCCCGACCATCAGATGGCCGGTCCCCTTAATTAAGGGGCCGGTCCCCTTAAATATTAAGGGGGCCGCCTAATGAATTAAGGGGGCCGCCCATCTGCTAATTCCCAGGTTACCAGAAATAGGTTTTTGGCAGAAAATTGTAGAAAAGGTTGTGTTTTTGGGTTTAGTTTCAAGCAAGTCCAACTCTTTGAGGCAATTTAGCATTTAATAGCTTATGTATGCAAAGCATATTTATTAAAGACATTAAGCATTTATATCTAGCATGCAACCTACTCATTAAGCAAGTAAAATACATGTATATATATGGACAAGAAAAACAATACATAACACCAAGTAATACATAATATCATTTTTAGGAAGATTAATAAGCTAGTTAATTAATCCTAATGAGTGTCTATGTGCAAGGGAATGGGGAGTTGTGATAGCATGGACTTCTAGACTTGTACCAAGCGAGATCTTAATGGGTAAATCATGGTTTTTCAGATTCGATTTGGTTCACTTATAAATGTCATATACACAAATATAGATGACAAATATGAGATCACCATGCATGATTTAAATAAGTGTTTTTAGCATTATTCAACAATGTTTGAGAGTAGGTTTTTATGTGGATGTGAAAATTATTCTAACGAAATAGATTTGGTTTTATTTCAAAATGTTTTTATGAGGAAAGAAAACATTTTTTTTTTTTTTTTTTTTTTTTTTTTTTTTTTTTTTTTTTTTTTGGCTTTGATAAACACATAATTATGGATAAAAGTTGGGAAGAAAGGTGGGATGGTAAAACATGTTAAGTAGAAAGGTGGCATAATCTTTTGAAAAATCATTTTTCCAAAATGTGAAGTTTTTGCATATTTAAAAACAAATACCATTAATTATAGATTTTAAAAAGAATGGTTGTAAAAGATCTCATGCTCAAGGGGATTGGTTAAGGCTATTGTCACATGCTACCCCTTTCTATATATCCAAAGTGATGACTAAATTCTATATGTTTGATGCAAGAATGGGATATATGCTAATATGGCTCCTTTGATTACGCACATTATTTATCTTAATGCCATAGTCTATAAGAGTTTGCTTCATCCATGGATTATATTGTGATATATCTAATCCTACTTCTATGTTGACAATTAATTCACTTTACTCGTTTTATCTACATGAGTTCTCTACTAGTGGACATGGAAGATTTCCATATTCAATTTTAGAAGGCTAAATGAGTTCGACAGTGAATACTACTTTTAATACTTAGGGGGGTTTACTAAAGGGTTTCTAGTTTATTAAATCGTAAAGCGGATATAACTAAAATTGTAGAGGCAATGCAACCTATCAAACTAAGCATATCTTAAGGCAATGATTAATAAGACTATATACATGAAGTAACTACTCATGAAATTTAAAAAGAGAACGTACCTTATGTCCAGCTTTTCTTCGCAATATCCAGGATGGTAAACGAAGTTGTGAATGATGGATGAGTCTTCAAGATAACCAAGGTATGAAAGTATATCATAGCAAGCTTCCAACGCCTTATAGGACCAAAGCGACTTGACCCGAACATGTCTTGTACTTGACTCATTTGATGTCTTAGCCTTGATACATATAACTTCTTTTGTTGAGACTTTCACATCTTCATTGCAACCACATCATGCTTTTTCATCAAGTACTTTTTGATTTTGATTTGTAGATTTCTCAAAATTTTCGATTAAGTAGTAGAGATATCTTCATTGATTCTCCAATAGCCGCACCATTAATATTCCACTTCCTCATTAGCTATTTCTTGAGATGAATTATCATGTGAGATATTGAGTGTGATTCAAGATTAGATAATCCATTTGTCTTCACGCGCGCGTTTCGAATGTGAGTAGGTTAACGTAAGATTGAGTTTCTTTCCTTTGTGCGTTTATCACCTAATCAAGCAAAACAACTTGGTACCCGGATTCTTACGGGTCCGAGATGGTTAGTTGATGACATCCATTGCATTTGTATGCACATGGTGAGGATGTCGCCAAGAAGTACAAGAATTCCTTAACAGTTTGTTTTAATGTACAAACAATGGATTTCTTGACTTATATTGTTTATAATCATTGTAAATAACCTTATTTCTAAATTGTTCTACTAGGTTTTACAAAATTAATTTGTTTTGATTTACTAGTTGATGAGTTATCCGAACTAAATCCTAAACCGGTTTTATCTTCGAATGGCTTTTGACAACTTAGTAGGTATTTAAGAGATTTGGAGCTTTCTTCAAATTTAGCTAATATTTTTGCTCTTTCATTTAATCTTTTAATTTCATGTTTATATTCTTGACATGTTTTGCATTCTAAATCAATTTCAATATTACTTTCAAGTCTAGACATTTTATCTTCTAAAATTATTTCTTTTTCAAAATTGCTTTCAAAAATTTCTGATGATTCATGTTTAGAAATGGTTTTTAGATCTATGTTGCAAAAATGTTTAAAATCATTTTCTAATTTTGAAAATTCTAAAATGAATTGATCATAGCAAAAATGTTCGGTTTCGGATTGTACCTTATTTGGAGTTTTATCTAATTTGCATTCTTCACATACCGGATAGTAATCTTCTTCTTCGTCTGTGTCACTCCATGATTTTGAATTGAGTTCATTTCGATGTTGATTCGTGTAGTCTTCGTCATTAATACATTCATTAAAAACATTTGAACTAGTAGCACATGTATCTATTTTATCTAAATGTTTATCTATTAAATTTTCTAGGACAATTAATTCATTTACAAGATCAAATTCCTCATCTTTGGCTTGACATTTTTCTTGATGAAAGTTTAAAAGACTTTTCCAAATATCATTAGCCGTTTGACAGAAGAATATTCTTTCATATTCAACTCTTGGCAATGCTTTATAAATAATTATTTTAGTTTTATTATTTTTGTCATTCTTTGTTTTGAAATAATTATTTTCACTTTCAAAATCCGTTTTTGTTGGTTGAAAATCACCAATCGAAATGACATGCCAAAGATCTAGATCAATTGATTTCACATAATTTTTAAATTTATTTTTCCATTCAAGAAAGCTATAATTTTCAAATAGTGGTGGTTTTTGTATAGATTGCCCTTCTAAATATTTTTCCAATTCCATAGATCGATTCAAGTTTTTAAATACAATATATTTTAAAAATCTTGTTTGACCTGTCTCTGGTACCAATTGTGGAAAACTAGAAGGGGGGGGGGGTGAATAGTTTTACGTCTTTTTAGTTTCATTTTGAAAACTTTATTTACTTTCAAAATCTTAGATTTGAGTTTATGTGAAAAATAATACTTGAATAAAATTATTAATTATATGTGTATCCTTTTAGATTAGTTATAAAAGTTTTGTTTTTATGAATGGAGTTTTAAATTGATCTTTATGTGAAATCAACTTCTAAATAATACTAACAATTATATATGTGATGAAGCGAAAAGTGTACCGCTTTTAGGGGGTCATTTAAGCCCTAAATCGTATTTATTTGATCAAATATTGCCCTAAATCGTTCCTTTTGTCATTTTAGGTACTTTGGAGAAGAAATCTGGAAAAGGAAGCTTTTTGAACGTTTTTGGAGCATAAAAGTGAAGAAAACGACAAAGTCTCCAAAAGTTGCTGGAAAAGTACACTTGACGGCGTCAAGAATTGTTCCAGACGGCGTCATGGCTTGGCAAAAGAGGTGGATGTGAAAATACACGTGACGCGCCAGAGAGTTTTACAATGGAAAGTCTGACGGCGTCACCCTTTAAGGTGATCAAGGCCATCACGGTTTAAGCTAAAGAGAGACGGCGTCAAGCCCTATTCTGACGGCGTCAACCCTTGATAGGCCAGAGCAGATTTTGGAGGATTAAAGAGGGACGGCGTCAGGAAGACCATCCGGGAACCCTAGCCACGGCGAGGTGACGGCATCACCTCCTACAACGTGACGCCGTCAGCCACTAAATTCTATATATAGTTTTGCAATTTTTAGTCATTAGTGTGCAACTTTGTGAGGAGAAACCCTAAGACGAATTTCTGCCATTTTTAAGGGTTTTTATACACTTGGATCTCCCATGTTTAATTAAAGATAAGTAATCACTTAATCAATCAATATGTCTATGTGTTGTTTGATTATATCTTGTTCTTGTCTTTTAATTAACATGCTAGGCTAGATTTATCTTGTGTTTGCTTAGATCTAATGAAACCTAACTATTGACTATTGGTTGTTGGTGTGTTATTAATTGTATTGGATGATTGTTTATCGATGTTAGGCTTAAGAAAACTGGCTAACCTCCTATACGGTAATTTGCTTGAACGTCTTAAGAAACATGAACCAATGCGTACTTGGTTTTTATGGTTGTATTTAATGCATGAGCGAATTCTAGTGATCCCATGTTAGGAGCTTCTTAGCCGGCTCGACATAGGAGTGAAGTAGGAGCTTGTAGAGTTGGGGAAGTACGTACGCCACCCCACGATTGGTATTAAGGAATACACCCGTCATCCATGCAATTAATACACACTAATCAACCGGTAAAAGATAGTTAGGGAGTAAGGAAATCTAAGTAAACACATTTCTCCCCATATAAGTTACACGACCTTTTCATTTTCAGTTATTTTATTTTATTTGCATTTGTAGTTATTTGGGTTAGTTGACTAGCAACTAATTCCGCCCACTCCTTCAAACCCGAGATTTTACTTGCTTTCATAAAAATATAAAAATACAAAAAGAATCTTCCCTCACCCTTAGACCTATTAGAGTAGTTTTTCAATCCTAACGACACTATTCCCCTAGAGAACGATCAATCCCCCGGTACTTGCCACTTCACTATACTACATCGGTCAGGTACACTGCCTGGTGGGGATTGCAAGCCTCTTGAGTTCCCTCGAGAGGTAAAACCTGTTGTAAGGTCGCAAAACCACGCATCAAGTTTTTGGCGCCGTTGCCGGGGAATAGTTATTGTTTAGGTTGAATTTTTATTTTATTAGGTCTACTCACTAGATTCCTTTCTAGTGAGATTTTTATTTTTATTTTTCTAGGTTTTCTTTAGTCTATCTTTTTTCTTCGTTTCTTTGTTCGTAACCATTACCATCCGACATCATGGAAGGTGGTAATATCCTTGATCCCAACAACCCACCACCACAACAACACCCACCTCCTAGAACCCGTACCTTAGGAGACTACTCCCGTCCTAGCCACCATGGCTATCGATACACCATTGAGCTCACTCAAGGAGCCAATGTCACTCCCTTGCGATCCGACACCATCCGGTTGGTGCAAAGCGGATGCGCATTCCATGGACTTCGTTCCGAAGATCCTAATCAACATCTCAAGGACTTTCTCAAAATCGTTGATTCCATAGACCTTGATGTTGCCACTCGAGAGATGACCCGACTACGTCTCTTTCAATTTTCTCTGCGGGACCAAGCTAGTCAATGGCTAGAACGTCTACCCGCAGGATCCATCACCTCTTGGGATGATCTCACCACTCGTTTCCTCGCTTAGTTTTTCCCACCAGGAAGAACTACCAAGCTAAGGAATGATATCTTGATGTTCCAACAACGTCAAGGCGAAACCCTCTACGAGGCATGGACTCGATTCAAGGACTTACTCCAAAAAGTCCCTCACCATGGCATAGAACTTTGGCTCAAAGTCCAAATCTTCTATGACCATATCAATCTCTCCACGAGGCAAACCATTGACCAATCGGCCGGTGGTAAGCTACGTGATCTAAGTGCGGAACAATCATGGGCTCTCCTAGAAGATCTTGCTCTTTATGACAACGAAAGTTGGAGTGATCCCCTTGATTTGAATAAAACGGTCAAGGCAATATCTTTGCCTTCGAACAATTCAAGCACTTCCGACCGTAGGATCATAGAACTTGAAGACCAAGTCAAGTTTCTTATGAAATCCTACGAGGCTCCTAAACCTTCAAGCCAAGTGAACAAAATCACTTCTTCATGTGAATTATGTAGTGGTCCCCACGACACTCGTGATTGCGTGGAACTCCCCGAACAAGCTTTTGCGGACTACGCATCCTCGCGTACCGACGGAGCGGGAGACAAGTGGTACACTTTCAAACCTGAGCCAAACCCCTACGGTGATTCATACAACCCCTCATGGAAAAATCACCCAAACCTTAGGTGGAAACAAAACCAAAACGCACAACAAACCAATTCTTCCAACCCACCTAATCGTTTCCAATCAAGCGGTTCCAACTCGAACCGTAATTTCAACAACAATCCTTCCAGCAATGGTAGTACCAATAACTTTGAAGGATTGATGTCCCAATTTATGGCATCTCAAGAAGCTCGTTTGGCCAAGTTTGAAGCCGATTTCAAACAAAAACAAAGCGAGATGACCAATAAGATTGACACTTTGTTGAAAGCCCTCAATGACCAAGAAATGGGAGCACTCCCTAGCAACACAGTCAAGAACCTGAAACTAAACGTCAACGCCATTTCATCAGTTTCGTCTCCTAGTTCTTGTCCACAATATTATTCGGTCAATTCCATGAGCTCATGTTTCAAACAAACCCAAGTCGTTCAAAATGACCAAGATGTTATGATATCCAAATTGGTCAACAACATAGTTGAAACACCTCCCACTCAAAACCTTGACAATGAATTCAAGGAGCCCCACCTTGAAAGTCCGGTTATTGATGTGTTGGATGAGAAGAAGCTCAAGTTAGGCGAAAAAGGGACCGCCTTCGTTCAAAACAAGCTACCTAAGAAGTTAGATGATCCGGGCTTATTTGTTCTACCTTGCAAGATCGGTAATTCGGAGGCTTATGACACATTAGCCGATCTTGGATCAAGCCTAAACCTACTTCCGTTACCTCTCTACACCTCTCTGAAACTAGGAAAACTTGAAGAAACCGAGGTGATAATAGGCTTAGCGGATGAAAGTGTTGCTTACCCGGTTGGAGTAGTCAAGGACGTGTTAGTACACATAGGAAAACTAACCATTTTAGCCGATTTCCACGTCCTTGATATGGTTAGCGACCCTACATGCCTCTTGTTGATAGGTAGAGGATTTTTGGCGACCGCTAGTGCTATGATTGATTGTAAGGAATCTAAGATAGCGGTAGGAGAAGGTGATACTTGGTCAGTCTATGATGTGAAGAAACATGCCTATGATACTAGTGAGGAACCAACACCCCATTGGTTAGAATTAAATAGGAGACCATCTAGATATGGACCTTGGATCGATAGAGACTTCATAGGACCCCAACGCCCATTTTACCTAGAAGAGGACTTTGTGAACCGAACACATGCGGTAGAACAACTCTTGGCTAGGGACACCGAATTGGATCCATTTGAAGACCCTCTAGTTTTTAGGAAGATGATTGATTTCCTAGGAGTTTTGCCAATTAACCTAGGGATGAATTAGTGGACTTATGAGGACGATGATCATAAGTGGGATTGGGATAAACCACCCAAAGATGGAGATGGGTCATGGCATATTAAGATGACATTGTATGACCCGGATGGAGAGAGGTTTGAAAAGATATATCGTACTAAGCGGACCAATAGGAAACTTCAATCCAAGCTTAACCCTAAAGACGTCCTCGATGACGAACTCACTTACATAGGGTAGAAGGACTTTGAGTCTAGCTACAAGACTCGTTAATAAAGAAAAGCGCTTCTTGGGAGGCAACCCAAGCTTTATTTGCTTTGTGTGTTTATTTATTTGTTTGTTTGATTTTATTTGTTTCCGTATGTGTGTTTAATTTTTTTTATTATTATTGATTCATGTTCAAAACTAAATTGTGAAAATGCTTTATTTTGTTTTTAACTTCGTCTTAACTACATATAAAGGTATTTTGCAAAAGTTAAGTGTAAGGGAAATCCAAATCGGTTTATTAGAACAAATGAACATGAATCGTAACAATAATAAATTAACATACATATTAGTATTTGTTTGAGTCAAATGCTTGTATCGAGTCATAATGATATTTTGCAGGAATTCCAGGAAGTAAAGTATAGGTTTTTCCAGAAATTTTCCGAAAACTTAACATGAGAATTCTGTCAGATCATTTCTGACGGCGTCAGGCATTACAACCTGACGGCGTCAGGTTTTAATTTTCTGAAATTTTTTTGAAAGTTTTGTTTTCATAAAAAGTTCTTATTAAATCTTTAACTTATAAACTCCAGGAATCTGCAAAATTATCATTCCACAAGCATTATATCTCTATATAGATTTATCCCGCCGTTGTTATGCAGGTTTTCGTGTTTGTTTTCTCAGGTTTAACAGGTTATTTTGGACAAGGAAATGTATGTGGAATCAAGCTTTTGGCGATGCTTTAGTCTTGGAGCTTCTACATTTTATTGGAAGAAGATCTAACCATGTTACCTCTTTATCCACCGAACGAATCAGGGGAGTATTTGATTTCATTCTTTTACCTTATTTACTTTTACATCTTGTTATTTGAACATTGGGGATAATGTTCATCTTAAGTGTAAGGGGGGGGGGTAAAATACGATACTTTAGAGAATACAAGTGCACTTGATTTTTGTTTGTTTAATGGTAGATGTGTAATAAAACCGAGAGAAATACCTGTTAGGGCAATTTTAGTGCCAAATTTAAATTTTTTTACAACATATAGGAGTGAAACTTTGATCTTAATGAGCGTCTCATGGATAGGAGTTATATGACTAGCACAAAAACCGTACCACTAAAAAATTTTCCACCCCCAAATATGTGAGGTTCGCCCCTAGAATTGGTAGGAAAAGCATTTATGCTATGATGTGTGTACCGGTAGCACTTAGATTCTAGAACTTGCGTTAGGACCATTCCGAGGCCACAAGTGAGACTACATTCGTGTAGTTAGATTTACTACATGATAAGAGGCATTAGGATTAACCCATTGTTTTACACCTGTGTTTTTGTTATAATTACTTTGGCTACATTGGTCAAGTAATTCTCCTACACCCTTTGCGTTGTACTCATTTTTAGTACACGATACCCCTAGTACACCCCTCAGAGCCTATCTTTTCGTTTCTAACTTTAAGCATTTTACTTAAAGTAAGAATTTGTTTACACCCCACTTAAATGTACACCCAAATCGCCTTAGCCTACCTTGTATGCACTTATTTTTAGTGCATTATTGTGACAACATTTGTTTAAACCCCAAGTTAACTATCTAATTGATTACATGGTTGCTAAGTCGAGTCATATCCTTGTACATATTGTTTTGGGATGATTGGGACTCATGGGTAAAGTACTAGTGTAATGGAGTAATGGGAAGAACAACATTATTACCCCCATATGTGCTAAATATTTTAAAAAGTACTCCAAGTGTTTCGATTATCTTAATTCAAGTCATTAGAATGGTTATTTGTAAAGTTATGTAAAAGTTCAAGTGTAAGGGGTATACAACCCCCCTACGATGTATTATTTTGGATGGTAGGGCAAGAGTGTATGCAAAAAAAAAAATAAAAAAAAAATAAAAATAAAAAAAATCGAAAAAATCAAGAAAAATACAAAAAAAAAAAATGAGAAAAAGAAAAGTAGAAAAAACATACGGACTACCATCCCGTTTCATTTTATGTTTATTTTATGTTTTTGTTATTTTGTTTTTAGCTTAAGTCGAGTCTAGTCTTGGCTTAGCAACACCATATTGTACATGTAATTAATCAAGATCTTTAACTTGCCACCAGCAAAATATCATTTATCCAACAAAACCGTGTTTATCATATCCCTACACCTCACGTTATAACCCATGTAAAAGCCCTCTTTGATAGTTTATCTTAGGTGCTTACGCCTAGTGGAGAAGGTTTTTGATCCTTTCCCAAGCCTATGGTAATCTATTTGCTATGACAGGTAGTGAGAGATATTATTCATTTTCATTTATGAGATATACTTTTATGACACCTGAGAGATGTAAGTATCTAAACACTACTTGTGAGGTGCTAGTCTGTAATCTCCGTGCTTATTATGATTAAAGTGGAACGACTATTTGTTGTAATTACTTTTATATTAGCGTTAAATGACCCCTAACTTGCATTTTGATTAGAATAAAAGCGCATTTGCTTGAGGACAAGCAAATCTCAAGTGTAAGGGTATTTGATGAAGCAAAAAGTGTACCGCTTTTAGGGGGTCATTTAAGCCCTAAATCGTATTTATTTGATCAAATATTGCCCTAAATCGTTCCTTTTGTCATTTTAGGTACTTTGGAGAAGAAATCTGGAAAAGGAAACATTTTGGACGTTTTTGGAGCATAAAAGTGAAGAAAACGACAAAGTCTCCAAAAGTTGCTGGAAAAGTACACTTGACGGCGTCAAGAATTGTTCCAGACGGCGTCATGGCTTGGCAAAAGAGGTGGATGTAAAAATACACGTGACGCGCCAGATAGTTTTACAATGGAAAGTCTGACGGCGTCACCCTTTAAGGTGATCAAGGCCATCACGGTTTAAGCTAAAGAGAGACGGCGTCAAGCCCTATTCTGACGGCGTCAACCCTTGATAGGCCAGAGCAGATTTTGGAGGATTAAAGAGGGACGGCGTCAGGAAGACCATCCAGGAACCCTAGCCACGGCGAGGTGACGGCGTCACCTCCTACAACGTGACGCCGTCAGCCACTAAACTCTATATATAGTTTTGCAATTTTTAGTCATTAGTGTGCAACTTTGTGAGGAGAAACCCTAAGACGAATTTCTGCCATTTTTAAGGGTTTTAATACCCTTGGATCTCCCATGTTTAATTAAAGATAAGTAATCACTTAATCAATCAATATGTCTATGTGTTGTTTGATTATATCTTGTTTTGTCTTTTAATTAACATGCTAGGCTAGATTTATCTTGTGTTTGCTTAGATCTAATGAAACCTAACTATTGATTATTGGTTGTTGGTGTGTTATTAATTGTATTGGATGATTGTTTATCGATGTTAGGCTTAAGAAAACTGGCTAACCTCCTATTCGGTAACTTGCTTGAACGTCTTAAGAAACATGAACCCATGCGTACTAAGGTTTTTATCACTACTAGAAAAATAGCCTTTAATGACACCAAAATTATGACACACGCACGATAATGACACGCAAAAATGTGTGTCATAAAAAAACTGTCATAAATTATACAATCTGAAAGCTAGATGACAGGCAATTTTTAGTGTCATAAAAAAACGTCCTCTAACGCGGAGTGCACTTACATTTGCGTGTCATCCCTAAAACAGACGACACTTTTTTCAGGCGGCAAGTTTAATTTACTCCAAAAAAATTCAAATCACTTATCCAAAAATTAAACCCTTTCCCCCAAAACCATCCTATCCTTCCTTCACCTCCATTCATCCCCAATCTCCTCCCTCACTCACTCTCACATCTTTCGTCATCCAACCCACCCCATTTATAAAACGTACGATTTCAAAACCCCCTTTATTTCCACTTTACTCTCCAAAACTAATAAATCAAATCAGATCACAGATCTAGGGCTCCAATTAAAAATGGGGCAACAATCTTTGATCTACAGTTTTGTATCACGAGGAACTGTAATCCTTGCTGAATACACTGAATTCACCGGTAATTTCACTTCCATTGCTTCTCAGTGTCTCCAGAAGCTTCCTGCTACTAACAACAAGTTTACTTATAACTGTGACGGTCATACTTTTAATTACCTTGTTGAAGATGGATTCAGTAAGTAATCATTTTTTTACCAGCTTTATTTATTTATTTATTTATTTGTGGTTGCTAGGGTTTGTATTATATGGATTAATGGATCTGTATTTGCGTTTATTTATTTATATGATGTGCATATTATTTTAGATATTTTGGTGGTGTATTGTTATTTATACAATCGAATAGGAGCTTTTGTCCGAGTAACGTTTCGGATCGAGCCGAGTTTATGAGCTGCGTTAGGTTATTGAGCTTGTGAAGTTGTTATTATTACTCTTTATGATTAGCTTTTAGGTTTTATGCTTAGAATTCATGTTTTCTGATTGATGTGAAATTATTTGTATGTGTGGAGCTGTGATTGTGTTGGCTCTAGATGCGTTAGGTTATTTCTACTCTGTGTGCGATTGTTATGATGTTTAGAGTTCGTGTTTTGTATGTATGAGCTGCGGTTGATGATGATTTCTGATTTATGCGAGTGTATTGACCATCGTTTTCGTCTATGGAGCTAAGCTTCATGATAACTGATTGATGTGAATGTGTTTGCATTAGAGTTCCATATCTGTTACTGCATCTTTGTTTTGTACGAAACCATATTTATGTGTATTCAAATACAGGTAATGATGAACGCCATGAACGTCCCTTCAAAAAGGAGTACACTTGAGAAGAAACTTGACAAAGTAATTGCCACTCTTTTTGGCATTCTTCTTTCATTGTGTCTCGTTGGGGCTATAGGCAGGTACTGGATTCACTATCATGCTGATAAAACTCCTTTGTGAGCTTTCATTGTGCTGTTATAACAAGCTTGTATGTATTTTGCAGTTCCTTATTTGTGGATGTGAAGTATTACTACTTACAGCTTGGGATCAATGTGGAATCTGAGTTTAATCCGGCAAACAGATTAGTGGTATAGTTTTGCTTGCTTATTTAAGGACTTTCTGCTGTCTCTTTTGTCTCTAAGTTTACTGATTCTGTTAGTTTGCTTTCAGGTGTTTGTTTTAAGCATCTTTACCCTCATAACTCTATATTCACCAATTATTCCGATTTCTCTTTATGTTTCTATTGAGGTAAGTTCCTGAACATCATAAATTTTTTTCAGGGTCTTTCATATTTTATTGACTTCATTCCTGTTTTGTTTTTCCTCTGACAGATGATCAAGTTTATTCAGTCAACCCAGTTCATCAACAACGACTTGCGTATGTACCATAGGGAAACTAATACCCCTGCATTGGCGCGAACATCTAATCTGAATGAAGAACTTGGTCATGTGGAATATATATTCTCTGATAAAACTGGAACTCTAACAAGAAACTTAATGGAGTTCTTTAAGTGTTCTGTTGCTGGAGAGACATACGGAATTGGTGTTACGGAGATAGAAGTGGAAGTGGGCAAATGCAGAAGTGGTGCAGTAACCAACCAAAACACGTGATACGGGTTTTAATTTTGACGATGCTAGGCTTATGTCTGGTGCTTGGAGGAATGAACCGAATCCTGATATGTGCAAGGTAAAAATTATATTTCTTTTAAAGATATCATATATCTGAAAATACCAAATGTCAACTTGTAAAGTCAATTTGCTTATGGTCTAGGTTTATTATACAACTCTAATGTCTTGATGAACATTTGCTGCTTTTTCCTTGTAATATTTTTATTCTAGAATCTAGAATACGCTATACATTGCGGTATCTACGTTGTGGATGTGTAGAATTTTATCAATATATGCTCGTGTTTCCATTTTAGGACCATTTTTTTATTGAACATTTGCTGATATCGTACAATTGATAAGTTGGATGTTTGTTTGCTTGCTACTAAATTTGTTATTGTATTGACTGGTTTTGTTCTATTCCAGTTGAGAAATGCTCCTGGCGTACTACGGCAGGATCATGCTCCTGGCGTATAGGGCAGTGAATACCACGAAGGTATGTGAAATCTATTAAGATTGCACCTCGTCAGGCTTGTTTGTCGTTTCATTGTTCTGTAGACTGGATATAAAGTAACGTACGTGCTCTTAATTAAAACTTATCGGCTGCTTTGTGTTCATAGGGGCAAAATGGACTTGCTGCTAAAGCAGACCAGACTTCAGTTAGTGGCATGGTGTTCAGTAGAGGAATTTCATGGTAATTTTTGTATCATTCTTAACACCTTGAAAACAGTATTCTTGATTCATGTTCTGATTATTTGATGTATGTTCAACAACTCTGATGTGCAAATTAGGAGAAGATTTTCTACAAATTCAGGTACTTTTCAAGTGTATCTTTAGATCTAGTGGATGTTGCGGGTTTGAAATCTGATTTGCCATTTTATTTTTTATAGATGGATGCAACCACTCCGAAGTACTCCAAGGCTAGATATGATGAAATTGTTAAGGAAGTTTCATCTTACTTGAAGAAGGTTGGCTGCTGCTCCTTGATGCCAAATAGCAAACACATTCTATGTAGCTATATATGTTCTACACATTTACCTGTATATCACCCATATATGTTTCTACAATTTTGGAATTTGAAAATAACTTGTAGTTGTATGAAACGCATTGTTTTGATATATATGAAATGCGCTTTTTTGCTATTTGTGTATTTATTTGTATTATGAGATTATCTGTTATTTAATGTGGGGATATTATTAATTTTATAAAAATTATTTTTTTTAAAAAAAATTTGACCCATGACACGCAAAAAAGGGGTCATAAAATAGTGTCATAAAAGTTTGTCGTAAAAGGGTGTCATAAAAGCGTGTCATAAATTCATGACGCGCGAAATGCGTGTCATAAAGCTTTATGACGGGTCGATCAATGACACCAAAAAGCGCGTCATCTGACCCCTTTTATGACACGCAATGCGCGTCATTAAAGGCCTTTTTTCTAGTAGTGTATGGTTGTATTTAATGCATGAGCGAATTCTAGTGATCCCATGTTAGGAGCTTCTTAGCCGGCTCGACATAGGAGTGAAGTAGGAGCTTGTAGAGTTGGGGAAGTACGTACGCCACCCCACGATTGGTATTAAGGAATACACCCGTCATCTACGCAATTAATACACACTAATCAACCGGTAAAAGATAGTTAGGGAGTAAGGAAATCTAAGTAAACACATTTCTCTCCATATAAGTTTCACAACCTTTTCATTTTCAGTATTTTATTTTATTTGCATTTGTAGTTATTTGGGTTAGTTGACTAGCAACTAATTCCGCCCACTCCTTCAAACCCGAGATTTTACTTGCTTTCATAAAAATATAAAAATACAAAAAGAATCTTCCCTCACCCTTAGACCTATTAGAGTAGTTTTTCAATCCTAACGACACTATTCCCCTAGAGAACGATCAATCCCCCGGTACTTGCCACTTCACTATACTACATCGGTCAGGTACACTGCCTGGTGGGGATTGCAAGCCTTTTGAGATCCCTCGAGAGGTAAAACCTGTTGTAAGGTCGCAAAACCACGCATCAATATGCCTATGTGTATAAAAGTAATAACGATATAAATAAAGAAGTAAGTAAGAGATGGAAAGATCAAACCGAGACACGAGAGATTTATAGTGGTTCGGCTACAAAGACACCTTCCTTGCCCTACTCCACTCCCTGAGCACCTAGCTCGAGAGTTTTCTTCACTACTTCAACAAGCTCCCTTATGGCGGAGAAAACCTTACACAACTTTCGCTTACACCAGTTTAACGACACAAAGCTAAATGTCGAGTTCTAATCGTAGCTAGAACCAATCTCACGACTTCAATCACAACTTCTTCACGATCTCTTCACGACTTCTTCACAACTTCTTCACTATGGCTTCACAACTTCTTCACGACTACTCACGACTACTACACACCACAACTACTTCACAACTTCTACTCTACTTCTTCTTCACAACACTACTATTTCTTCACAGCTACAATCTAGTTCACAATTATACACTACTTCTTCACTTCCTAATACTACTTCTTCACGCCTCTACTTCTTCACATCTTTGCTATACTTCTTACACACATTGTATTTCTTCACTCCTTAGCGACTTCTACTTTTTCACTATCTCACGACTTCTTTACGACAGCTTCACCACTTCTTTACACCACAACTACTTCACCACTTTACAATACTTCTACACTACTTCTTTACAACACAACTACTTATACACCTTCTTCACTACTTACACACTACTCTACACCTAATATACACACCTTATACACAAATGAATGAATGATTTACAAAGTTTACTAAACTAACAACTTAGGTAACAAGATGATACTTAAGTTGTAATACTTCTAGTCTTGATTGATAGAAATATTCTTCTCTTTGCACTTGGATGATTGAAGCTTGAATCACTTGAAAACAAAAGCTTAAGATTATGTGATCAAAGGATTTAGAAAGATATAAGAGGAGATTTAGAACAGAAGGTTTTGGGGTGCAAGAGGTGAGGAAAAAGTTCAGGATTAGTCCAGTATTTATAGGCAAAAATTGACAGCTGGAGGAGCGGGGCGGTCCCCTTAATTATTAAGGGGGCCGCCTAGATAATTAAGGGGTCCGCCCCTCATATCCGTTGCCCAGCTTTGTCTTTTTGTGTGAAAGATTTTTCTGGAACATTTTTGCCATTTTTGGTTGAAAATTTGAATTCATAAATTTATAATAGATTAAACATTTTTATTTAATACCAAAAATGATTTTCTAAAAGATATAAAATGTATGTGTCATTTTATAAAAAATCAAGTGATTAATAAAATGTTCCTTTGGTCATATAATGCATTAAGCATTTGTTTATTCATACCTTAAGTGATTGAGTTGTAGAAGTGAATATTTACAACTAAATACTTGTTTATTTAATAAGTTTATGTTTAATGAGTTTACATTTTGTGATTATCAAAACATAGAGATATCAAGAAGTATTAATAATGTTTTTAGGCATTATTTATATCAACACAAAAGTCTATGAAATCGTGAGTCTTATTCCTAGTGAAAACAAGAAAGTTATAGGAGAAGATCAACTCACTGAATCCCCTAGTGAGAGTCACAGTGAGAAGGCTTTTATTCCAGCTGGTATATCCTTTGACCAAGAGATGATACCCAAGTCAAATGACTGGATTGTTAGAAACAACCCAGTCAGTAAGTTGCCAAACTTTGAGACTGGACAAATCTTGGAGTCTGAAAGTCAGGCTATAAAGGATATGCTTAGGCTCACTGACAAACCCAGTAGTACTGAGTCTGTCCAGGAGTCTGAATCAGAATCACTTGCACCACTCCCACCTCTAAAAGTCCTTCAGGGAGCTGTACCAAGCTTAGAACTCACACCATTAGTCTATTCTCAACATTCTCCAAAGGAGAAGTCAGGACTGGAAAAACCATCCTGAAAAGGCAAAAACCTAAAGTCTCAGTTCCCACAGATGACTCAACAACTTCAGTCCCTTCTGAAGTAAAAACAGAAAGCCCTGATTCAAAAATTGATCAGTTGGTTGAGCTTGTCAGGAAGCTAAGCGAGAAGATTGAATCTTCTGAGAAACCTTCTCAATCCAAGATGAAGGAACCAAAATCAGCTTTCTCAAGCACCACCAAACCTAAACCCTCCAAACCTCAGCAAAGGTGTGAGCTGTGTGGCTATACTAATCATCCCACTGATGATTGCTTCAGAATCTTTTACTGCATGATATGCAAAAAGGAAGATCACAGGACCTCTGATCACCAGTCCTACACAGCCACATCAAAAATTGCTAACTTTAAAGCTCAAGCTTTTAAGTATCCTTCTGATTCTAAGCAGAAGTATAAACAAAAGGCTAAGCCATTTTCTCCTTGCCCACACTGTGGCTTCAATGACCACCTTCCAGAGGATTGGCTTATGGACACAAGTTGTGACATATGTGGTGATCCCACACATGACACCTCAGGACATGAGAAGGTAATTCAGGCTAGAAGAGGAATCCACAAGTCATCCTCTCAGTCTACTGAGTCTACTTCTGCAATCAAATGCAAAACCTGTGGTAGCTCAGTCCATTCAACATCTGACCATGCATCAATTGTTACTTTTAAGAAGGCTATTAAAGCCAAGCCCTCAAAGAAGAGGGGTCCTAGAAAGAACTAACTCAGTTTACCATTTGTGCAGAGACATGCCAGGGAGCCAGTTTGGCATCTAGATAGTGGATGTTCAAGGAGCATGACTGGTGTGAAAGAGTATCTGCACAAATATGTAGAAGAACCAGGACCCAAGGTGGTATTTGCTGATAATTCATCATGTCTCACTGAAGGTTATGGTTCAGTAAATTGTAGTGGTATTGTCTTTACTAGCTGATGAAGCGAAAAGTGTACCGCTTTTAGGGGGTCATTTAAGCCCTAAATCGTATTTATTTGATCAAATATTGCCCTAAATCGTTCCTTTTGTCATTTTAGGTACTTTGGAGAAGAAATCTGGAAAAGGAAGCATTTTGGACGTTTTTGGAGCATAAAAGTGAAGAAAACGACAAAGTCTCAAAATCGGCAGGAAAAGTACCTTTGACGGCGTCAGGGATTGTTCCAGACGGCGTCATGGCTTGGCAAAAGAGGTGGATATGAAAAATACACATGATAAGCCAGGGAGTTTTACAAAGGAAGTCTGACGGCGTCACCCTTTGAAGTAATCAAGGTCGTCACGGTTTAAGCTAAAGAGAGACGGCGTCAAGCTTTATTCTGACGGCGTCAAGCCTTGATAAGCCAGGGAGGATTTTGGAGGACTAAAGAGGGACGGCGTCAGGAAGACCATCCAGGAACCCTAGACACGGCGAGGTGACGACGTCAAGATCTATAACGTGACGCCGTCAGCCACTAAGTTCTATATATAGTTTTGCAATGTTTTGTCATTAGTGTGCAACTTTGTGAGGAGAAACCCTAAGACGAATTTCTGCCATTTTTAAGGGTTTTCATACCCTTGTATCTCCCATGTTTAATTGAAGATAAGTAATCACTTAATCAATCAATATGTCTATGTGTTGTTTGATTATATCTTGTTCTTGTCTTTTGATTAACATGCTAGGCTAGATTTATCTTGTGTTTGCTTAGATTTAATGAAACCTAACTATTGATTATTAGTTGTTAGTGTGTTATTAATTGTATTGGATGATTGTTTATCGATGTTAGGCTTAAGAAAACTGGCTAACCTCCTATACGGTAATTTGCTTGAACGTCTTAAGAAACATGAACCAATGCGTACTAGGTTTTTATGGTTGTATTTAATGCATGAGCGAATTCTAGTGATCCCATGTTAGGAGCTTCTTAGCCGGCTCGACATAGGAGTGAAGTAGGAGCTTGTAGAGTTGGGGAAGTACGTACACCACCCCACGATTGGTATTAAGGAATACACCCGTCATCCATGCAATTAATACACACTAATCAACCGGTAAAAGATAGTTAGGGAGTAAGGAAATCTAAGTAAACACATTTCTCCCCATATAAGTTACACGACCTTTTCATTTTCAATTATTTTATTTTATTTGCATTTGTAGTTATTTGGGTTAGTTGACTAGCAACTAATTCCGCCCACTCCTTCAAACCCGAGATTTTACTTGCTTTTATAAAAAAATATAAAAATACAAAAAGAATCTTCCCTCACCCTTAGACCTATTAGAGTAGTTTTTCAATCCTAACGACACTATTCCCCTAGAGAACGATCAATCCCCCGGTACTTGCCACTTCACTATACTACATCGGTCAGGTACACTGCCTGGTGGGGATTGCAAGCCTTTTGAGATCCCTCGAGAGGTAAAACCTGTTGTAAGGTCGCAAAACCACGCATCAAGTTTTTGGCGCTGCTGCCGGGGAATAGTTATTGTTTAGGTTGAATTTTTATTTTATTAGGTCTACTCATTAGATTCCTTTCTAGTGAGATTTTTATTTTATTTTTCTAGGTTTTTCTTTAGTCTATCTATTTTCTTCGTGCTTTTGTTCGTATAAGATTTTCATTGACTATTCAGTTTGCCATTAAGGAAAACGCGAATCCACCCCTTGCACCTGACGTAGTGGCTTTGTTGCGTAGCCAAGTTGAGTATGAGATTAGCGAGCTCCGAGAGCTCAATAGAATGATTGATATAGAGCTTGATTATGCCTTGAACAACTTAGAGACCGCCATATACTCAGATAATTACTTAGAACGTAATAATCTTACGGTTGAGGAGTTGATTGAGAAAATTGATGAAGTGAAGGTAGATCCTAGGTTGGATGATTATTTCAATGAATACCCCACTAAGGAGGAGATTGCTTACTATAACAACCTAGTTGATAACCCTCGACCACCTTTTGTTAGAATTGACCCAAAGATTAAGAGGGGTGATCCCGGGAATGTGAAGATACCATGTATGATTGGGTACCAATACGTTGAGCATGCTTACATTGACTGTGAATCCCCAACCAACGTGATGTCCTCAGGCCTTTATAGCCAGATCATAAACACACCACTTGAGCCTAGGAAAGACCCCAAGTGCCCCGGCGGAGTTTGCAACTTTGTTGGACGGGTTAAGGACATGCATATCCTTGTTGGGAATTTTACCTTTGTCACCGACTTCATGATCTTAGAAGATTTGGCAAGTGTTGTTGACTGCCGCCTATCTCACGTGGTGTTAGGTAAGCCGTTTATTGAAGCATCCAATTTAAAGTATGATCGTTTAAGAGGCACGGTTCAGTTTTCTAATCACATAGATAGGATCACATATAGGATGCCTTATCGGGTAAATGAATTTCGTTTTGTGCCTCGATTTGACAAGGACAACATTGGTGCGATTGAGGACATCAATGATGAGGATAAAGAGAAAGGCATGGACTATGTTTGGAATAAGAGAAGCCTTTATTATAAAGATTGCTTGAACCTAGGACCTAAATACAAAGTTGATATGGAGGTTGTTAGGATGATTAGAGGGGCAATTGAGAAGCAAAACGGAAAAAACGTAGAACCCGTGACTCTGAGTCTAGCTACAAGACTCGTTAATAAAGAAAAGCGCTTCTTGGGAGGCAACCCAAGCTTTATTTGCTTTGTGTATTTATTTATTTGTTTGTTTGATTTTATTTGCTTCCGTATGTGTGTTTAATTTTTATTATTATTGATTCATGTTCAAAACTAAATTGTGAAAATGCTTTATCTTGTTTTTAACTTCGTCTTAACTACATATAAAGGTATTTTGCAAAAGATAAGTGTAAGGGAAATCCAAATCGGTTTATTAGAACAAATGAACATGAATCGTAATAATAATAAATTAACATACAAATTCGTATTTGTTTGAGTCAAATGCTTGTATCGAGTCATAATGATGTTTTGCAGGAATTCCAGGAAGTAAGGTAAAGGTTTTTCCAGAAATTTTCCGGAAACTTAACATGAGAATTCTGTCAGATCATTTCTGACGGCGTCAGGCTTTAAAACCTGACGGCGTCAGGTTTCAATTTTCTGAAATTTTTGAAAGTTTTGTTTTCATAAAAAGTTTTTATTAAATCTCTAACTTATAAACTCCAGGAATCTGCAAAATTATCATTCCACAAGCATTATATCCTTATATAGAATTTATCCCGCCGATGTTATGCAGGTTTTCGTGTTTGTTTTCTCAGGTTTAACAGGTTATTTTGGACAAGGAGATGTATGTGGAATCAAGCTTTTGGCGATGCTTTAGTCTTGAAGCTTCTACATTCTCTTGGAAGAAGATCTAACCATGTTACCTCTTTATCCACCAAACGAATCAGGGGAGTATTTGATTTCATTCTTTTACCTTATTTACTTTTACATCTTGTTATTTGAACATTGGGGACAATGTTCATCTTAAGTGTAAGGGGGGGGGGTAAAGTACGATACTTTAGAGAATGCTATTACGCTTGATTTTTGTTTGTTTAATGGTAGATGTGTAATAAAACTGAGATAAATACCTGTTAGGGCAATTTTAGTGTCAAATTTAAAATTTTTTACAACATATAGGAGTGAAACTTTGATCTTAATGAGCGTCTCATGGATAGGAGTTATATGACTAGCACAAAAAACCGTACCACTAAAAAAATTTTCCACCCCCAAATATGTGAGGATCGCCCCTAGAATTGGTAGGAAAAGCATTTATGCTATGATGTGTGTACCGGTAGCACTTAGATTCTAGAACTTGCGTTAGAACCATTCCGAGGCCACAAGTGAGACTACATTCGTGTAGTTAGATTTACTACATGATAAGAGGCATTATGATTAACCCATTGTTTTACACCTGTGTTTTTGTTATAATTACATTGGCTACATTGGTCAAGTAATTCTCCCACACCCTTTGCGTTGTACCCATTTTTAGTACACGATACCCCTAGTACACCCCTCAGAGCCTATCTTTTCGTTTCGACCTTTAAGCATTTTACTTAAAGGAAGAATTTGTTTACACCCCACTTAAATGTACACCCAAATCGCCTTAGCCTACCTTGTATGCACTCATTTTTAGTGCATTATTGTGACAACATTTGTTTAAACCCCAAGTTAATTATCTAATTGATTACATGGTTGCTAAGTCGAGTCATATCCTTGTACATATTGTTTTGGGACGATTGGGACTCATGGGTAAAGTACTAGTGTAATGAAGTAATGGGGAAGAACAACATTACTACCCCCATATGTGCTAAATATTTTAAAAAAAGTACTCCAAGTGTTTCGATTATCTTAATTCGAGTCATTAGAATAGTTATTTGTAAAGTTATGTAAAAGTTCAAGTGTAAGGGGAATGCAACGCCCCTATGATGTATATTTTGGATGGTAGGGCAAGAGTGTATGAAAAAAAAAAAAAAAAAAAAAAAAAAAAAAAAATCAAGAAAAATACAAAAAATTGAGAAAAAGAAAAGTAGAAAAAACATACGGACAACCATCCCGTTTCATTTTATGTTTATTTTATGTTTTTGTTATTTTGTTTTTAGCTTAAGTCGAGTCTAGTCTTGGCTTAGCAACGCCATATTGTACATGTAATTAATCAAGATCTTTAACTCGCCACCAGTAAAATATCCCTTATCCAACAAATCCGTGTTTATCATATCCCTACACCTAACGTTATAACCCGTTTAAAAGCCCTCTTTGATAGTTTATCTTAGGTGCTTACGCCTAGTGGAGGAGGTTTTTGATCATTTCCCAAGCCTATGGTAATCTATTTGCTATGACAGGTAGTGAGAGATATTATCCGTTTTCATTTATAAGAAATACTTTTATGACACCTGAGAGATGTGAGTATCTAAACACTACTTGTGAGGTGCTAGTTTGTAATCTCCGTGCTTATTATGATTAAAGTGGAACGACTAATTGTTGTAATTACTTTTATATTATCATTAAATGACCCCTAACTTGTATTTTGATTAGAATAAAAGCGCATTTGCTTGAGGACAAGCAAATCTCAAGTGTAAGGGTATTTGATGAAGCGAAAAGTGTACCGCTTTTAGGGGGTCATTTAAGCCCTAAATCGTATTTATTTGATCAAATATTGCCCTAAATCGTTCCTTTTGTCATTTTAGGTACTTTGGAGAAGAAATCTGGAAAAGGAAGCATTTTGGACGTTTTTGGAGCATAAAAGTGAAGAAAATGACAAAGTCTCAAAATCGGCTGGAAAAGTACCTTTGACGGCGTCAGGGATTGTTCTAGACGGCGTCATGGCTTGGCAAAAGAGGTGGATATGAAAAATACACATGATAAGCCAGGGAGTTTTACAAAGGAAGTCTGACGGCGTCACCCTTTGAAGTGATCAAGGTCGTCACGGTTTAAGCTAAAGAGAGACGGCGTCAAGCTTTATTCTGACGGCGTCAAGCCTTGATAAGCCAGGGAGGATTTTGGAGGACTAAAGAGGGACGGCGTCAGGAAGACCATCCGGGAACCCTAGAAACGGCGAGGTGACGGCGTCAAGATCTATAACGTGACACCGTCAGCCACTAAGTTCTATATATAGTTTTGCAATTTTTTGTCATTAGTGTGCAACTTTGTGAGGAGAAACCCTAAGACGAATTTCTGCCATTTTTAAGGGTTTTCATACCCTTGTATCTCCCATGTTTAATTGAAGATAAGTAATCACTTAATCAATCAATATGTCTATGTGTTGTTTGATTATATCTTGTTCTTGTCTTTTGATTAACATGCTAGGCTAGATTTATCTTGTGTTTGCTTAGATCTAATGAAACCTAACTATTTATTATTAGTTGTTAGTGTGTTATTAATTGTATTGGATGATTGTTTATCGATGTTAGGCTTAAGAAAACTGGCTAACCTCCTATACGGTAATTTGCTTGAACGTCTTAAGAAACATGAACCAATGAGTACTAGGTTTTTATGGTTGTATTTAATGCATGAGCGAATTCTAGTGATCCCATGTTAGGAGCTTCTTAGCCGGCTCGACATAGGAGTGAAGTAGGAGCTTGTAGAGTTGGGGAAGTACTTACGCCACCCCACGATTGGTATTAAGGAATACAACCGTCATCCACACAATTAATACACACTAATCAACCGGTAAAAGATAGTTAGGGAGTAAGGAAATCTAAGTAAACACATTTCTCCCCATATAAGTTACACGACCTTTTCATTTTCAGTTATTTTATTTTATTTGCATTTGTAGTTATTTGGGTTAGTTGACTAGCAACTAATTCCGCCCACTCCTTCAAACCGAGATTTTACTTGCTTTTATAAAAAAATATAAAAATACAAAAAGAATCTTCCCTCACCCTTAGACCTATTAGAGTAGTTTTTCAATCCTAACGAGACTATTCCCCTAGAGAACGATCAATCCCCCGGTACTTGCCACTTCACTATACTACATCGGTCAGGTACACTGCCTGGTGGGGATTGCAAGCCTCTTGAGATCCCTCGAGAGGTAAAACCTGTTGTAAGGTCGCAAAACCACGCATCATGTCTTTACTAGGATAGCTTATGTAAATGGTCTTAAGTACAATTTAATCAGTGTTAGTCAACTATGTAATGCAAAATACATAGTTCAGTTTGATGATAAGCAAGGAACCATCTTCAATGCAAATAAGGAAGTAGTCCTTATTGCATTAAGAAGACAAGATGTTTATGTGTTAGACATGTCCACTCTAACTCAGAATGGAACTTGTCTCTTTGCTAAGGCCACTGAAACCCTCAACTGGCTTTCGCATAAGAGACTTTCCCATTTGAACTTCAAAAATATCAACAATCTTGTGAAACAAAACAAGGTCCTTGGCTTACCATCACTTGTGTTTTCAAAGGATAAACCATGCTCTGCCTGTGAAAAGGGTAAACATCATAGAGCATCCTTTAAAACCAAAAAAAATTTCTCCATCAGAAGCTGCCTTCATCTACTCCATATGGATCTCTTTGGTCCTATCAGTCCTAGATCCATTAACCATGAGAAATATACTCTGGTCATAGTGGATGATTACTCAAGATATACTTGGGTTTACTTTCTGACCAAAAAGAGTCAGGCAGCTGGAACAATCATGTCCTTTGTCAAGAACATTGAAAATCAGAATGACATAAAAGTCAAACAGATTAGGACTGACAATGGGACAGAGTTCAAAAACCATGAACTTGAATGTTTCTGTGATGAGAAAGGCATTTCCCAAAACTTTTCCTCTCCATACACACCTGAACAGAATGGTGTTGCTGAAAGGAAAAATAGAACACTCATTGAAGCAGCTAGGACAATGCTAAATGGATCAGTCCTATCCAAACACTTCTGGACTGAAGCAGTAAAAACTACCTGTTACACACAAAACAGATCCATCATTGTCAAGAGACATAGCAAAACCCCTTATGAGTTATTCAAGGGAAGGATCCCTGATATCAGCTACTTTCATGTCTTTGGGTGTCCTGTGTTTATTCATAATCACAAGGATCACTTAGGGAAATTTGATGCTAAGGCTGATGATGGATACTTCCTGGGATACTCACTTGTCTCAAAAGCCTTCAGGGTGTTCAATACAAGGAGACAGCAAACTGAGGAAACATTTCATGTTACCTTTGATGAGAGTACTGAAGCAATCAGGTTCTCAAGCACCTCAGTGGAAGAGATAGGAATTGATGATTCATCAAGATATCCTCCTGATGAATATCATCCTGAGAATAATCCTTCCACTCAATATCAAGCTCATGCTGATATCTCCTACTACATTGTCCCTCACAACCTTCCTTACCCACACATCACTGAGTTTGTTGAAGCACAAACAAGTACTGATGCAATCAATCAGTCTGAACAAAGTGCTCAGGAACCAAACAATCTCAGTGATCAGCCAACCTAGTCAGACACTGATGCGTGGTTTTGCAACCTTACAGCAGGTTTTACCTCTCGAGGGATCTCAAGAGGCTTACAACCCCACCAGGCAGTGTACCTGACCGATGTAGTATAGTGTAGTGGTAAGTACGGGGGATTGATCGTTCTCCACAGGGAATAGTGTCGTTAGGATTGAAAAACTACTCTAATAGGTCTAAGGGTGAGAGAAGATTCTTTTTTGTATTTTTATAATTTTTTATGAAAGCAAGTAAAATCTCGGGTTTGAAAGAGTGGGCGGAATTAGTTGCTAGTCAACTAACCCAAATTACTACAAATGCAAATAAAATAAAATAACTGAAAATGAAAAGGTCATGAAACTTATGTGGAGAGAAATGTGTTTACTTGGATTTCCTTACTCCCTAACTATCTTTTACCGGTTGATTAGTGTGTATTAATTGCGTGGATGACGGGTGTATTCCTTAATACCAATCGTGGGGTGGCGTACGTACTTCCCCAAGTCTACAAGCTCCTACTTCACTCCTATGTCGAGCTGGCTAAGAAGCTCCTAACATGGGATCACTAGAATTCGCTCATGCATTAAATACAACCATAAAAACCTAGTACGCATTGGTTCATGTTTCTTAAGACGTTCAAGCAAGTTACCGAATAGGAAGTTAGCCAGTTTTCTTAAGCCTAACATCGATAAACATTCATCCAATACAATTAATAACACACTAATAACCAATAATCAATAGTTAGGTTTCATTAGATCTAAGCAAACACAAGATAAATCTAGCCTAGCATGTTAATCAAAAGACAAGAACAAGATATAATCAAACAACACATAGACATATTGATTGATTAAATGATAACTTATCTTCAATTAAACATGGGAGATCCAAGGGTATGAAAACCCTTAAAAATGGCAGAAATTCGTCTTAGGGTTTCTCCTCATAAAGTTGCACACTAATGACAAAAAATTGCAAAACTATATATAGAGTTTAAGGGCTGACGGCGTCACGTTATAGATCTTGACGCCGTCACCTCGCCGTGTCTAGGGTTCCCGGATGGTCTTCCTGACGCCGTCCCTCTTTAGTCCTCCAAAATCCTCCCTGGCTTATCAAGGCTTGACGCCGTCAGAATAAAGCTTGACGCCGTCTCTCTTTAGCTTAAACCGTGACGACCTTGATCACTTCAAAGGGTGACGCCGTCAGACTTCCTTTGTAAAACTCCCTGGCTTATCATGTGTATTTTTCATATCCACCTCTTTTGCCAAGCCATGACGCCGTCTAGAACAATCCCTGACGCCGTCAAAGGTACTTTTCCAGCCGATTTTGAGACTTTGTCATTTTCTTCACTTTTATGCTCCAAAAACGTCCAAAATGCTTCCTTTTCCAGATTTCTTCTCCAAAGTACCTAAAATGACAAAAGGAACGATTTAGGGCAATATTTGATCAAATAAATACGATTTAGGGCTTAAATGACCCCCTAAAAGCGGTACACTTTTCGCTTCATCAGACACTCAAGATCCTGAAGATCACCAAGTGTCTGCACCAGAACCTACACCTCCAACCAATCAGGCCTCCACAAGTTCTAATCAGTATCCAAGACCTCAGGACAGTTGGACTAGGTCTAAAGATATAGAACTTGTCAATATTATTGGAGAGCCTACTGAAGGCATGCTCACTAGAAGCATGGCTACCAAACTGAAAGTAGCATCAGCCAATGAATGCCTATTTGTGGACTTCATTTCCACAATTGAACCCAAAAGTGTCAAAGAAGCACTTAAACATCCAAGTTGGGTTCAGGCCATGCATGATGAACTGGAACAGTTTGATAGAAACAAGGTAATGACCTTGGTCAAATGTCCTCAGGATGTTTTAGTCATTAGCATGAAATGGGTGTTCAAAAAAAAACTGATGAAAATGGCATAGTCATTAAAAACAAAGCCAGACTTGTTGCCAAAGGCTACCATCAGCAAGAAGGAATTGACTATGAAGAGACATTTGCACCAGTGGCAAGGATGGAAGCCATCAGGATCTTCCTTGCATTTGAAACCTACATGAACTTCAAAGTGTATCAAATGGATGTTAAGAGTGCATTCCTGAATGGTTCACTGAAAGAAGAAGTTTATGTTCAACAACCTCCAGGATTTGAAAGCAGTGAGTTTCCTGACTATGTCTGCAAGCTTGACAAAGCCCCTTATGGACTGAAACAAGCTCCCAGGGCATGGTATGAAACTCTCTCAGCCTTTCTGATCCAAAACAAATTTGTCAGAGGCAAGATAGACAACACATTGTTTATCTATAGGACAAAGGGTGATGTCATTCTTGTTCAAGTATATGTGGATGACATCATATTTGGCTCAACAAGTTATAAACTTTGCAAACAGTTTGAAAAACTGATGGCAAAGAAATTTGAAATGAGCATGATGGGATAACTCACTTACTTCCTTGGACTGCAAATCAAGCAGACTGATAAAGGAACCTCTATCAGTCAAAAGAAGTATACCAGAAGCCTACTGAAAAAGTATGAGCTCAGTGACTGTGCCTCAGTTAAAACTTCCATGGTTCCTCCAAACAACCTTGGTCCTGACCTTGCTGGTAAACCAGTCAATCAAACTCTATATAGAGGAATGATTGGGTCACTGATGTATCTACTTGCATCAAGGCCTGATATCCAATTCTCAGTCTGTTTGTGTGCCAGATATCAGTCTGATCCAAAAGAAACACACCTCACAATTGTGAAAAGGATTCTCAGGTACCTGAAGGGTACTCCAAGCCTTGGATTGTATTATCCTAAATGCTCAGGCTTTGATCTCAAAGGATACTCAGATTCTGACTATGCAGGCTGTAACATGGACAGAAAAAGCACCCCAGGCTCCTGCCAATTTCTTGGTGGAAAATTAGTCTGTTGGAGTGCTAAGAAGGAACAATCAGTTGCCTTGTCCTCAGCAGAAGCTGAATATGTTACAGCAGCTAGTTGTTGTGCAAATTGTAACACCCCCAATTTCGTGATACGCAGCGGAATTCAAACTGGGTGTTACTCGATGGCACAACAGTCATAATAATAGAAAACGATCTCTAAATGAGTCATTTTAAAAAGGAATTATCATTCAAATTAATATATCAAAGTTTACAAAATAGGTCCCAAAAGGTTCCATGATTACAAAATACATCAATATAAAGTCATTTGATGTTGTTTTGAATGATAAAATAAGTTATAGCCTTCTTGATTAAGTTCGTGCCCCTCCGTGCCATCCTTGATCATTATGCACCTGAGATACATGCTTAAAATGGTCAACACAAAGGTTGAGTGATATTCATAGAGTTTAGGTAATCAGTTGAACACAATATTCTTAACGTGAGGTAATTAGTCTCACTTTCATAGTTTATAAAACAAAACAATTATTATTGCACTAAGCTCATGCCACCGAAAACGTTAACAGTTTGTCAATAAAAATTGATATAATAGTAACAGTGCCCTAATAGGTAATTTTTCATTAAACCTATGGTTCTTCAAATAGAGTGCGTTTGTTTACCGGACTTGGTTAACAAACGAGATTTGTCAATCCCGATAGGCCTATCCACATTATTCGCGTTCACTTCACTCGTGATTAATGGCTCATGATAATAGGGACTTAAGTTTGACAATAGCGGTACTTAGTGCAAATAACAGATTCAGGTATAACATACAATTTCAAAGCAATGTGTTCAATTTAATAATAGCATGTATCCCCCCCAAGGGTTTGTAAAACAATTAAGTAATAGAAGTGGGGCTATGAACTCACCGTGAGTTGGATGGTGTTCTAGTGCTTCAATGAGTTCGATGGATAAGTCGGGAAACCTCTAAGTGCAACCTACAATAGAACGTTGCGACTTAGGTTTGGAATAAAGTCTAAGAATACAAAGACGTACATGTATATGTCTTGCATATGGTTTATGAAACATGTTTTGTTTGTATATCTCGTACTACTGTTCGGGCCATCATAATTTAGAGGTCATGTAGTAAACGTTCGAGGAGTTAGGACACTTTAATTCGTAAATCCAGCAACTCGTCGATCCGTTTACCCAAATGAAACCCCTCACATGAAGCTCCCTACTAACATAGTACTTAATATGTGAAACATATATTTTGCTTACTTGATTATATGACATATTAAGAGTTTATAAAATACTAAATAATCAAATAAAAGTTCATAAGTATTTAAAGTTCATAAATACTTACCTTAATATAGAATGCTTGAGTATTATAGAAAAAGGGAATATAAGCGGAGCTTCGACGTAGAATTTGTAATCTTCGTAAACCCGAGGCTACTTGAAGATTATAACGACGCCTTCTTGGAAACCCGAAGCTATTTGAAGATATAACAAAGTCTTTTTGGAGACTTGAAGTTATTTGAAGATTATAACGACTCTTTCTTGAAAACTCGGAGAAAATAAGATCAAATGCTAGCTTTTCTCAAGAACACATGAACTTTCTTACAAAATATAAGAGAAGTGCCTTTGGTTTGAGGACTTTAAGGTTATAAGAAGGTGTGGTGCAAGTTTTTCTATGTGTTTAGCTTGGTATTTATAGGCTAGAAAATCTAGTTAACTATATATCGGGTTAAAAACTAACCATGGTTAAGTTTACACTTGTAAACATCTAAAGAATGAATGGTCAAGATCAAGCCACCATACATGATGACTCCTCAAAAATGCCACATATGGCTAAAATGAGGAGGTTAAGAGTTTTGAGTTTTTATCTTGCCTTTACGAAGTGAGTTTTGGTCCCGTTAATCGCTAACTTTAAGTATTTAAATCACGAAACGTAAAACCGGGTATCGTAAAAATATGAAACTTGTAGGAATGATTTAACTTATCATTATACTCCATATAAAAATATAAAATGAGTGATAAGTTTCATCGGGTTGCTTAAATGCTGATAATGCTGGAAACGCGGGTCTAAAACGCGTAATACGTAAAACGTACGAAAGTTGCGTAAAATTGAGAAAAGTAAAATGTAACTTTTCTAATATGACGATAATGAATTAAAATGGCCTATAATGTCTAGACTGGGCTCATTCTAGTGTCGGTTGGTGTTAAATGTCCTTTAGACGTAAAACCAGAAGTGTTAAAAATCAAGGAATGACTTATAAAATCAAGGAATGATTTTTGTGGTCAAAGGAGGGGGAAAATATGTTGACTTTTCCAATAATATAAAAGCTTCTAAATGTCTTAGAAAATGTGGTGCATGTATAGGCTAAGGTTGCGGATAAGTAAAAGTGCTTAAAACGCAATTTCTGTTTTGTAAGACACATGGTCTATTTGGTAACATTTTAACTTTAAATCAAAAATTCTCTAATTGATTGTGAGTGTTATAAACATTAATCTGATGCGAGGAAAATTGGCGCAGTTGGTTTTCGTTATGCGCAGGATGTTTAAACCAAACGTATAAATTCTAAATAACTTTTGCGAAAATGATCCGATGAGAGTCAAACTTTTATTTTGTCATGGAAATAATTTATCTTACGAGAATATGAAATAAAAATTTTGGGAATGAATAGTGAAAATGAATAGTAAAAATAAGTAGTAAAATGAATAGTAAAAATTTCGGGAATAGAAATTAACCTGAAATGCGAATTGTTACACAAATGTACTATGGATGAAAAGTCAACTCAGTGACTATGACATCCATTACAAGATGGTCCCCATCTTTTGTGATAACACAAGTGCAATTGCCATCTCAAACAACCCTGTTCTTCATCAGATAACAAAACACATTGATATTAGATATCATTTCATCAGGGACCATGTCATGAATGGTGACATTGAATTACACTTCATTCCCACTGAATATCAGATAGCTGATATCTTCACTAAACCATTGGATGAACCAACTTTCACAAGACTGAAAGCTGAATTGGGAATGTCGGATATTGAGAATCAGACCACTGATTGAATTCATCCAACTAAGTTTAAATTCTGAAAACCTCAGGTCCCTGACTCAATGTGTCTCTCAGTGAAAAAGATCACTGAATTTCCTCCCTGAACCCCTCAAGCTAAATGAAAAAAAAAAATCATTCAGGGGTCTCATGAAGACATTCAATGCTATACTTAATGCTCTAAGTATCTAGTTAGTAAATGTCTGAGGTTTGTAACTGAATACCTATTTAATATAGGAATATATGTTCTTATACCAACTAGCATCCACATCGTGGGCCCCCACTTCATCATCCCTTTTCCCACTTGGCATTTAATGCCTCCTCTCACACATCACATATATGTGATGATGTAATCCTGCAAATTAAACTTTTTGCAGACGGCACAACTGTTCACCTTGACTGTTGCGCAAAACCCGAGAAAGTGGAGTTGTGGCATTTAATGCGGACTCCAAACGTTTTATACAAAACGGTTTTCAAATTGTGCGAAAAACCCGCTTAATGCTAAAACCACCTCACCCCCTTCACTTCCCTATAAATACCCACATAATAGAAAAACACACACATGCTTTTTTAGAAATTTTAAAACAAACTCTTGCCTTTTTTTTTCTTCTTCAAAACTAGTGTGTGTTCTTCCTCTTTAGACCCAGACCATTTCTTGTTTTCAAAACAAAATCTTTAACATGGCTGCTTCTAAGGCTATAACATGCGCCCCAAATGTGGATTCACAATGGAGGGCGTGGATATGACCAAAAAAAACATTGTAGGGAATTTTACCTACCCCAAAAAATTTTGGGCGTATAAGAATGTAGTAAAATATCTTCAAAACTGCTTTCTTTCTACGGCGTTTACAAAAACACCCCCAGTCATATATCATGACTGGTGTACTGCAGTGGCAACTAGCTCTGATGACATTAAGGACACCCTTATCACGTTCTCAGTGATGAATGGGAGAAAGACCCTCTACCTGAATTACCAAACCTTTATCAAGGCCATAGGTCTTGATTTCGCTGAGAACTTCGACCCTCAGCCCACTGATGCAGAAGTAAAGGTTAAATTGCTTTTACTAGGGCCACATGATGACAAGCATCCTGAAGTGGCCCCAGGAACCTTATTGGCAAAAGCCCCAATAATTAAGACCTGGTTTCCTGCTGTCTGGAGGATCCTGATGACCTTTGTCATTCAGGTCCTTGGTGGCAACAAGTCCTCCACGGAGCAATTGAACGCATCATAACAAATGATTGTGTTCAGCCTCCTGGAGGGCAGAAAAATTGATATTGGAGAGATAATCTTCAGAGACCTCATAGCCAAGCTATCAGGGAAATCTAGGCAAAGACACATGTCTTACCCTAGATTCATTTCCTGTGTGCTTCAGGACTTGTTAGGCTCCAAGTATATCAGGCCAAATGTCCAGGGATCCAACCCTGACATCCTACACAAGGCCAACTACTCGAGAGACCTCACTGAGGTGACACCAGTTCCCTTGACCACATACATGTTGATGGTCATTCAGAAACAAGACGCGATATCTCCTGTGCCTTCTCCTTCAAAGAAGGAGAAAAAGAAAAAGAAGGCAGGGTCAAGGAAGGTGGTTTAACCCAAACCACTCGCCACTGAGACTACTGCCTCAAAGCCTCAAGAAAGGCAATCCAAGGCCAAGACTACTGAGACACCCACTACTGAGACCCTCTTGGCCACAAAACAAACACCACCGGAGGGCTATGAGAAATCACCCTCAGGGTCCTCGGGCAAACTCGCTCCACATGGCTTTACTGACATATACAAGTCAGTGGGGTCAGGACTCATCCTACCCTCACATCCCGATGAAGGCATTAGTAAATCATCACCTTTGCCTGAGGGAGTACAGGGTCCTATACCCTCAGTAGAGCAGCACCACTCTGCTGAGAAGGGGACCCACACCCTTTCACATCCTGCTTACGGCTTTGGCATATCACAGCCAGAGTCTCATGGAGGACCGACCCCTAAATCTTCATCAAGGCAGCACAACCTTGGTGGAAAGGGGGGCCTCAACATACAACTTCCCGTTTACGGTCCTGAGCAATCACACTCAGGATCTCAGGGAGAAACGGTCCCTATATCCTCATCAGGACAGTACAATCCTGGTGAGATGGGGGACCTCAACATCTCACTGCCTAGTGATAGTACTGGAAAACACCCATCAGTCCTTGAAGGTACTCAAGGGGACAAAGACTCAGGGGGCATACGACACCCACTGATACGGAACCTAAAACCCCTCACGGCGGATCCAGTCTCTTAGGAACTGACTCCATGGACCAGGCAGAGAAAACCCACTCTGTTCTCCTGGAGGGGTCAGAACCTGGCCACAACAAAGGTGAGCCCTCTTTTGAGGGGGAGCCGGATTCCCAACAGGTTCCTACTCTGGCGGATCTCGAAAGACTGATAAATGACGAGTCAGAGGAGGAAATGATCGATTTTGGAGAAGACAATGTCTTTGGTGCTGGGGACGAAATAGAGACTGATACTTATAACTCTCCTCAGCACCCTGAACAACCACCATCATCTCCTCCTCCTGAGGATCAACCTGAGCCTCAACCAAAACCAACAACATCATCATCATCATCAGGCACTCCTCAAGAATCAGCTCCTGCTACTCCTCTTTATTTGCAGAAGCATGATGGCATTCTTCCACTCACTGAAAGGCAGCTGGTAAAGTTTCTCCGCAAAGCCAACACTGCTCTCTTTCATGAGATATCTGAAGAACAATGGGAACAGCACACTGAAGCAGCAGTCTCCTATGCTGACTTCAGGGCTATTGTTGAAGCATCTCAGGGTAAACTGCTTCAGGTCACCTCCCTCACTGACAAACAACTCGGTGACCTGAGGGCATCTTTTGACAATCTGGGTTCTACTCAAGACATGCAGTTCGGGAACATATTGCAGACTCTTGATTCCATTCAGGAAGAATTCAGAGACGATCACAAAGCTGACTGAGTTCATGGATACTCAGAAGACCAACTCCACCAACATTACTGAGCTACTCAAGCTTCTTCAGGAGGTGGATCTAAAACCACTAAGGTCTCAGCAAGATGCAATTCAACAGTCAGTCGCTGATACCCAAGGGTGCCTGACAAAGATATCCTCAGCCTTTGATCAGCTTTCCAACAAGCTTAATGAGCTGATCAACCATTACACCACAAAAGTTACTGAACTCACAACAACTCAAGCTACCATGGCGGATGACATCTCCGCACTGAAGAATGAGACCACTGACATCAAGAAGATGGTCTCCAGCATCCTGTCAATTCTTCAGGCTTCTCCGGTTACCCCACCTCCTCAGTCAATAGATGCCTACACTGAAGCTCCAGCATCTGTTGAGGGGGAGAAACTTGATGAACCTACAACTTCCTCTGCCCTTGTTGTTGCTACAATTCCTGTCCAACCTGAAGTAATAGCAACGGAAGTCCCTGAATCCTCCTCTAGTCAACCCCCTCCCACTGACAAAGGGAAGGGAATCATGGTGACTGAGGATTCTCCTCCAAGACTACAATTGGTCAAGGCATCAACAGAAAGGCGTCCTGATCCAGATTCGCCTTTTAAAGTCACCTTAGATGATGGGAGTAAATTCTTTGGAACTCCGCAGGAAGTGGCCGTAGTCCTGGATGAACAGGACAAAAGAAGAGCTGAGAAAAAGGCTGAGAAACTCAGTAGGCCTGAAATTGTTAAAGTGGCCAAGGAGGTAATCAAGGAAACGGATCAGGTCATCAAGGGGGATAAATTCCTCAAGCTTCAGGCTGACCGCATCAAGGAACACAATGAGCAGGTCAAGCTCAAGGATGTAAAGAGGAAGAAAACCTATGAGAAGTATCTATGGTATTTGACAAAGACTAAGGGTGAAGGCACCATAATAGACATGACCATTCACAACACCAAGCCAGTAAGCATTACGATTCACAGAGGACCAAGAAAGACTGAAATGAACAAACCCTTCAAGTTCTCAGATTACGGGCTGAAAGAATAGGACATGATGGGGCCCATCCTGAGGAAGAAGCAAAGCATGTTTGTTCCTAATCTCCTAGCTACCCTGAACAGCAAATATGAGGAGATGGAAAGGGTGGCTAAGAGCCTGGGGATAGATCACAATAAGGCACTAGCTTCTCATGGACTTGCAATTCCTGAACCTACTCAGAAGACTGGGAAGAAGAGGAAAGCTGTGGGACAGGAGCCTGAACAATTCATAGCAGCTCTTCATTGCGACAGGACTCCACCTCAAGGGGTCAAGTTTGTTCCCAATTAAGTTATCAAGTCTCCTGAGTATGGTATTTTCTTTGTTGATGAGTTTAACCAACAGGCATTTCAACGAGTCAGTGACATACATCTTGTGGAAACCACAACTCTTTTTGCTTACAAGCTAATGGCGATTCATGTGAAGAGCCCTGAGAACGAAGAGTTTATCAAGCTGATGGACAAGATGATGAGTGAGAGACCTGACAAAGAAGTGTTAGTGTCCAAGAAAGCTAAGTTGGAGCTCATGGATATCGTGGAAGCCTGAGTACAAGGTCTTTGAGTATTATGTTTAGATGTTAGGACAAATGTAATGATATAAATAAAATGATGGCCCATGTTTTGTTATATCAGTGTCCTTTAATAGCTTTCTAGTATATTCAGTGTGAGAAGAAGCCCATTTGCTCACTCACAACTGATCAAAAACTTAGGCATAATTTATATCCAAATAGGGGGAGATTGTTGGGTCCGTCAGTACCCAAGCGTCCCAAAAACAGGATTTGAATACAAATTAGCCAAGTGTTAATCAACCGTAAACACTCTCAGGTCACTGAGTGAACAGTCACTCAGTGAGTTACCTTCAAGATGCTTATGACGAGTCTAAGAAGAAAGATTCACCATTCAGTGAGGCGGAACTCCCTGAGTGTCACTTAAGCCGAAGAAGAAGGTAATGGGTTCAGTGAGTGATGACAAGAACTCACTGAACCCCAGTCTCCTCAACAACAATTGTAATTGAAGACTGAAGACCAAGCCTGAAGAATCTGAAGTCTGAAAGAAAGGCGAGATAAGGCGGGAAGAGTTTGAAAAGATAAGGAGATGTCCTTATCAAGGGAAAGTCAAACTTTCCCTGAATGGCGTGAGAACAAGAACAGTGTTATCACTGACTTTCAGAAAGTAGTTTCAACCTTATCCCAATATAGATTCTTGTAACTGTCAAAATACTGTTGTATCTTTGTCAGAATAGCTAGGTCATCCTTTTGTACTTTTTAGTCACGGGTGCTCTTTTATACATGTGTTTAAATAAGATCATAAGGGAGAAAAATGGACAAGTTTTGTGCATTAAAAGCTTAGACTTTCACAAAACCACTTTTCTCCCCCAAAGAGCAACCTAGTCCCTGAGATAGCTCAGTGGTTCATTTTGTTGTTGCCACTAAAGCTTAGCTTGAGTTTAGTAAGGAGAACACCATACCTTGTCATTTCAATCCCAAGTGTTATTTCCGGTAACACTTGGGTATAGATTCTTTTGATTAATTTCTAATAAGAATTTAAACGTTGAAAAACTTGTGTGTTGATGCAAATAATGTTCTAAAAACGTTATTCAAATCTTTCGATAACTTCACGTTTTGAGGATGACAAAATGTGAAAACACGTTACGTTAAAATTAACGTAAACAAGTTTTTAATCGAAAGTTCCCGTTTCTACGCAAATCACTCTAGGTATGCACAAACAAATTTACAACTTGACAAATGATCAAAGAAGTGAATTTGTGTTTTAGACATCACATTTTTATGTGACAAAACATTTCTTTCAAAAATATACTTTCCAAATTATTTTTGAATAATTAAGAAATGTTTTATTGGAAAAATAAGTTCAAAAATTATAACAGCTATTTTTCCCCCCAAAATCGGCTCCAAACTTCCCCAAATAAGTTTTCACCAGAAAAGACAAAAAGAGGAGCCTTTTTGTCTGGCACGGTACCACTAAATTTAGTGGTACCGTGTGTGATTTAGTGGAGCCGTGCCTTCATAATGGCCAGATTTTTTCTGCCTATAAATACCAACCCACTTCACAGTTTTTGGGTATCCTTTTTCACACAGAACTTTCTGAGTTCAATACCCTTATCACATTTTCTCTTCTTGATCATTTAGTTTAGTTTTTCTTTTGATTAAGAGTGATCCAATCATCTATTCAAGTGATCCTCTTCATTCCTCTTCAAGTGCAAGAGAAGAACACAAGATATCCAAGAGGATACAAAGTGTTATAGTTGTAGGTAGAGTACTTGTAACACTTGTTACACACTTGATTGTATCATAGTATACATCAAGATCATTTTTCTTTTGAGAGTTGTGAGTGAAGATCATTGTGATCTTATAGAGATATTGAATATCTCTTGTAGCCATTGGTCTTGTGTGTTGATCAAGATTGATCAAGGGTTGATAGGATAGATTGAGTCAAGTGAGGGTTGATCATTGTGATCGTGTCGAGATCTTGAAGATATCTTGAAGCTTGTGAGCTAGTGTGTTGATCAAGTGGATCATAGGTAGATCGGGTAGATCGAGTCATGTGTGATTGTGTGAAGTAGAAAGGATCAAGTAGATCGTGGTAGATTGGTGCTAGCTAAGATTAGCACTCGACATTTAGCTTAGTGTCAGAAATTGGATAAGCGACGTGTACGGTTTTCTCCGCCTAAAGGGAGGTTGTTGACATAGTGCTTGAAACTCTCGAGTGTGGTACTCGGGGAGTGGAGTAGGGCGAAGAAGAGCTTCGTAGCCGAACCACTATAAATCTCTTTGTCTCGGTTTGATCTTTCCATCTCTTTACTTACTTTCATTACTTTTATTAGCTAGTATAGTTTAGAGTTCATATTGGTGTTGATTGCTTTCACATAAGAATCGAATCAAAGTTTTTCAAAGCAAAATTTTTAAGAAGATTTAAAAACTGGTAAAACTATTCAACTCCCCCCCTTCTAGTTTTCCACAATTGGTATCAGAAGCCACGTCAGTCAAGATTTTAAAGTAAATTGTATTTTAAAACTTGAATTGATCAATGGATTCCAACAAATATATAGAAGGGCAATCTATGCAAAGACCAACACTTTTCGAAACCGATTGTTTTATATATTGGAAAACAAGATTCGAAACGTATGTGAAATCAAAAGACATTGATCTTTGGCATGTTATTACCGAGGGTGACTTTCAACCAATTCAAAAGAATCCAGAAACAAAAAGGGATGAAATAGTTCCTTATAATAATCAAAGTGATGAACTTAAAAGAAAATTAGCCAAAAATGATGAGGCTAAAATGATGATTTACAATGCTTTGACTAAAAAGGAATTTGAAAGAATTTTCATGTGTAGTACGGCAAAAGATATTTGGAAAACTTTGTTAGTCACTCACCAAGGTAATAATCAAGTCAAAGAGAACAAGATAGATCTTCTTGTTCAACAATATGAACAATTTTCCATTTCGGAAGATGAATCAATAGATAATGTTTTTGCTAGATTTAATACTATCATTACTAGTCTTAAAGCTCTTGATGAAGGTTATTCTAGTAAGAATTACGTTAGGAAGTTCCTTAGGGCTCTACATCCTAAATGGAGAGCAAAGGTCACCGCCATTGAAGAGTCAAAGGACTTGGCGACATTATCACTCGATGAACTAATAGGAAACTTGAAGGTTCATGAGATGATAATCAAGAAAGACTCCGATATAGTCAAAGGCAAAAGCGAGAGAGTTAGATATCTAGCACTGAAAGCCAAAAAGGAGTCTAGTGATGAGGAATGTTCGAGTTCCGATAGTGAAGATGAAGAGTATGCGTTAGCCGTTAGAGACTTTAAAAAGTTCTTTAGGAGAAGAGGTAGATTTGTTAGGCAACCTCGTGATGACAAGAAGCCGTCACACAAGAACCGAGTTGAGAAGAAATGGACAAGTGATAGGAAATGCTTTAGATGCGGAGATCCCAATCATCTCATAGGAGAATGTCCTAAACCACCAAAATCCAACAATCAGAGAGCTTTCATAGGAGGCTCTTGGAGTGATGGTGGTGAAGAAGAAGAGAAGAAGCCCAACGATGAAACATGCCTAATGGCTCAAGCTTCTAATGAGGTACATTCCGACTCTTCTTATTATAGTGATGATAATTCGTTAATAGATGACAATCGATTACATGACGAATATAATAAACTATGCGAAGTAAGTTCTAAAATTTTAGGTAGAAACAAAACACTAAAATTAAAATTGCATGAACTTGAAGTGCAAATTCTAGAACTTAAGGATCAAGTCAAAAGACTTGAGAAAAATAAAGAAGTAGACGTAGGATGTAGGTCATGCATAAATCTTCAAGTAGAAAATGAAAAACTCAAAGAAAATGCGTTAAAGATCATTAAGTTTGAAGAAACAACAAAGGCATTTAATGATATGCTTGATAACATTAGGTTTAGTGAACATGACCGTGCGGGCTTAGGATTTGACCCAAACCAAGCTTCTACAAGCAAATACTAAACAAGTAAAATTTGTAAAGCCTGGAGTATCTGAAGTTGTAAATCACGGCACCACTAAAGGTACAGACGGCACCACTAAAATTAGTGGTACCGTGGTACCGTCTGGTGCTAGAGTCAGATCTGGGTCAATCTTGAAAAATAACTTAAGTCCTAAACCAAGTCACTCAGTTATTAATAACGTAGAAATACTTTAATTAGTTTGAGTCGGTCTTGTTGTTGTTGGTAATGTTTGTTTTGGTTTCGACCTATATGGGGTGTGTGAGTTACTGGTTTGTGAGTATGGTCATTTTTAGTCTTGGTTCAACAAAGAACACAAGGGTGTGCTCTTCGTAAGTGGTCACGGCAACGGCACCACGATGGTGTCGGGTGTTTGTCTTTGGTTTTGGCTTGACTAAAATGGGCATCTCATCGCTATCGCAAAATGAGCGAGACACCCAAAGAGGGTGTTAAGCTTGATTGAGGCCGTATAGGGTGCGTATGTTGAGAGTTTACTCATACAACTTTTACCCTTGTGTAAAAGTTACCCTTGTGTAACTAGGGTGTATTTGCGGTAAATAAACTAAAACCAGGGTGTGTTTGCTTGTCTGAGTCACGGTTCATAAGAAACAATGGTTTCGTTGCGCGTTTGTAACCACAAGGGTGGTCCTTGTTTACTTGGTTTCTGCTTAACCAACCCATTGAGGGTGTCGAGTTAGATTAAACCCGTATAGGGTGATTATTTGTTTTGTTGTCTCGGTTAGTAAAAGAAACACCAAGGGGTGTCGTATTTGTGTTAAGCTTTGTGCTTGCATTTTGTGCTCGCGTTTGTGTTGCGTTTTTGTTGAATTTGCATATTCTGTGTTTGAGATTGCGGTGTGAAGGGAATATGAGTTGGATTGGTGTAATGGGTCATAGCCCACATAAGGGTGAGTTGTTTGTTATGAGTGATGGGCTCACAAGCCCAACAGACTTAGTCATGGGTCACTTGGTGAGATTTGGGCTCACCAGCCCCAACTCAGTTGTATTATTGTGTGTATTGACTTCTTATTCGAGTCCGACTAAATCCCCGACTTATTTCCGTTTCGCTCGACCACGAGCTCGCAACATTTTTATAAACTAATTATACAATTTCACAAGAAAAACCATGTTCATGAATCTTATTTCAAACGTACGAAAAACTAGACATTAAATTTAAACATGATATCAAGTTATACATATATTACTTGGGTAAACTTGCTTACTTCATTTTATAAAAATGACAAGAGTTTTATAAATCACAAAACGACGATATAATTAAATAGATAGCTTAATATGATCACGAGAAAACTAAAACATATACTTGGTTTGGGTCTTATGGATGTTACCACTGTCTTGTGTTGCTGCTAAGCTAGACACAGTAGTGGCAGCCCTCACTAAACTGCCTTCCCACTCCTTATTGGTAGCTGCATCCATACGAGCACTAGCCTGAGGTAGCTGAGTGCCCCTTTTGGTGTAACTATGCCTGAAAAATTCTTTCTCTCTCTCTTCATGTTAGCAAAAACCTTTTTAGTATGAGCTAGAGCAGGATAAACCTTGCTATAAACTTTCTTATTTGTAAATTGTTTGTCCATAAGAAGTTGCAAAAACCTTGGATACCAGTAATATTTGTTTGAGGAACTATCCAAGCCCTTAACCACACTATCAAAAATTAATTTTGAAAAAATAAATCTTTGATTTTTAACTAAGCAGATAATGGCAGAAGCCATATTACTACTGAACTCATTCCAACCAGTAGTCTTTGGACTAAGAAACTGTAAGATAGTGTAGGATCGAGTACTTCGAGCTAGATTGAGCTTGGTTAAACAAGAACCTCTGTATGGAATACAAGTGTTTATGCGGAAACTAAACAACAAGTATAATAAAGAAGAAAGCTATAAAGGACAATGATCCTCTATGGATCAGACTATGAACTAAGAATTATGTTATTGAATATTGTGTTCGTTAAAAAGTATCTCAAACATATGGACGGGATGTTTCTTTTATAACCATAAGAAACCCTAACCCTAACCCGTCTTACAAGAAAACGTGTGAAGAGATAAAGATCAATCTCTTCTAAAAATAAATCTAACAACCATACTAAACATACGGATAACAAACAATAACTATCCGCAGCAATCAACCCTATCGGCAGAAACAAAACAATACTATCGGCAGGAACCAACCGCAGCAGCAATGCAACACTATCGGCAGGAACCAGCTTCACTATCGGCAGCAATGAGAAACTCCTTATTTCTCATATCCCAACAATCCTCCCATCACTGAGAAACTCTTATTTCCCAGAGATCCTAACAATCCTCCCCTAATCTTGAGGTTGACTAGGTTAACCTGCAAGATTCCAATGTGATAGAGCTTTAACTTCTCAGGCTTGAGGACTGCGACTTAGCAGCAGCAATAAGTAGTAACCAGCAACAACATCCATAACTTGCAAGATTCCAACAACAACAAGAAGCATCCTCCCCTTAAGCTTTATCCTCCCCTTAATCTGCAATCCTCCCCTTAAGCTCAGTAGCTAGGGATTTACCATCCCAATATGGACCACCAAATGTTTAAACCTTGGTCCATCAAAAGCCTTGGTTAGCAAATCAGCCACATTATCATCTGTGTGAATCTTGACCACCTGAATAAGATGCTTCTCATAAGCATCTCTTATGAAATGGTGTCGAATCTCAATATGCTTTGTCCTTTGATGATAAACAGGATTCTTAACAGTACACATAGTACTTTGATTATCAATAAAGATCTTAGTGTTCATGAAGTTGAACCCATAATCCAACAGCTGATTTTGCATCCAAAGAACCTGTCCACAGCAACTAGCAGCAGCAACATATTCTGCCTCAGTAGAAGATGTAGCCACTGTAGTCTGCTTCTTACACTGCCAAGAAACCAACCTCTGACCCAGAAACTGACAACCTCCAGTAGTAGACTTCCTATCAAAGTTAGCCCCAGCATAATCACTGTCACTATAGGCTTCCAACACAAAAGGAGAGTCTTTGGGATACCAAAGTCCCATTTTGGGCTGTCCTTTCAAATACTTAAAGATTCTCTTGACTGCATTAAGGTTAGAAGTCAATGGTGTAACCTGATGTCTAGCACATGCACCAACAGCAAACATGATATCAGGTCTTGAAGCTGTCAAATACATGAGTGAACCAATCATGGACCTATATAGATGAACATTAACAACAGCATCAGGTTCATTATTGGACTTAGGCTTTGGAGGTTCAAAAGGAGTTGCAGCAATCTTCACATTCTCCATATCAAACTTTTTAAGCATGTCATAAACATACTTCTCCTGACAAATAAAGATCCCATCTGATTTCTGCTTAACCTGAAGACCCAAGAAGAAAGTCATTTCACCCATAGCACTCATCTCAAATTCACTTTTCATCAATTCTTCAAACTCCCTGCACCAGGCTTCATTAGTGGAACCAAAGATGATATCATCTACATAAACTTGTACCAGAATGATATCTTTGAAGTTCTTTCTGATAAAAAGAGTTTTATCAATAGCCCCTCTTCTGTAACCATGTTTTAGCAAAAAGGCTGATAGCCTTGCATACCAATCCCTTGGTGCTTGATGAAGACCATAAAGTGCTTTAACCACTTTATAAACCAAATTAGGATTCTGAGGATCTACAAATCCCTGTGGTTGAGTAACATAAACTTCTTCCTCAATCCTTCCATACAAAAATGCACTCTTCACATCCATCTGATATACTACAAACCCCATAAAGGAAGCAAAAGCCAAGAACAATCGGATAGCTTCAACTCTTGCCACTGGTGCAAACACCTCATCATAATCAATCCCCTCCTCTTGTCTATGACCCTGAGCTACCAACCTAGCTTTATTTCGAACCACAATTCCCCTAGCATCCCTTTTATTCTTTAGAATCCATTTAGTTCCAATAGCATGCTTTCCAGCAGGCAAAGGAACCAACATCCATACTTTCTGATTCTGGAACTGCTGCATTTCCTCTTGCATAGCCTCAACCCAATCTTCATTAGCAAGAGCTTGAGCTATACTAGTTGGTTCAACTTGAGATAAGAAACAAGCATACAGACAATGTAAGTAATCAGTATGATTGCTCCTCAACTGATCCTGTGTATAACTGAGAAAAGCAGATTCTCCAAACTTAGGTTGATGCAATTTACTTCTTGTCTGAAAAGGGGAATTAAGATCTCCAAGAATCAAAGACTGAGGATGAACTGTATTGATCCTCTTGGTAACAATGGGATTGACATCAATGGAGGATGCCTGATTAGTAATTGAGGGGTTGAAGTCATCATCATATGAGGAAGAAGTGAAAATGCCTGTTCTAGATTGATGATGAGGATCTTCCAGCTTATCTTTTGAAGAGACTGAATTTCCAAGATCAGAAGGGATTGGAAATCTTTCAGGGGAGTTATCAATACCCAAAGTATCAACAGATGGAGAAGACACAGGAATATCAGCAGGAACAGAGACATCAGCAGAAACATTAGAAGGATCTGCAGGAACATATCCACTACCAGCAGGAACGGCATCAGCAGGAACAGAAATACCACTAGTCGAATTCAGTTGCCTTCTAACTTCAGCTTCAGCCCTTCTCAAAATCTCCTCTGTCTCTTTAGAAAACTCAGAACCAAACATCTCAGCAGCTCTCTTGGCATTAAACTCTTGTCTTTGAAGCCTAGCAAGATCTTCTGCAAAACTAGAATCACCTCCAGCCATAGTAGAAGAATCTTTGAGCTTTGAACCTAAAATGTTGTTAGAAGGAAAAGAAGGAACAACTATAGGTCGTTCATCACTCTCTGCATCAGAATCATCATCCGAGGTACCTGCATTGTTAGTTTGAGAAACATTTGTACCAACAGATAGATTTGATTTAAATCTATTATAACCTAAGGTGTCAGTTAGATAATCCAGATCAAAGTACCACTCTGGACCAGCACCCTGCAAATTAGGTTTATCTTAAAGATATCTTAAGTTGAGAGTCTCTTCTATTCTCTTAGAAGACAGATTATAAACCCTATAGGCTTTACTATGAGCAGAATATCCAACAATAAACCCTTCATCAGCCTTCCCATCAAACTTGCCTAGGTAATCACTAGTGTTCAAAATAGTGACATGACATCCAAAAGGCTTAAGATAACTAATGTTTGGAACCTTCCCATACAAAAGTTCATAAGGTGTTTTATTATGAGGACTAGTAATAGATACCCTATTCAACACATAACAAGCAGTGCATACTGCTTCAGTCCAAAACATAGTAGGCATCTTAGATTCAGCTAACATAGTCCTAGCTGCTTCTATCAGGGTCCTATTTTTCCTTTCTGCAACCCCATTTTGTTGTGGAGTTCTAGCATTACTATAATCCCTTTTTATCCCCTTACTCCCACAGAGTTCAATAAGATTAGAATTCTTAAACTCTGTGCCATTATCACACCTTATCGACTTAACCTTTTTACTTAGCTGATTTTCTATTAAGGCAATAAAATCCCTAAGAACTGGATAAGTTTCATCTTTAGTACCCAAAAAGAAAGTCCATGAAACCCTGCTAAAATCATCTGTAACCACCAGGCAGTAGTTCTTATGGTCAATACTTCTGATAGAAGTAGGACCAAAAAGATCCATATGAAGAAGCTGCAAAGGCTCAGAGATGTTGCTCACAGCAGTTATAGCCTTGTATGAAGCTTTGTGCTGCTTTCCTTTGTTGCAGGCAACACAATTGTGCTCATTAGAGAAGATCTTCAAAGGAAGCCCTTTAACCAAACCATTCTTAGCCAGCTTGTTAATGGTCTTGAAATTTACATGGGCCATTCTTCTGTGCCATTTATTAGATTCATCCACAGAAGCTTTTGCTACCAGACAAGCAAGTGAACCCTCAGGCTGAACATCACTAAGATTGAAGCTATAAAGATTGTAAGTCCTAGGAACTTTAAGTTCAACTTGAATTTCATCAGGCAACTTGAAGTCTTTGGACAGCACAAAGCAATCATTCTCAGTGAAGAGAACACTGTTCTTCTTGTCACAGATTTGAGAGATAGAGAACAAATTGAAGTCTTGGAGTTCCTTCACATAAAGCACATCTTCAAAGTCCAGCTTGGCAGTTTTGATAGTTCCCTTCCCAGAAATTATTCCATCTCCTCCTCCAAAAGTCACAGTACCTCCATTCAAAGGTACAAAATCATGCAATCTTTCCAAATTCCCTGTCATACTCCTGGAACATCCATTGTCAACAATTCCAACATCTTTGCTTCTAAAAGGAAAATCCTGAGAAAAAGAATACATATACAACATTAGATACAAGAGAGACTCAAGCCATTGCTGACTTGAGCCTGCCTAGTGGATCAATAAGAATTAAACCCTGGAGATTGATGAGATCCACCATTGATCTTGGACCCCATTTTCATATGTTGGTTATTGATTTTCCAAGAACAACCTGCTGAGGACTTAACAGCAGTTTACCATCTTGCCCCTCCCTTGTGCATTGTGTCACAACAAACAGGTCTCATATCATTTTGAAAATAAGTACTAGTAGGTCTGCTGAAAGGTCTAGCAATATTGCTTCTCCAACCAGCAGGATTGATCCTGCCGGCAGAAACAGGATAAGCAGCAGGAACAGGCTTATCGGCAGGAATGAACTTTTCAGCAGCAACAGGCTTACCAGCAGAAACTGGCTTGCCAGAAGCAACTGAAGTTCTCCTTGCTGCTTGAGGAATATAAGGGGGAATATCATTAACATTTTTCCATACAGACCTATTTTTACAAGCATATAATCCCATCTGTTTTTCATAATAGTCACAGTCTTTAATAAGATGATCATAACTACGACACACAAAGCAAGATTTCTTTCTAGGGGACTTTTTCTTAACAATAACTTTCTCATTGCAAACAGAATTGTTCAAACCAACACATGAAATAAAATTATCCTTAACAGAATTAAAACCACAACCATAATTGTTTGAAACAAAATCACAACTAGAAACATTTGAAACAGAACCACAACTAGAAACATTATTGTTTTTAACACTTTCAAAAGAAATATCTTCAAATGCAGCTGTCTTTGAGTGAGATTCATCAGTAGCTACTTCTGAGGAGAGATCTTCTGACTTTATTGGTGCTGACTTATCACTTGATCCACATGTGGCATAGTCATTAGTCTTGATTTCTGAAGATTTGTCACTGTAAGAACAAGAGACAAATTCATTAGAGTCACAATCAAGATTAGGCAAGTCCTTTGCCTGTTTGCCATAGATCATTTGTGAATCATCAAAGTCATCAAAAGGATTAGCAGGTTTAAATGTTCCAGTTATGGGTGGAGGAACATCATTCATTCCTCCCTCCTTCACATACTTTACAGGTTTTCTATAATCTACAGGTTCTGGGTTAAAAACACTATACTCATTAGGGTCATAATACTGATTTTGCCCTATTAGGTCACCGAACCCTAAACCTCTTTTAGTTTTAGTAGACATAGAACTATCAATAAGCATGTGAAGGTTTTTGGATGAGTCTTTCCACTTATCAAATCTAGCTAAGGTATTATCTAGCTTAGACTGTAACTCTTGATTTTCTAACACTACCTTAGCCTTTTCCCTTTCAGAATGTTTAAACTCATTAGTGGCATTTTTTAAATCTCTTTCTAACACCTTTATTTTTACTTCATAAGCAGACTGTTGTTGTTGATACCAGACTTTTTGTTGTTCTAATGTTTTAACAGCCTTTTTATGAGCCTTAAGTTGAATAAGGTTATCCTTATTTTCACTTTCTATATCATCAAATTCCTGTTTCAATTTAGCATATATAGATTCACAACCAAATGGACAGTTTTGTACCTGAGATGGATGACCCATCATTCCAAACTGACCAGCCACTTGTTTCTTCTCACCATATCCAGCTATCATCCCAAAGACCTTATCTGCTTCACTTGCAATCGTCTTCTCATGATGCTCCCAGTTCACCATCGAATCCACAGATACCAAAGCCTTGGGGTCCTCTGAATCCAGCTCTTGAATTTTGAAAGCAGAATATCGTACTTTGTCATCTACCTTCTTATCTGTACATTCCCTGGCAAAATGTCCTGTTTGAGAACATTTATAGCACCTCACCTTCCTTCTGTCAAACCTGGCAGGTTCCTGTCCATCAAAGTTGACCCTTCTTCCTGCCTTCTTTTCAAACCTATCCAATTTCAACGATATCATAGCCACTTGCCATCTTAAGTCCATCTCTTCTAGATCCAATTCATCAACCTGATTGAAATCTTCATACACAATCTTCTGCTGTGGTGTACTCTCAGCAACAAATGAATGAAGCACATCCACTACAAGATTATCAGATCTAGTCTGAGCTTTTGGTGTGACAGGTGAGTAGGAGATTGATGATATTGATGGTGTTGGACTGTTTCCATATGATGTTTTGTTAGGACCAGAGTTACTAACAAAAGCAGTATGGGTTGGAGTATGAGGTGTATAGGTGGAATACCCTTTGATATCAATTTCAAGGGTTTTCAGCTTGTTGTACAGATCATCAAAGCTCATATAATCCAGTCCTCCTTTGGCCTTGAGTGTTATGGAAACCTGAGACCATGATGGTGGCAAAGCCCTCAGAAACTTAGTGTTGCAGTCTTCATCATCCGGCCTAGCTTTCAACTGGTTGAGTTGGCTCAGGATCTTGTGGAATCTGTCATACCCTTTGTGAATCCCCTCAGCCTCAGAGATCTTGAATTCCTGAAATTCTTGCTTGAGCATAGACCTTCTCATCTTTCTGGATTCATCATTCCCTCCAAATCTGGCTTTTACAGCATGCCAGATCTTTCTAGCATCATCCAAGTGATGAAAATCACTCATATGATCTTCTGGAATAGCTTGAAGTAGAAGGGTTCTTGCCTTGGTTTCCCTTTGAACAGCAAGGTGTTCTTCTGCAGTAACAGGTGGCTCTATATAGATATTGCCATCATTATCCCTTCCAGTATTCTTCTTACTATTTCCCTTAAGAATCACATTCCACAGATTGTAATCAGTGTTCGTGATCCAATATTCCATTCTCATAGCCCAGACTTCATACTCATCTTTCTTCAGATATGGGAATTTAGCATTGTTGGTGGACATGGTGGTGACAATTTGTGTTTGGACTTGTGAGGTTTCAGGTTTGGGTTGGTGTTCTTCAGGGTTAATGACATTGTTTTGAGGGATTTCGTCTTCCATTGAAAGAGGGTTGTGAGATATGAAATCGAACTTTTTCTTCTTTATCAGAGATCCTTACCAGGCTTTGATACCACTTGTAGGATCGAGTACTTCGAGCTAGATTGAGCTTGGTTAAACAAGAACCTCTGTATGGAATACAAGTGTTTATGCGGAAACTAAACAACAAGTATAATAAAGAAGAAAGCTATAAAGGACAATGATCCTCTATGGATCAGACTATGAACTAAGAATTGTGTTATTGAATATTGTGTTCGTTAAAAAGTATCTCAAACATATGGACGGGATGTTTCTTTTATAACCATAAGAAACCCTAACCCTAACCCGTCTTACAAGAAAACGTGTGAAGAGATAAAGATCAATCTCTTCTAAAAATAAATCTAACAACCATACTAAAACATACGGATAACAAACAATAACTATCCGCAGCAATCAACCCTATCGGCAGAAACAAAACAATACTATCGGCAGGAACCAACCGCAGCAGCAATGCAACACTATCGGCAGGAACCAGCTTCACTATCGGCAGCAATGAGAAACTCCTTATTTCTCATATCCCAACAATCCTCCCATCACTGAGAAACTCTTATTTCCCAGAGATCCTAACAGATAGTGTGAATAAAGAATTTCCACTGAGGAGAGAAGGCACCTTTTGAAAATTTTAAAGAATCACTTTGCCTTTCATACCCCATCAGTGCAAGGTTTTCAAAAATTGTAGAATTTGGAAGACTTTCAATTCCTTCAGCATCTGCTAGATGAAGAATTTCCCTAACATATGCCTTAGTAATGAGAATCTTCTGCCCATCCACAAGGGCATGTATCCGTGTTTCCCCATCAATAGTTTTGACCTTAGCAGTAGCCCAAAACTGTCTGATGTTGGAAATATATATGGTAGGATTTACTGTTAATGCATACTTAATATGAGTAGCATTGAGGAAATCAATGATTTCAGTAAACCCTTCACTTTCTCTGGGTTTTTGCAAAAATGCGATCATGTTATGTTGGTCTGCAAAAGACAGAGTCGACATTGTGAATCATGAAAAGTTTTGTAGGGTTTTGTTGGGATTTGCAATTAGTTGATAAAAATAGTTAGGGTTTATGTTTGAGAGAGTTTTTATCTGATAAAAATACTTGTGTGAATGATTGAAGGATATAAACCCTTAATCATTCATATTCAAAAACAGTACCCTACACTCTCAAACAGAGCAGTAGAAACCTAGCAGCACTAACTTATGCCTAGTAGAACAAAGGTAGTTTCCACTCCAAACAACTTAATTTTCAGCACTCCATCACTTTTCTCAGCTTATCCTGCAAAAGATTAGTCCCACAAACACAAAAACACAAACATAACACAATACCCAATAATCATATCATCAATTATACTTGACAGTACTAAGTATAACTGGCAATATTAATCATAGCCGTTCTAAGTATAACTAGCAACACTAAGTATACTCAGCAGCAGAAACAATTTATTGACCTAATAACAGTACCAATCCTTACAAAACTTTACAAAAACACAAAGAGATAAGAATTTTCAAAGATTTAACATTCCAATATTGGGAATTAAGAATTGAAATCTACCTACATCAAAAGCTTTTGTGAGCAAATCTGCAACATTATTGTCAGTATGGATTTTAACAATTTGAATTAACTTCTTTTCATAGCAATCTCTTATAAAATGATGTCTTATCTCAATATGCTTTGTCTTTTAGTGATAAACAGGATTTCTAATTATGCATATAGTACTGCTATTATCAATAAATATTTTGGTATGCATAAAATTGTACCCATAATCCAGCAATTGATTTTGAATCCAGATCACTTATCCACAGCAACTTAAAGCAGCCACATACTCAGCTTCTGTTGTGGAATTAGCAACCACATTTTGTTTCTTGCACTGCCATGAAATCAACCTGCATCCTAGAAATTGACAACCTCCAGTTGTGGATTTCCAATCCAAGCTTGCTCCAACATAATCACTATCAGTGTATGCTACCAAATCAAAAGGTGAATCTTTTGGATTCCAAAGGCCCAATTTAGGTTGACCTTTCAAGTATCTAAAAATTCTTTTCACAGCATTAAGATGTGAAACTTTTGGTGTAACTTGATATCTAGCACAGGTACACACTGCAAATATAATGTCAGGTCTTGAAGCTGTAAGATACATCAATGAGCCAATCATTGATCTGTATAAATGGACATCAACTTCTTCACCATCTTCATCTTTGAGCAGGGGCTTGGAAGTTTCCATTGTTGTCTTTGCAGACTTCACATCAGCAAACCCAAACTTCTTCAAAATTTCAGCTACATACTTATCTTGACTGATAAATATACCATCCTCCTTTTGCTTGACTTGTAACCCTAAGAAGAATGTGAGTTCACCCATAGAACTCATCTGAAATCTTTCATGCATAAGGTTCTCAAATTCAACACATAACACCTTGTTTGTTGATCCAAAGATAATATCATCAACATAAACTTGAACTAGCAAGATATCATCTTTGTGCCTTCTGATAAACAAAGTCTTGTCAATCTTCCCTCTACAGAAACCATTGTCCAACAGATGTTTTGACAATGAGTCATACCAAGCTCTAGAAGCTTGATGTAAACCATAAAGTGCTTTCTCCACCTTATAAACCTTGTCAGGAAAATTAGGATCTTCAAAACCAGGTGGTTGAGAGACATAAACTTCTTCATCAATTGTCCCATATAGAAAAAGCGCTCTTCACATCCATTTGATACACTACAAAGTCTTTATATGAAGCATAAGCCAAGAACAACCTTATAGCTTCAATTCTTGCAACTGGGGCAAATACTTCATCATAATCAATACCTTCTTCTTGAGTATATCCCTGAGCTACTAACCTTGCCTTGTTTCTAATCACAATACCTCTTTCATCCTTTTTGCATCTGAAAACCCACTTAGTACCAATTACCCTCTTCCCATTAGGCAAATCTACCATAGTCCAAACTTCTTGAAGCTTGAAATGTAAAAGCTCTTCTTGCATAGCTTTCACCCAGCTTGGATCCTGTAATGCTTTATGAGCATTCTTAGGTTCTATTTGTGATAGAAAACAAGCAAACAAACAGTTTTGAAGGTCTTTATGACTGTTTCTTTGATGAAGGGATTGTGCAAAGAAACCTTGTTCCTTCAAACCTTTTGTCATGTTTCTTGTTTGAACAGCAGATTGTGGCTCTCCAATGATTTGTTCTTTAGGATGATTCTTTTGAATTATTGTAGTTGGAATAGGACTGACAGGAACTTCATCTTCCATATTGGTTATGTCAGCCTCTACACCAAGTACATCATCATCAGTATCAGAATATATTTCCTCCAATTGAAGCATGTTTGGATCATGTGGATATTCATCATCATCAAAAGCAAAGACTTCATTGTCAGCAACTTTAACACTTAGCTTAGCAGTATTAACAGAGTTAGTACTGCTAGTGTTATTTTCTTCATTGGCAATATTATCTGATACATCACCTTTTACTTGTTCATCAGTCTTCTTTTCTTCATTAACCACTTTATCATCATCAGAAGATTTTACACCATCTTCTTGAGCATCTTTTGGATCTTCATCAAGAGCATCTTCTTGTGAACTCTTTGACTCTTGGGTTGAGAAAGGTGGATCTGCAGTCCATATGGGTAGCAAAATGTACTTCTTTGCAGGTTCAGTCTCCTTCCTAGTTTGTGTACATGCAGCAGTATTAGCTTTTGTACCTGCATACTCATTAGATTGTGTATCTGCAACAACTAACTCATAATTCATTTTCTTGGTTAGTGAATCAATATCAAACAGCCATTTTGGTCCACTCCCTATAACATTAGGTGTACTTTCACTAAACCTAACATGCAAGTTTTCTTCCACTTTCCTGGTCCTACTATTGAGCACTCTAAAAGCTTTGCTATTCATTGAGTATCCAACAAAGAAACCTTCATCAGCCTTGCCATCAAACTTGCCTAAGTGATCTAGGGTATTCAAGATAGTAACAGGACACCCAAATGGTCTTAAGAAATCTAACATCGGTTTTCTACCATGTAAAAGTTCATAAGGGGTCTTGTTGTGAGGCTTAACTACTTTACTTCTATTCTGTACATAGCAAGCAATATTGACTGCTTCAGCCCAAAAAAGTAGTAGGTAATTTAGAATTAGCTAGCATTGTTCTAGCAGTCTCAATTAGTGTCCTATTCATCCTCTCAGCAACACCATTTTGTTGAGGAGTTCTAGCTACACTATACTGTCTCTCAATACCTTTCAACTCGCAAAACTGGTTCATATTTGTTGGGATTCTTGATTTGATGAGACAAAATAAACAAAAGAATGAAACAAAAGGGCTTAAGAGCAAAAGCTGGAATTGTTCAAAAGATGGAAGATTTTGAAGATATTCCTTAATGTTTAAAAGATTTACTTTATTGTTTACTTCCTTTGTAAGTCTTGGACTCCTTATGTTATAAAATGAGGACCAGACGTATTGTTTATGTGTGCACAGAAAAAGAAAAGCGTGAGTAGCACACGTTTTTAACAATGTAGACGTCTAGGTGTTTGTAGCCCCAAGGTTTACCTTGATCCCTATTAGATTGTAACCGTTCTAGAATTAATCATCTAGAATTGGGGCTTAGAGGAAAACGTATGAATGAAAAACCTTGTTGAATATCTTTGTTCTTATTCCGCTTTGTTTCTATAACTTATGAACATTGATATTCTCCTAGATAAAGGTCTAAACAACCTTAGCTTAAATGATCTAATGATCATTTTAGCTTTCACAATTGGTATCAGAGCCTTGTGGCTCTTGATCTAGGGTTTGTTCAAGGTTTTGAAGTCGTTCTATGAAGCACAAGTGGTCGAATTGAATGTTTTTGAAGTTAGGGTTTTTAGCGACACTAAAAAAATATATAATAATAAATAAATAAAAAAAATAATTGTTTTAACAGGAAGATAAGATTGACGACATCAAGATGGTTTATTGGTAGCAGCAAGGAGATGCAAGAAGAAGCCGAATGAAAACCCTAATTTGTCTAGGGTTTGTTCAGTACTTGTTTGAAGTAGAACAGTAGGTACGTCTGGTGATTTGTTTCAGCAGGATGTATATATGAGGCACGAAGAGCACACCAAGGTTCATGATCGTTTCAAAGAAGGTATAAAAGCAGGTGATTAAATTGTATGAAGACGTGGCTAATTTGGTGAGAATAGGGTTTTGCTCAAACTCTAAATTGGTATAATCCTTTAGTACTGCTCATCACAATATTAATACTGCCATGCGTATCTGGTTAATATTGCTACTACTATTTGTGCTGCCAAGAGATTAAAGAGTACAGTAGTAACTACTTTTTTGGTTGAATATTACTTGCTACTGCTGCTCATGGTTTGAGAGCAAGTTCGTACTGTTTGGGCATAGAGGAAGTTTGTATTGCTCAGTTTGTTATTAGTACTGCTTGTTTAAGGGGAACGTTTAATCCTCTTGGATTTGAGGTCATATGCAGCAGGTTAGTAGTTGGTACTGATTTTGGGCTCAAAAGAAGCTTAGTACTATTCGTATATTATTAGTACTGCCAATGGTGTTGAAGGTTAGTACTGGTCATGTTTATTAGTACTGCTCGATTAGTACTGCTAGATTTGAAAAGTTTGTACTGGTGCGTGACTCATTAGTACTAATAGGCTTGTTCGATATCGGACAGTACATATTTTTGGCACGTTTGTTGGATCTCGGACAGAACTGAATTTCCTTTAGTTTATTTTTGTTGATTTATAGCTAGTTATGGGATTATTTGAAGATGTGATTACGAAGACAATTTGTAGGATCGATTCATGTGTTGAATATGTGTGATTCGGGAGGTCTTGGATTATGGAAGAACAAATCCATGGTAGAGTTAGAGAGAGAGAGTAGATCTGGGAACTTAGTGAGAGAAAACTGAATATGTATTAGATTGTAATGTGTGAAGTTCCAACCCTCTCCCTAGGTGGAGAGGGGTATTTATACTTACATACATATGTGCCCTGAGTGGGCTGTAGAGTGAGCTGACAGTGGGTAAAGACCCGACCCACTCCACAAATACTAATTGTAACTAAACTAATACGACTAATACTAATAAGCCTACGAGCTACATAGATGCTAAATAGATACTCAGGGTGACCGAGTCTTCATATGAATATTTATATTCCTAACAATCTCCCCCTAAGGGAGGTCACCCCGGAAATTATATTTTGAATTCTAGCATTCTATTACATGATTTTGACTTCCTAGCTCGTAGTCTTTGATTCTTCAAATTTATTAATCTGTGTACATTCAGCAGTGAACTTTTGATGACTGTTCTTCTGTCTTGGATGATCTTTGGTGATTCTTAGATGTTATCATCCAACATATGTCTTCAAGTCATCTTGCAGCATCGTCTCCATGTAAAGTTGTGATCTTTGAGTCGACATGCTCACACTTTTCTGGATCATGATTTTCAGCATCAGAGTTTGCGGAAGCAGTGTGGAAGGTCTTTCAATTTATCATGACTTCTTTGAATACGATGATGGTGAAGTGTGAGCATGTGGTGATGGATTGGCATCTTTTCTGCAATCAGCTACAACCGCCAGGAATTCCTGCATACGACAGTTAGCAATAAAACGTCCGGTACTTACAGGTTCGGACTTCGAGATTGTTAACAGCATAGTGTGAAAACTCTCTCTAATCCTTACCAAGGCCGTTCCTAAATCGAAAACCCACAGAGGGCTTACAAGATCTACCATAGTAAATCAACGATTAGGTGAGTCGCTGGAGTTCACTCCACGACTATAGACCGTTTGAAACCGCCGCGACCACTAAGCGTAATCCACAAGGAATTACCGAAGTGACCTGCTTTCAGGGCTGTTTGATGTAGACCCTGGCAGGAATTTCCATTCAATCACTGAGAATTACATATGTAAATTCCCTCATAAATGTTCTGGCAGATTGCTAAGATCTGCGTAGGACTCATAAGTTTACAACTGGTGTCCTTAATGTTGAACAACCAGTGTAGAAGTAACACGTGTTCCTATGAGATCTTATGATGCATCTCGTGGCTCTAGACTCGATAAGTGCAATTTTGGTAGTCGGAGACTAGAGCGGTGTCTCCTGTTTCAATATCAACATAACTCATAATGAGCGGTCGATAGATTATGCAGGGTTCCCCGTGAGAATGAAACAAGTCCTTTTAAGAGAACTTGAGTGGCTTAGAAGGTTTAGTGCAGTGCGTCACTGGGTCCATGACGTCTTGTCTTCAATACCGGCATCACCTTAGTAACAACCAGTAGCATATGAATTGAACCCGATTTCTGCCCAAAGGTTGAATAATTTGGAGGGCTATTTCTTTTCACCCTTTCACATTACTTTTATTTTTAATTCTTCAACACCTTCTTTCTCCTTTCTCATATTACTCCTTTTCATAACCATACCTAAGGACTTTCTAATACTAACTATTTGGTATTGTCCTTGGGTAGATCCCTCCGGCTCTGGCGGTTCATAGAACGGTTTTCCTAACCTTAGCCACCTTATAACTTCATGACTATCCTATGTTGCCGTCAACCAAATCCTTGAAAAATCTCTCAAAGTGTTTATGATTATGAAATACATTTTGCTAACACTTTGAGAGTTTTATATTTTTCAAATGCTCCCTCTTAACATGTGCTCATATGTTTTATAATAAAATTTGCACATGTTGGGTAGAGATTGCACTTTTTGAATTGATCCACTTTCAGTGAACGTGACCGATTTGAGACACGCTTACATCACTAGTTGGACTAGCTTGAAATTATTACCCGGCCTGGTCAAATTCACAGAAAGTTTCTCGAAACGGTACACTCTACTCAGATACGTCCTCTTCGAGACACGCTTACATCACTGGTTAGACCAGCTTGAAATTATTACCCGGCCAAGACGCATCATTTCGATTAATGACAGTTTATGTTTCGTCAATTCATTGGTGAAGTCTGATTCGTGCTCACATAAGATGCCACATCCATTTTGCAATAACACACCATTTGCTCCCCTTCAGTATGTGCATCGATATACGAAAGAGTTTAGCACATATGGGAGAGCTTACACTTAAGTCCAAAAGATCACATTTTATCAGATTTCATATTTAAATCACATTCTCTCCCCCGATCAAAAATTTCAAACCATTTGAGATTTGTGATCCCAATTGATTTAAATAAGTTAGAAATTATGGGAGAAAATGTGGTCAGGTTTTAGTGTATTCTGATTATGGAGCATACAATGCTCCCCCTTAATACACGAGAGAGAGTGTCACTGCTGATGTTGCACAACGCTTAAAAAGGTGTCAGAAATTTGAACAAATACTCTCCCCCTCAATTAATGACCCGTTTTCTATTTAAAGAGCTGTAGTCATTCAATTGAGCGTCAAGTATTTGTGAAAATTTAAGTCCAGTTACCACCTTGTGAAACACCAAACTCTCCTGAAGAATCATAGAAGATAAAGAGTTTGCGGTGTAAAGAAGACTTCTCTTCTTATACAAGAAATGATGCACTGAATCGTACATCAGATCGAAAAAACATGGATATAAAGTAATCCATGCCCGGGTGAACTTCACCCAGTGGGAGGAATAGCCGTCTTTTTGGCGACGTGCTTTCCCCATTTTGAAAAGCGGGTTTCTATCTGAAGTAATAGCAAACCATCATGACATGTTTTAACAATTTATTTTAACTTCTACTCGAGCTTCATTTAAAGACCCGTGTCATTATTGAATGACATTTCTAGGACCGTAAATGTTATCGATAAACAGAAGACATGCCTAGAACGACTATTTTTGGTATTTTTTGTGTTTTTCTGATTTTTATGGTTTTTATAGGTTTTATATTTTTCTCTTTTCTTTTTGGTTTAAAATATATACAAAGAATATATATACAAGGATATACGAAGCAAGTCCATTACTCCTCAGCTTCCTGAATCTTCTCAGCTGCCATCACTTTACTTGCTGAAGAACAATGTGAGCACATTTAATTAGGGATTAAATCTGGCTTTTCACTCTTCCCTAATTAGTGCTCTCCCCCAAACTGACACCCTTTCTGATGAATGCCCAGAATATGAAGAAGTCTTTTGATAACCAAATGCATGCCGTCTTTAGTCTTCTAACACACAGCGAAAAATGTAGAACAGACTGTAGACTCGACCTTCTTCAAGATTGTCCATGTGGGGAACAAAATATCAACATCTGCATCTCACCAAATGCATTCCAGTAATCTTACATATAACCCATCAGCCCGTAACGTACATATGAAATGATAACACCAAATTAACAAGTTGAAACACTGATCATCTTTAATTTGTATCATGAGATATTAAGCCCGATCACGTGAACTTGTTGTGCGTCCTTGGTGTACACATTTCTCTCCCCTGATGGTTACGATTAATCAGCCCGTGGCGTACACATGAAATGAAGATACCAAAGTAACAAGTTGAAACACTGATCATCTTTAATTTGTTTCATAAGATGTTAAACCCGATCATGTGAACTTGTTGTGCGTCCTTGGTGTACACATTTCTCTCCCCTGATGGTTACGATTAATCGGAATCAGCATAATGATGTGTACATGAAGCATAATGATGTGTACATGAAGCATTAACTAGAAGCACTTTATCACTGATTATATCAACCCGTGAGAAGATGTCGATTAGTCGTATGGCCATTTCTCAAACATCAATCAACATGTAGTTTATTCACCCTTCTCCCCCTCAAAAATTGCATATGACTGCCATTTTTTATTGAACGAGTGAATAAGACTACCATCAACGGTAAGTAGATCCACTTGATAGCTGACATTTTGTTTATTCACCCTTCTCCCCCTCAAAAATTGCATATGACTGCCATTTTTGATTGAACGAGTGAATAAGACTACCATCAACGACTTGATGACTGACATTTAGTTTATTTACACTTCTCCCCCTCAAAAATTGCATATGAGGTTGCCATTTTTGATAGAACAGACAACGCTTACCGATGAGAATGGTCATAAGCAAGAAGATAACTCTTCTTCTGAAGATAAAGCGCACTCAAGCGTACACCTTTCTTTTCTTTGAGGAACGGGGCCTGAAGTGTTTTCAGCAGACGCCATATGTCGATGAAGAGCGAGGCCTGAACTGATGTGAACAGACGTCATTTCTCTCTTTTCTACTTCTCTCAGCTAACTCGTTACCAACCCCATTATCATTCAGTCGGCTCTTTGTCGTGACTACTGATGGAGAAAACCCAATATGATGAACTTGAGACTGAAGTAACATAACCCGAACTTGTGACTTAAACTTGCACTGTTGTTGGAAGAACGGTGTAGAGAATTTGTGCACCATGCAAATCTCTAAGTACTCAATACTATCCCGACAAAGTATGAGACTTTCATCACCTCTTGCGATTATCTACATTGTCTTCTGCGTGTGACACTGATTACTATAACGTAACTCCTTTAAGTGATAGTTAACCAGGTCTTCATCCATCCACCTCAACTTCTGGAAACTAGATAAACCAAGTCTTCAACTTAAATCTTAAGCCCGAGCAAGTTATCATTGAAAGTCATGCATCCAACCATCCCCGACTTTAATATAAAATAAGTACGCGCCTTCGTGAAATTCCACTTCAATCTCAAATAAGGAATACCAAATAAACTTCGTGATCATCTTGTGCAGTTAAATAACCAAAAACTAGCCTTTTAGACGGTTTAAATGAATCTGATAATGATTTCATCCCGATCTTGTCAAAATCTTGTATCCCCGTGAGAACACTTACACACCATTTAACCAATAGTTATAACAACAATTAATATTGTTTAATAAAGTATTTGTAACTCAATAAATCCATATAACTATTCTGTATGGTCCATGTTCAACCCATCCAATCCAACACTTTCGTTTAGCAATAGCAGTCCTAAATCCAATCCATTCCAGCATAACACACTTCGGCCTAAGCTCACATAGCAAACAAACCACACAAGCCAAGTAAATTTCATGGCAAAAAAAAATAAAACCAGCCTGTCATGCTAATATAATTTACGAGCCCAAACATAAAGTAATAAACCCGATCCATATCCAACATACCCTAATTTTCCGGTATTAAGTCAATCTTACCCTAAAAATTTCATCATTAGATAACCCTAAACATTTCAACTGCCTCCCACTTAAAAAACACTCTCACCTATCTAAAAAAATCCGCCCCCATCTAAACACCTAAGCAGTCACTGATTCGCGAGAATCAACACATATTTTCTCCAAGGATTTACAAAGAAATATGTAAACCCGAGTCGTTTTCCCAACAAAGGATTGAATGGAATTTGTTATCTCGATTCGTGAAACGTGTTTGAATAAGGAAAATAAAGGGATTTTAAACTAAAATAAGTGAACATGAACTAAAAACGATTTAAAAGGCAGGAAAACGGTAATCTAAAGTACGCGTGGCTAAAAACGTAAAGGAAAACTGAAAATACGTTTATACCGGAAAAATCCCGAGCCTAAACGTCAAAACGATGAAATACTAATTCTACGGGCACAAATCTAATTTTCTAAAATTCTAATTAATAAAAGAAAATTTAAAAAAAAAGAATTATATTTTTCTTATAATTATTTAATTTAATATGATTTAAAAACTATTTATTTATTTATTTATTTATTTTTAAAAGCTTAATAAGCACAAGAAAATAAGCAAATTTTACAAAAACAACTATTTATGAAAACTTGAAATAAGCACAGAAAGAGCAGATTAAGGTGGCCGCTTATAAGAGACTTGATTAAAAAAAAAATTCTTTGAATAAGCACATGGAAATAAGCAATTTTCAAAACTACAACTTTTACTGAATACTAATAAATAAGCTAGAAATAAGCTTAAAAGGGCTGCTATTGTCTAGGGTGCAGGGCAAAATCAGGCCTTTTCAAGCCTATAAAATGCTAGGAAAAGCTAATAGAAAAAGTTCACCAAAAATACAAACATCTAGATAAGCCACTGAATATCAACTATGCCAAATTTGAGCTTATAACAACTTATATCTAAGGAATTAAAAATCAAGGAAAACTGATGAAAATGGCAAAATACAAAAAATTGCAGTCTGCTATAAATACTTGGGCTGATTTTTGCAATTCACTAACCAAGGCTTGGGAGTACTTATCAACTATTAACTAGGGACTAAATAAGACCTAATGATGTCAGAAACAAGGGCCAAAAAGAGCTTATTCTATAATAAGCTCAAAAGATCAGTAAAGAGTCTAAAATTTAAGCTAAATTACTAAAAACCTCAAAACACTTCAAAACAGCTTAACACATTCCAAATTTAGCTCATTCAAGTCAAATTGAGCATAATCAAACTCAACCCAATGACATATGAACAGTGATTACCCATTTTCACCCGTTTTGACTATTGATCCAAACACCCCTAAAAAGGGCTGTTTTGGAGTTTTAAACTAGGAATTACCAAAATGACCTATGATTCTAACTTATTAAAGATTAACTAACTTAATTAAGCTGATACAAGTGACTTTTATCTAGGATTAAGCAATAATTAAGCTATCACTAAATTTAAGGTGTTATGACTGTTTTAAGCTTTTTGAGGCAAAACAATGATCAAACTAGGACTAACTATCAATCTACCCTATTATTACTTCAAGCAGAACATATAAGCACAGAAAAAGCAATAAGCTCAAAAATAAGCAAATGAACAGTACCTTTGACCAGATTTGACCTTTTTGGAAATCTTGAATTGGGACTGAGTTGAACTGATCATAAGCTCACAATAAGCTACATTAAGCCTATATGAGCTTATTCAAACAGAAATTGAGCTTTTGCAAACACCAAATTAACTGAATTCGAATTAACAAAGGACTTATAAAATTAAAATTTCATTAAATTAGGAAAATAGTACAATGCTGAGTAATTTAAGGGTAAATGCACTTAAACAAACTTGAATTGATAAAGAAGACTTAAATTTATACCAATTAAGCATTAAAACTACACTACGACCTAAAACTAAAAACTAACTACTATTTAAGGCGTATATTGATGCTATTTATACTACAACTAGTGCTGGGAACTCTCTTGTCTTCTTCTCTGATTCATTTCCCACCCTTGGATAGCCTTGAATTGATCTCATTCGTCCATTTATCTTTTTGGCGGGAAAACTGATTTGGGTGGATTTCCCATTTGGAGATGGGAATCACGTGAAGCTGTACTAGTCTGGAGCTAGAGGGGGGGATAGGTTGAGTGTGGCAGAAAAAGAAGCATGGGGGACAATGATGTCTGGAAGTGGTTTCTGGTTTTGGCGGGTGTTGGTTTTGGGGGAGATGGATTTGACCAAAGTCAAATCCTGATTTAGTTAAATAACGGGGTTGGGTTATTTTGTAGAGTTGGGCTTTTGAGTTTAGGTTTAAGATTGGGTTTGTATTTTGGTTTAGTTAAAAGGGTGAAGGGTAAAAAGTTTAAGGTTAGTTTAGGGTTAGATGTGGAATTAGGTTTAACTCTAGGGACTAATTTTTCCAAGGCTGTAAACTCAGGGACCAATCTTGCCAAATTCTGAAAAGTGTTTCCAAGGGTCATTTTTGACATTTTGATACACCGAGGGTTGACTTTGACTTTTCTTGAGCATAAATGTGATCCAAACTCGAAATTCCTTCCCCGGCCTCGGCTTTTCACAACTTTCCAATCTTGTGCTCGGTTTTGTCCGTTTTTGCCCTGTTTTCAATCCTTTTGTACCTGAAACACATAAAAACACAAACCAAGAATATTTGCAACAATAATTGATCTATTTGGGTGTTTTTGGTCATTTTTGTGTCTTATATGGGTATAAAATGATGAGTAAATAGGCACTCATCTAAACATCTAAGCAGTCACCAACCTCATCTCATACAATACCCATCTCAGCCACCAAATCACAAACGAATCTTGAACAAACGACCCCCATGAGTGAAGTAAAGAATTTAATCTATTATTTGAGGCTTCAAAATCTTGATAACAAGGTCTAAGGTAGGTTTGTTATTATTAATTGTTATCATTGAATGAATCGAAGAAAAGAGAATAACATAATTGTTATCTTTCTTTTCTTTTGTTTCGGATAAATAAATAATGAAGCAAGGCTTTAAACAGAATCGATGATGTTTGTTTTCGTGTGTTTGACCTTTAATGGTTTGACGTTTCATTGAAGAACATGAAATAAATCTGAGATTTATTTTATTTTCTCTTCAGTATTCGAGTCTTGATTTATGTGATATGAGATGGATTGTGATAAGAGGATGATGTGAATAGGTTAGTTGTGGAGTTGATTTTGCTATGGTTTTAGGACTGAGGATAAAATGTTATAGGATTATGGACTTGGTCTTGTTTTGGCTGCCTCGTTAATTATCAGTCTCGAGCATGTTTTGGTTTTTCATTTTAAGATTGACTAATGATGTTTAATAACTGAAGTCCGAATGAGTTGTGGTAAATGGTTAGTGGTCAACGGTTATGGTCAAATCGCAGTTGACTTAAGTCAAACCGCAAAGACAAACCGCAAGATTTCTTGACATTTTGGCAGCATAACCTTTATATTTGCTAATAAAAAGGGTCTTCAACAGGTAAACCGCAGTTGCAAGAAAAGGTTAAACCGCGACTTCTTGGTCAAACATCAAAGGCAAACAGACAAATCGCACAGACAGATATGTCACTTTCCCTGAATCTTGTCTTTTTCCCTTTTCAGCTACACACCAAACTGCAACCAAAATTCCTCGCCAAACCGCAACTTTTACTTACCCACTTTATCATAAACCACAACAAAGAAAAACCAAGAACAATATCAACTCTCAACCAAGAATACCACCAAATCGCAACCAAGAACACATGTTCAAACCGGATCTGGGCTTTCGTACTTTGAGACCACTTTTTCACAGAGATGGTACTAAAGTCACACAAAAAATGATATGCAAGATTGATTTCTTGGGACAAATAAATGACACAGAAAAACAGTCATGTAAAGCAGTGAACATATATCTTGTTTAGGACGTTTGACCATTAGAAACTGTTATACCACTTTTACTTATGATAACAATTTGTCCAGTACAAAAAAATTTGATAAACCAGCTTATAACAATATTCGAACCACAATAAAATCAATAAGTAATAACAACCTGAAAACAACTTAAAAAAAACAGCTTAAAAATGTGAGTCGAATCACAAAAAATCAACACAACTAACAACCTGTCTCTGATGCCAATTGTAGGATCGATTCATGTGTTGAATATGTGTGATTCGGGAGGTCTTGGATTATGGAAGAACAAATCCATGGTAGAGTTAGAGAGAGAGAGTAGATCTGGGAACTTAGTGAGAGAAAACTGAATATATATTAGATTGTAATCTGTGAAGTTCCAACCCTCTCCCTAGGTGGAGAGGGGTATTTATACTTACATACATATGTGCCCCGAGTGGGCTGTAGAGTGAGCTGACAGTGGGTAAAGACCCGACCCACTCCACAAATGCTAATTGTAACTAAACTAATACGACTAATACTAATAAGCCTACGAGCTACATAGATGCTAAATAGATACTCGGGGTGACCGAGTCTTCATATGAATATTTATATTCCTAACACAATTGAATATTGCTTATTTAATGTTGTAGTTGAATTTCACAGGTGCGTGTTCTTATCATATCTTAAAGTGGGTGTTACACTTTAAAGATAACTGGTTTGTGCGTTCAAGTGGTGACTAAGACTTGACAAATCTGGTTTTTTGTCAAGAAATTAAGGCCTTCTTATACATCGGTTTTGGGTATACGTTCGAAGTCACATATATAGTACAAGATATAAGACATAAGTTTGGGTTGTTCTGCTTCAGCATCAAGTTGGTAATACTTCGTTTTCTTCGTCAGTAATCATTACACAGAGCTTACAGAATTGAAGATTCAACAAATGGTTAACATATGCGTTTCAGGGGAAGCTTAATGTTAAAATGTTTAACCATTTATATGCTACATCGAGGTGAAGGTTTTTGTTACTACTAGTCATTGTTACTACTGCTAGTGTAAGTTTCTACTGCTCAAATTCATTTTTCTTATGGTGCGTAATGGTGGGCAATTTGGGTCATTGGAATACTTGGATTAGGAGTGTGATATTGGTTCATGGTCATGAAGATCAAGGTTGCATACTTTAGTTCCCAATTTGATGAGGACAAAAAATGGAAGAAGATTTGATGATTTGCAACTTGAAGATCCTTGGTGGTATAGCATGATACAAAGGAAGTCTGAATTAAGGGGAAGATTTGTTTCATTCAGGGAGATGTTTACATCCCAACTTCTCTACTTCGTCTAGGGAAGTTCGTACACGACTTTTTTTGTTTTGTCATCATCAAATAGGGGAAGATTGTTGGGATTCTTGATTTGATGAGACAAAATAAATAAAATAATGAAACAAAAGGACTTAAGAGCAAGAGTTGGAATTTTTCAAAAGATGGAAGATTTTGAAGATATTCTTGAATGTTTAAAAGATTTACTTTATTGTTTACTTCCTTTGTAAGTCTTGGACTCCTTATGTTATAAAAGGAGGACCAAACGTATTGTTTATGTGTGCACAGAAAAAGAAAAATATGAGTAGCACACGTTTTTAACAATGTAGACGTCTAGGTGCTTGTGGCCCCAAGGTAATCAAGGTTTACCTTGATCCCTATTAGATTGTAATCGTTCTAGAATTGATCATCTAGAATTGGGGCTTGGAGGAAAACGTATGAATGAAAAACCTTGTTGAATATCTTTGTTCTTATTCCGCTTTGTTTCTATAACTTATGAACACTGATATTATCCTAGATAAAGGTCTAAACAACCTTAGCTTAAATGATCTAATGATTATTTTAGCTTTCATAATGGTTGTTTTAACTTTACATAATGCTTTGATCAAATGTACTTAGGTACTTAATTTTGATCAGACACTTCATTTTGACTTTTTAAAGTCAAATGAGTTGACCTTTCTTGTTTGGTTGACCATTACATATGCATTTTGCTTTTTGGTTGAAGTTTTTCATTACTAACTTTTCTTTTATAGCATTTCATACCCATGAAATGTATACATTGGTACCCTAGCAATGGGGAGTATACATCAAGGTGGAGCATATCATATTCTAACCATTTATTTTGTAGGATCATACATCATATCCTTGGCACTCTATTTAGGGGGAGTATACATCAAGGGGAAGCTTTAAAGTTCTCAAAATCGCATTCCGCTAAGCATATCTTCTTTTTGTTTCGACAAAAAGGGGGAGAAAGGATTAAGTTCTCATTACTGTGAAACATCACAGTACATACGTTTATGCTTAAAATAGCTTTTAAAACTTGCATAAAACCAACTTAATCTATATTTTTAAAAGTCTTATAATTTATTTAGTCCTTTGCTTAAAAATGCACCTTATGTTTTGTCATCAACAAAAAGGGGGAGATTGTTAACACAAATATCGTCCCAAAAACGTTATTTATATTTTACGATCTTTGCTTAATTTTGTTAATGACAAATACAAAGATTATCTTTAAGCAAAAGCATAAATATAAGAATAAGCCTTTTACATTTATAGTGATAAGTCTTTTAAAACATATTTACATATTACATGATCTCTAGGAGTAACATTATATACATATATACATTTACAAGTTTCTTCCTTAAATTAGAAACTTTATTTATTAAATATTAGGATGACATCATGGCATGCATCATGAACACAATCTTAGAAAAATTTTGAGATATCTTGTATTGATCTTCAAGCCAAAGAGTTGACATTGGAAGATATGGAAATATATGGAAAGATTTGAGAATCTCTTAGCTGTCCTGAAGTGGCGGATCCAAACCCATACAAGGGCGGATCCAATTTTTGGGATCTGCCAGATTCGCCAACTGTTGAATCAGTTTGCCTATAAATAGCAAGCTGATCATTTGGGCATTTTCATCACTCATATAGCTTAAATACATACTCATTCATTTACATATCACTAACCCATATCATTCTTTCATTTCATTGATCTTTCCTTTTGTAGCAAAGAGATCAAAGCATATAAGGATCAACCTACTGTTGTTATCCTTCTAGTATAGACTCTGTGTGATTTTGTATTAGTTCACACATCATTGTTTGTATCATTTATTCAGTAGAGTTTGGTTAGTGTTTTAGTCCTTAAACCACAAAGAGTGTCGGGAGTGGTTGTACCCTTGTGAAAGAACCAACGGGAGTGGTTGTTCCTTTGTAAAGAACCCGGTGTTTAGCTTAGTACCGGATAAAGAGTAAGCAACGTGTAAAGGTTTTCTCCGCCTAGAAGGGAGCTTGTTTCTTAGTGAAGAAAAACTCTCGAGTTAGAGGCTCGAGGAGTGGAGTAGGGCAAGGAAGAGAGTCCTTGTAGCTGAACCACTCTAAATATCCATGTTGTGTGGTTTGATCATTCCTTTTCTTACTTACTTATATTATATTGTTTCTTTGTGCATACTTACTTTGAAATCACGTTAAGTCACAAAACGAATTAATTTTAAAAACGGTAAAACTATTCAACCCCCCTTCTAGTTTAAGCTCAAAGAAAACAGCTTGGGAACAATTCAGTAGTAATATAGCTACTGCTATTGTTCGCTTGGCAACAAACAGAACTTTTAATTTTTCAAAATTAATTTTTGATGGTATGGTGAAAATTGTGGATAGTAATTCAAAAATTTTTATGTATCCAAGAGTTATCCAAGTATTTTTAAATATGCAAAAACATTTGCTTCAACCCCACAACAATGTTTATCCAACTCCCTTTCTTAGTTCAAAACTTTTTAACAACATGAGGAGGGCCACTCAGGGTTTTTCAGGGGTTGAAGTATCATTATTTGATACTATGCTTGTTCTAGAGGCACCAAACCATAGTGAAGGATCAACAATCCTAGTTGAGTCCCAACACACACCCATCAGTGTTCCATCATCATCATACACCCCAATAATTTCACAAACATATAGGAGGAGAACCAGAAAGGAGTCTGTAGTTCCTCAGCCCAGAACTTCTACTGATCCAAATGTAGCAGATGAGGCTGTCTATGACAGAATGGTGAGGGCTACCACTACTGTGTCTAGCTTAGAAGTAGCACAGGCCAGTGGTACCATAAGTAAGTCACAACCCATGGCAGCATCTAATGTGTCAGGTTCTCAAGAACTTGGTACAGGTGATGGAATCCCCAGCCAACTAGAAACAATGGAGGGCTCAGCAGATCAACCTATGGTTGAGACTGAGTCAATGCCCTATGATTCACCTCTCCCAGGAGGTAACACACCTGGAAGTGATGAGGGTAGTCAGAAACTAAAGGAATTGATGGAAATTTGTATCTAATTGACTTCTAGAGTTACTAGCTTAGAGGCAGAGTTGAAGGAAACAAAGAAGTTATATGGAGATGCTTACACCAAATTGATTCAGAAAGTAAAGAAGTTGCAGCAAAAGCTCAAGGCTGGTAAAGCAAAAAGGAGGGCAAATATAGTGGAGTTAGATACTGAAGATGATGATTCTGATGATGATAACTTGGATGATTCTTCCAACCAGGGGAGGAAGATTGCAGATATTGATCAAGACCCTAATATTTGATTGGTTGAAAAAGATGTAGATATTCAGGGGATGCAAGATAAGGGTGATGCAGATACGGGTGAAGGAAATGTGGATACTGATCAAGGAGTTAGTACTGTTGATCCAGTTAGTACTGCTAGTGTTTCACTTAATACTGCTAGTGCTTAAGATAAAGGAAAGGAGATTATGCTTGAATCTGAGCCAACAAAGATAGTCAAGAAAAGTGTCCAAGCTCAAATAAGTTATGATGCAGAAGTTGCTCAGAGGGTTCATGAAGAAGAGCAAGCAAAGTTGGCAGAAGAAGAAAGAATTGCTACGTTTTTGGTTGAATAAAAACTTGCAAGTGAAGAAGATGAGAGGTTACCAAAAGAACAAGCCGATAGAGAACTAGCTCTAAAGGTGCAAGAAGAAGAAAGAGCAACTCTTAATGAAGAAGGGAAGGAAAATGCTCTTAATGAGCTGCTTGAAGTCATTAGAAAGTTTCAGAGTGCTAAAAAGGCTGCTGCAAGAAAACCTCCAACTCAAGCACAAATGATGAAATACATGAAGGAGTACTTGAAAAACCAAGATAATTGGATTGCCAGTCAACTAAAAGGCAGATCATTTGATGAAATTGAAGATTTGTACATTAAAGCATATAGGAAACTTCAACACTTTATTCCTATGGGCACAGAAGAAGCAAGCAGAAGTACAAAAAGAGCTGGTTTAACATTAGAGTTGGAGTCATCCAAGAAGCAAAAAGTCAGTGAAGATGTTGAAGAAGAACAAGAAGAAGAAGATTTGACTGAAGAACAACTTCAACAAATGATGGTGATAGTCCAAGAAGAAGGCATGAATGTAGAAGCACTACAGGCCAAGTATCCCATCATTGACAGGGAAATCTGCACTGATGATATTGGAAAAGTTTGGAAGATCATCAGAGTTGGGGATCATTCTGAAGTTTACCAACACTTTGATGATATGCTTAAAGGATTTGACATAGAGGATCTTGTGAAACTGTGGAGCTTAGTCAAAGAAAGATTCAGAGAAACAGATCCTACAGATGATACATATACAATGTTATAGGTTGAATTGAAAAGGATATTTGAACCAGATGAAGGAGATAAGTTATGGAAATTTCAAGCCAGTGATCGTGCATTGAAATGGAAATTATATGATACATGTGGTGTTCATCATATATCTACTAAAGCTGGAGTTGATATTTACATGTTAGTAGAGAAGGAATATCCATTATCAAAAAGTCATCTCACTGTGATGTTATCAGCAAGACTCATAGTGGATGAGGATACAGAGATGGCAAGAGAATTACTTAGGAAAATCTTCATACAGGCTGAAAGAAAAATGAGTAAAAGATGAAGTGTTTGGAAGAATCCTCTCAAGCTCAAAGATTTAATTCAAGAAACTTGATGATTTGGAGGTAAATCACAAGTTTAGGGGAGGATTGTTGGGAATTAAAACACTTAACAGTTTGTACTGCCAAGCCAAAAGATGGAAATGCTGAAGATTAACACTAAAAGTACTAATCGAGCTAGTACTGCCAGTGTAAATGTTAGTACTGCCGGAAGTCTGCTAATGAAGATGATACTGCCAAAGGAAAAAGTCGTATAATGAGATATGTATAGAAGATATTTAGTATATATCTTATATAGTTAGAATGATACGAATATTCTGCATGTTTAGAATATTGATAGTTATCTTGTAAAGGACTCCTTGTGCCTATAAAAGGAGGTCCTAGGTTAGATGTTATATACGTATGTTTTGTTAAGATTCAAGGTTGTAAACCCTAGTGATATTCAGATCACTCGTATTATTGAACTAATAATATTGAATCATTTTGGTTATACTGTTGCATAAGTTTACTGTTTCATTAACATTGTCAATATTGTTAATATTCTTCTAAGCATTAAAGAGTAGATTCCGCATACTCTTTGGTGTTCTCAAAGTTTCTAACAAGCTCAAGCAAGATCCGTATTCAGGACTCACAATATACCTATTCTTGAACTCAGTTCCATTTTCATATCTTATCACTTTAACCTTATGATTAACTAGGTTTTCTATCTTGGTTATGAAAGCCTTAAGAATGCCACTGGTTTCATCCTTAGATGCTAAAAAGAAAACCCAAGTAAACCTACTATAATCATCTGTGACAACTAGGCAATACATCATTTTCATCAAACTTTTCACAAATGTTGGTCCAAATAAATCCATGTGAAACATATGTAAAGGCTGACTTATAGAGTTCACTGCTTTGGTCTTACAAGAAGCTCTGTGTTGTTTTCCCTTCTGACAAGCAACACAGATTTCAGTATTTTCAAAAACTTTTGAAGGTAACCCTCTTGCAAGGTTTCCCTTAACCAATTTATTCATTGTTTTGAAATTTAAATGTCCAAGCCTTCTATGCCATAACTTAGATTCAACAGATGTGACCTTTGCAAAGAGACAAGTCAAACCTCTTTTGGGAACCATGTTCTTTAGATTAACACTGTATATGTTGTCTTTTCTAGGAACCTTAAGCAAAACATAACTTTCATCAGTCAACTTAAAGTCAGGAAACAAGACAAAACATTCAGTGTCAGTAAAAAGAACACTGTTCTTTTTGTCACACATTTGTGAGACACTAAAAAGATTAAACTTAAGCTGTTTTACAAAGTACACATTCTCAAAATCTAATTTACCAATTCTTATTGTACCTTTGCCTGTGATTTTCCCTCCTTTAGGATTACTTCCAAAGGCAACATATCCACCATCAATTTCTTCAAAATCTTCAAAATAGGACATTTCTCCCGTCATGTGCCTAGAGCATCCACTGTCAAAAACTCCTTCATCCTCAAATTCCACCTGTGGATTGCCTTGCACATAAAATAAGAAAATCAATTTCTCTTGGGGACCCAAGCCATTACTGACTTGGAACTGCCTTGTGCAATGTAATTGTATTTCTTTAAAACTATTGATGCACTGCTATTTCTGGAACCATGGTCTAAATATTTAACTTTTGGTTTTCAGACCCAACAAGCTGAGGCCTTTACATCATAAAAATGATTTCCCAAAATAGTATCAGTAATTGACTTTGGCTCAGCAGTAGAAACTACTGCTTTTGCCTTAGCAGCACTAAATGCTGTATTCTTTTGAATGAGCCTTTTTATAGATGAATGTGTTGAATTGGAAAAGTGTAACCTGGATTTAGCACCATTCACTGTTCTTTTAGCAGTACTAACAGATCTAGCAGTATTAGTAACTATTGCTGGTTTAGAAATATTTTGCTTGACAGTATTAACTGATACTAAACCAGATCTCATTTGTGCTGCTATTGGAACCATGTTTCTTTTAGCATAGTTCGAAACAGGTCTTTGATAGTAATAACAATTTTTCTGTAAATGTTCAAAACTACCACAGTGATAACAAGCCTTGTTAAACATCTCAAAGTCACTCCTTAACCTTTGTGACATCATGTTATTCCAATTTCTCTGGTTACCTCTAGGCTTGTTAGTATACATCCTAGGTTGCTCAATGAAATCAACAGTTTTCCTAGACAACTTTTTACCAAAATCAGGTTTGACAAACTCAACTTGTTTAACACTAGGTTTAACTGTTTTGCCTTCTAACTTAGGTGTAGACTCCACATGTTCCTCATCATCATCAGACACCCAATCTTCAATGATAGGTGCATAAGGATATTTCTTTTCAACCTTAGGTTTCTCCTCATTAGACTTACTATTCTCACCTAAATGCTTATCATTAACATCAACTAAACAAGACAATTCTTTTAAAGGAGGTGCAAATGCACTTTTAATAGGAGCATGAACATTATTATAGCCTATGCCACTACATTTCCTCATTAGTTGGCACTCAATTGTCTTATTCACTAGAACAGATGCAAACTCAAGCTTATTTACCTTAACTTGATGTTTTTCTTTTTCCTGATAAGCTACATCTTTTTCTTTTTGAGCATGTTCTATCCTTTTAGTAAGTTCATTAATGACATTTTCTTTAACATAAAGCTTACTTTCTAGAACATTAATCTTCTCTACATACTCAGACTCATTCTGTTTTAAAAACTCAAGTCTTTGCTCAACAGATTTTAAACCAACTTTATAACCTAAGTTATCTAACTTTAACTTCTTAATTTCTTCTCCTAAGTTTTCATTCCTAGATTTAAGTTCCTCAACAACATCTAAACAAGATTTATAAGAACAACCAGAATCATTAGATACCTCAGAGTCAGAACTTGATGAAGAAAAAGAATAGGCCATGAGTGCAAAGTTTGGTCCTTCTGCTGCTTGATCATTCCACTCATATCCACCCAAACCTTCACAAGACACCAAAGTTGTAGAATTCTTAGGTTCCTCAGACACATCTTTCCTTGAGCTCTCTACATTCTTGTAGTCTTGGCTCCTTGGTGCCCTGCATTCCCTTGCAAAGTGTCCCTTCCTGTGACAGTTGTAGCATTCAATCTTGGACTTATCAAAACCCATGTTATCCTACCCATTGACCTTGAGGTTTCTTCCTGTCTTCTTCAAAAATCTCTTTGCCCTCATTGTCAATATTGCCATCTGCCACTTCAAGTCCATCTCTTCAAGATCATCTGGATGAATCTGTTCCAAGTCCTCATGTACAATCTGAGAACTAGTAGATTGACCAGCTAAGAAAGCATAGATAACAACATCCCTCAAGTTATCAAGGGTTGTAGACCCAGCAGTATTAACTTGTGTGCCAGCATTACTAACTCCATGAGCAGTATTAACTGCTTCATTAGTACTGTCAGAACTGTTATTTGTGGAGGACACAAAAGCTAAGTTTTGTGTGCTTGAGGATGAGCTAGATGACCCTTTGACTTCAGGTTCATACACTTTTAGATTATTATACATACCATCTAAACTCATTGTATCAAGATCATCCTTGTTTTCTCCATACCACAGTATGTGTGTTCCACTCTGGTGACAAGCTTCTCAGAAACTTCTGATTTATATCTTCTTGAGGAATTGTTACTTCCACAAGTGCTAGTTGACTAATAAGTTTATGAAGTCTGTCAAAGGTCTGATCAAGGATCTCAGAACTAGGAGCAGCAAAGTTCTCATATTATTGCTTCAAAAGATTCTTCCTTGTCTTCTTAGTAGTAGCATTCCCTCCAAATCTTTTCTCAATAGCAGCTAACAGAGACTTTGCATCCTTGATAGGATTAAAAGTCAATTGATGTTCATTAGGAATGTCCATCATGAGAGTACTTCTAGATTTAACTTCCAATCTTCTTTGTGCCTTATCTTCAGCAGACTTAATAGGCACAAAAGTCTTGACACCAGTAGCAGATGTTTCCACAGTTGGTAAGGTATCACCATTCTCAATGACTTCCCACATAGAGTAGTCAATCATCTGAATATACTGTTCTATTCTCATTCTCCATAGTTCATACTCACCATACTTGAGCATTGGAACCTTTGATGCAGTGATCATATGTGTAGATTCTGAATCCATGTCTTTTGTAAGATCTGAACAACTTTGAGCTTAAACAGGTTCTTCTTAATCACAGCTTCTAGATCACAAGCTCTGATACCACTTGTTGATCCCAGCAATATACTTAATCGAATTCCTTAGCTTGTAAGGTTTAATTATCTTAGATAAATCTAAAACAACTAAGTATTGAAACTGTCTTGAAGTTTATCAAACACAATGCGGAATCTTGTATTTGATCTTAAAAAAAACTTTATAGCAATATAAGAATAAACACAGAACACAATTGTATCAAACAAAACACTTCAATATTATTGATAAAATACGAATACTCAACAGTATTAGGGTTTACAACCTTGAAGTTCTATAGAAAAACATATATATAACTCTATGCCATAGGACCTCCTTTTATAGACTAAAGAGTCCTAGTTAGCTTACAATAACTTTCTACACAAGATAAATATCTTTTCTATATTTATCTATTACTAAAATTTGTTACAAGATATTCTATAAACATAAACTGACTCTAATACTCCAGCAGTACTAACAATATACTCTGGTAGCATTAAGTCTTCAGCAGTAGTAACTTAGAGCTAGCAGCACTAAGTTTCCTTTTAGCAGCATTAATTACTTAGAGTATTTTTTTCTTGAAGTCTGTCAGCAGTCTTAATGTACTCTAGCAGTCTTAACTTCCATAAGCAGCTTTAATCATCATAACTAGCAGCAATAATGAGTTAGAGCATTTCCTGTGTAAACCATGAGCAGTCTTAATCATGTAAGCAGCAGTAATCTGAGCAGTTGTAATTACATGAGCAGCATTAACCATCTTGAATCCTTTAAAACCCAACATATTTCGTTCTTTGCAAAAAAGTTTAAGTTCTGCAAACGCTCAGTCTCGAAAGCTAAGGGGAAAGCTAGAGTGCAATACTCAGTCAAGTCAGAATCTCCCTTGTTCTAGCCTACGGGCCTACTTATTTATACACACAGTGTTTTTTATATTTTGTATTTTTTATTTTTTTTTTTTTGGCATTAAATAAAACAAATATAAAGGTTAAAATGGGGTTGCGTGGGTCACAGAAGACACAGGTATGGTTATTTCGCTAGAACCCCCCCCCCCCCCCCACACTTAGATTAGAACATTGGCCTCAATGTTCAAAAATATCAGGTGTTACCCCCACTTAGGAACGAAAAAGGCAAATGCTTAAAATTCCGAGTGTGAAAGGGGAAAACTATATCAGATAAGCACATATGATAAAGGATTTCCCTAGACATAACAATGCAAAGGATCGAAGACCGAGTGTTTGAGGGTTTGAAAACAAGCACGGAGGTCTTCATGATCATAGGGAATCCTGCAAGCAAAAACGGGAACCCACAAAACACAACAAAGAGAGAAGCACTCCTCCACACTTATTCAAATACCACAACACACTTATTAAAGATGAAAATAAAAAGAAATAAAGATAGATAGATAGATAACACGGGTGGGTTGCCTCCCGAGAAGTGCTTGTTTATTAACGAGTCGCTAAGCTTGACTCGCCCTCGAATTTAGTTGTCCATGGGGGAAAGACGGAGATACTGGGACATCCAAAGTAGGGATGTTCCTGATAACGCTCATTTCATATATGTTTTAGCTGCGTTATTTGTATGATTGTGCATTGTATTTCGTTGTGTTTGTGAACATTTTATGCTTAAAAGATACAAAAGATATATTAAGGTTCAGGTACAATCAATTCCAAGGAATTAGCAAGAAAGATGAAGAAAAGTCGTCAAGACAAGAGCTTATGCACAACGGAAGAATCCATCCATAATAAAGACCTCGGGAAGATCATTGAAGATAAAGAATCAAGTTATAAAGGTTTCTGAGCTCAATGAAAAGATCAAGTGTTCGTGAAATGAAATGAGAAGTTACATATAGATTTCACCATGAATTATAGCTTACTTCTTCAACCAAAGGTTCAAGGAAATACACTCAAGGCTTAAGTTCAACCCATGGTTCAAAACTGCCATTCCAACCTTCTTCCTAACCTTGGGCTGGAACTCCAACCTCGGGTTGAGACCCTCAACCTTGGGTTGCTGCAACTCCTGGCACTCTTAATGACTATCTTTAATGAACTAACCCGTCATATGGATGATCATTACACCTCATTTACTTCAAGTCCAGATTTTTAATGACTCTTAGTGCCCAAGAAACTTGCTTGGTGGCCAAGTGGAGTCATTCTATTAATAAGTATGCTTGGTTAGAGAGAAGAGATATCATATACAATTTACACCAACAATTATCAAAAGAACTCTCTCAAGAAGGCTCTCAAGGAAGAAAACGCAGGAAAGAAGTGAAGCTTACATTCATCATTTGTCATTGTAATCATCAAGGGATCATTGTTACCCATCTTACAATTGCTCCTAATTCTTGTAATCATCATTACAAACCTTTGTAAGACTCTTTAATTATGTCTTCAGGTAAACAATTTTCTGTAGTTATTTCTTTGTTTGCCATGAGTGGCTAAGTGCCTTATGCACTTGCCTAGATGATATTTGTAGCATGATAATTGGTTGATTATGACTTAATGGTTCTAATTCTATGTCAAGTTAATACTAAGATCGAATTATACTCTTAAATTTTTCATGTGACAAAAGAGTTTATCAAGTTAGGTTTATTATTAATGGTGTAATAGGTCGAAAGAGACATTGTTAACTAATCAATTGTCACCCTTTGTCTATGGAGGTGTTACCTTATGCATTGACCATTTCATATATAACTTGATTAAACTAAGAAAACTAAAAAGTGTAGTTGTCAATTACTTGTGAAACTTTCGCGAATCAAGTGATTGAATTGTGTTATTCTTGTGTGATCAAACTTAATATTGTTTTTGTCATCTTAAAATCTTGACGAGGATTGAAAGTGTTGGAAACAAGAAGATTAGTACACCAACTAATCAAATTAGAACACCATCTAATTTATTGATCATAAACCATGAGAACCATTGTCATAATCATGCTAAGTGGATTGTTCAAACTAGTCGAGGCAAGTGTAGTTTTAATCTATTGAATTATCTCCATCATTATTATTTGCTTGCTATTTTAGAATCATTGTTAAGCTCGATATATATATTAAACTCACGTTTCAAAAACTAAACAAATCCTTGTGAACGACCTCGGCTTACCGAATCATTTCTTGCTACACACGGACGAGTATACTTGCTCGTATGTGTTTCGTTTGAATCATTGGTAGATCGTGTTTATAAATTTAAAGCTTGCTCTTGTGAGACACATCAAGTTTTTGGCGCCGTTGCCGGGGATTTGATCACGTTTTTTGTGAGTTTTGGTTTATTATACGTGCCTTACTTTCGTTCTAAATCTAGTGCTTAAAAAAAATTGTGAAAATCGTGCAGTAGCCGCTGGTTCGGACCCCAACCAAACGGTTCAAACCGTTCTGTCCACCCGAATCCGAACCAGCCGCCGCGGTCTGAACCCCACTGTCCACTCCAAACCAAACCGACCGCCAGCTCAGCCCCTCAACCGGTCCGGCTAGCTTGATTCTGTGAACCAGTCCCGAACCAACCGCAGGTTCAGGCCTCCAACCTCCATTTCCTAATAAAAAAAATTCCTTTTTATTTTTCTTTTAGTTTTTAATCCTTTCTTGATTGGTTCGATCTTAACGTGTATGACCACTCACTCTTCTGGCGAAGAACTAAGTACACCATTATCTAATCCCGAAAGTTTATTTCGCAAAAAGAGACGCCCATCTTTTCCAAGTAGAAAACCAAGAACCGTTAACCCACCATTTGATAACCTTTACGAAGTTCATCCTATAGTTGACCTTTTTCTTGAATTACCATTTCCAATGGCCGAAGATCGACCTATGTGGGCCACCAATAGGGTTGTAGCTCCTACATCCACGGCTGCCATTGTTCCCGTTAATCATGGAGATAACTTTACTATCGAAGGTCATCATCTTTCGATGATCAAAGACAATCAATTTGATGGTCGAGTTAGATCCGATCCACACAAACATATCGCTGATTTTCTTGAAATTTGTGACATGTTTCGTTATGGAAACACCGAAGCAAATTCAATCCGTCTCAAACTCTTTCCATCGTCTCTCACCGGAGAAGCGAAAATTTGGTATAACGAATTAAGCCCCGGAGTGATCACAACTTTGGACCAAATGAGAGAAGCCTTTGTTGGACATTTCTTTCTACCAGCCATGTTTGATCGTTTCCTAGGTGAAATTTGTAGTTTCACTCAAAAGGAAGGAGAAAATCTTGTCAAAGCTTGGCTTCGAATGAAAAACATGCTCTGAAGTTTTCATGGGTATGGTTTGTCGCGTGGTAACATCATTCAAATCTTTTACCATGGTCTCGATGACTCAACTCAAGGAATCCTTGACGCTGGAGGAATTTTCCTTTACAAGACGCCTAACGAAGCTTACAATTTACTCGAATACCGAGTACTTTTAAAGCTCGATTGGTCTAAGGATGCTAAAACCAAACATCAACGAAAAACCATTGCATTCGCCAAAGGAGCAAATGAAAATTCCAAAATCATGGATATGATGAAAGATCTCACATCCAAAATCGATTCTAAATTCCAAAGTATCCAAAAAGAGATCAAAGATATGCGCGAAGGATGCAATTATTGTGGAGGAAATCATTCATCATCCGAATGTGATGACAAACCCATGGGAGGTCCCGAAGCGGAAGCCAATTACGTTTATGGGGGATATCGAGGAGGAGGATATCACGGAAACTACTACGATAAAAATTCTAGAGACTGGCAAGATCGTCCACGAAGGGATGACAATTGTAGTTCACAACCACGTGACGACAATCGTCCGTCACCTCATGATGATAACCGTTCATCATCACAAACACCTGAGAAAAAGAATGAAGAATCCGATTTCGAAAAAACCATGCGAGAATTCGTGAATGCTCAAAAGCAAACGAATGACTTTATCAAAAATCAATTCTTCAACCTCAAAACCAAAGTTGAACAAGGTCAAAAGAACCATCAAGCTTCTATCCAAGACCTTGAAACAAAATTCGGTCGTCTCTCCGATCAATTTGCTGCTAGACCATCGGGTACTCTTCCAAGCCGAAACCATCATCATTTGGATCTTATCGTCCACCTCAAACGAGAAATGAGCATGTAAATGTTGTATTCACACGGAGTGGCCTATCATATGATCCACCACCAAATCCGAACCAAATAACCACTGTCATTCATGATGATAGTGAGGATGAAGCAGAGGAGGAACCCAAGGATAATGAACCAATTCCTTCTCCGGTTGTTAAACCTACTCCACCGCTCAAAGCATATAAACCAAGAATTCCATATCCTCAACGCTTGAGGAAAGAAAAGATGGAAGAGCAATATGGCAAGTTCATTGACATGATCAAAGAAGTTAGGATCAACGTTCCTCTCGTTCATGTTCTAGCTTGCATGCCCAATTATGGGAAGTTTTTGAAAGAACTTGTGAGCAACAAAAGTAAAATGGAAAACATTTCTGCTACATTCTTAAATGAAGATTGCTGAGCCATTGTTGAGAACAAACTACCAAAAAAACTCGGTGATCCTGGAAGTTTTCTCATCCCATGTACTTTAGGAAATTCAATCACATGTGATGCTTTAGCCGATCTTGGTGCAAGTATCAATCTTATACCATACTCGTTGTATGCGAAGCTTTCAATCGATACATTGAAACCCACACGAATGAGTATACGTTTAGCAAATCATAGTATCCAATATCCTGTTGGAGTAGCTGAAAATATGCTTGTTCAAGTTGGGCAATTCGTTTTTTCCGTTGATTTTGTGATCCTCGAAATGGAGGAAGATAGCAAAGAATAAGGAACTCAATCTAGGAGTTGGAGATTGATGTGTCTACCGTGGGTGCAAGTTTTAAAAATTTATTAACACGATTTATCCAATTCTCTAATTAACACATACGAGCAAGTATACTCGTCCGCGGTAGTAAAGGTGGGTAAGTCGAGATCGTCCTACGGGAGTTGGTGTTGGAACTTAGTAAAACTAGTTTTTACAAAAAGGGTTGTCAATCCAATTTGGTGTAAATTCAAAAGCAAGTAAAATCCAATCAATCAAAAACAAATATACTTGTGTGTAATACCTTGACTAATTGCATGGAGTAATCTCCAAAGTTTGGTGTAACTTGTAGTGATGCACAACTTTATATGAATGATTCACAATCAATGGTTTTTATCATGAAAAATCATTTCTAAGAATTCAGTCTCCTAGTTTATTCCTTTCGGCCTTTTCAACTATTACGACAATTCTAATAAACTCTTTATTGTTTGAAAAGCATTTCTTATCTTAAGAATTCTTACGAATCCTTTCAGCCCTTTCTCGTGATGAAATCGTTTCCAAATCCATTTTAATGAGTTAATATGGTGCTTGTCACACACCATAGCCTATACTAATTCGTGCACTAATTTTTTGAAATAAAAACATAAAGAAAATCCTTTCGGCCCTTTTATTCTTTAAAACTATTTTTACCAACTAATTAAGCAAGATTAGATTGTATTTCAACAAACTCATAAAGCAATACATGTTTTCATGCATCACTATAAAATAAGAATACTCCAACAATTGTCACATCATACACACAAGTATACCAAAAATCACTCCATAACAATTATAATCAAACACAAGTAACAAACCATTCTTTCATTCAACTTAAAGTAAAAGTAGTTCATAGTAATTTAAACAAGAGATACCTAGTTTTGGAATTACAAGAACTAGAATTGTGGAACTATAGCAACCACACTCCTCCAATCGCTTAACAAGACACGTAAACTACTCCACACAACACCGACCTATTGAGACTTGAACTCAATATTCCTGGACGTTTTCACAGCGTTTCTAAGCTTTCGGGCAATGATAATAAGTTAGTAAGGACTTGGTGTAAGCCTTTACTAGGTTTTGGGGTGTCCCACTTTGTAAACTAGCCTAGGGTCCTATATATAAGTACAAGAACCCTTTCTCCTCAAGCAAAAACGTCCTCTATTAGTTATTATTCAGGAAATGATAAGCCACCATGATTATGGGGCTTAAATTTGTCATTAAATAGAACTTTGTAACAGCAGTCTCCTCCAACCGATCGGTATTAGGCTCCAACCGATCGGTCGGGCTTCTCGGTAAAATACCCAGACTTCCATCCGATCTGGATGCGGGCTCCATCCGATCGGATGGAGTCTTCTGCCACACACAACTTTTGATTTTTCTTTTCTTTTCTTGTCGCGAGCTTTATCCTTGGTTGTGGCACTAATTTCTTCTATATAACTCGATATTTACTTGATATTTGAACATAGAAATCTCGACATTATCAAATCCTTGAGTTCTCGAGTGGTTTCTCTCTCATTTTCGTCTCGAGAATCTTCCAATGTGCATAATTACTTCAATTCTTCATCTTTTTGTCACCTTTTCCTGTACTTGGCTACATTCACTTGCATATACACTTTTTTCATGATTTAGTAACAAATACACACAAATATAACCAAATATAGTGCACAAAACTACTGATAACGTAACTAAAAACATGTTCATTTTGAACGTTATCAAATTCCCCCACACTTGAGTTTTGCTCGCCCTCGAGCAAGTCTAGCTTTTAGAAAAACTAATCTCAATGGTATCGTCATCATGATTCTAAAAATCCAACAACCATCCCAAAGGAACAATTGGTATTTTTAATTTAAATTCTAAAAGATCCTTGAAACATAAACAAGTTAGTTTGAGCTTGATAACATAACTAAGCACCTCAGAAAGGAATTTTAAATTCACTCAACACTCTAAGGGTAAATTTATTGGTAAATCACTCAATGCTCAGTCATGATTCACGTTTCTTACCATAAGCTTGTACAAGTATCAAAACAACAAAATAAAACATCAAAGAGGTCTTTTATTCGGGTTTAAGGTTTACCTGGCTAATGTGCAAATACTTCATACAAGAATGTAATAGCTCGCTAACAATGAATTCTTGATTAGCTAAGCAACGGATGCTCACTAGATTGTATCTTGGTTCGCTGACAACGTTACTTGCATAACGGATGGTCACCAAAATACGCACTAGCTCGCTAGCAACGTTTTTCAACTATTCAAAAACCCGGATGGTCACTACAACATCCATGCACTATATATCTAAACAAAGCCATCACTTAATCCGGATGCTCGAAAGCTAACAACGAATAAAGTAATTGGTAAAAGGTAGGGAATAGACATGGGAATTATTTATGATTGGTTTCTACAAAATAAAAAATAAATAAGAATCAAGTCCAAATTTCGTTCCCAACTCTTTATACCTCAAATGATCACTTCCCAAACTTCTTCGATTGTTATTCTGCATCTCATACTCACTTTTTTCTTCCTTCATAGCTCATTGGCTAACTTATATTCATACACTATAGCTCATTGGCTATTCACTTTTTTTTTTTTAACTCACCTCTTTTTCGTCACCCCCACACTTTGGATGAGCACACGCTACAAAAAATACAAATAAGAGTAGCGACCTCCTTCTTCATTGAAACAACAAATACACATATCAAAGTGTGGTCAACATGCAATCATTAAAAAATAAATAGTTTTGAACTTCTATTGAACTTGATTCGGGTAAGGCTAAGGTGTAAGGTGTAAAATCTTTTTGTATTTTTCTGGATTTAATCAAAAGAAAAGATAGGCTCAGAAAGTGTAACTAAGGGTATCTAGCATAAAATATTAACGCTAACAAATGGGTTCCAAATACTAGGATAACTAACCGATGTGGTCAGCAAAAATATTTCTGTAAACGGATGGCCATTTGGTGTAAATCCTAATTTGCCTCTTATCATTTGAATATATTTTATCACTCGAAAGTAATTTTAACCGTAATGCATAACAAGTACAAGTTCTAGAATCAACATAATCACCGGCACACTCATAACGAAATATAGAGCATAAGAAATGCTCTATACAAAAAGGCTTAAATCCTCACAATTTAAGGTGGTTTATAACATGTACTAGTAACTGTTATCGATTCCAAAATTGAAATAGCTCTCATAACTTGATTAAATTCCAAAAAAAATTCAAATAGCCTCATTTTTACCATTGAATCAAACTATATAAGAAAACAACTAGAAAATCAAGGGCGAACACATTCTAATCACTCGAATCCAAAATTCTACTAAACCTAAAAATTTAAAAATTAAACCAATTTTTCCTATTTTCTTCCCTCCCCCACACTTAAGTTTTGCATTGTCCTCAATGTAATAAAAATGAACTTCAAAGTAAAGGAAATGGGAAAAATTTAGTTAAAAAGGTACTACCAGGGAAAATACGCCTACGCATATTTGATCATAAATATGCAAATGAGTTCTTCCAACTCCAAATATTGATCAACAATAAGCTTCAGGTACTTCTCCCCTGCAAAAATATACGACACAAACAAACAAAAATACTAAAACAAACCAAAATAATTAAACATAAACCATAAATAAATAATCCTAAGAAAATTAAGTTAAGAACATAGAAATAGAAATTATTCGACCAACAATTGTTTTGAAAACACGACCATAAACATCACAAACCAAATCACCGATCATCATTCATCATCGTGATCCATGCCATCAGGATGAATTCTTTCATCTACACTCTCCTCGTCCTCCTCTTCTTCTACTTCCTCATAATTTTCTTCTCCTTCAAAAACTGTATAAACTTTTTGCCTCTTTCTTCCAACACCTGATGAAGATCCACCCACATCATAACTCGAACTTCCAACATTAGGAACTCTACCATAAACCACTTGTTCAGGAAATGGTGCGTACCCAGGATATGGGTAAGGATATTGGCCAGGATATGGGTCATACTGTAACGGGTAATGTTGAACCTATAGACCTTGATAGATCTTCGTGAGCTCGTGGATCGTTAGTAATGTTTATGTAATCACAAACACACTAAAAGAAATTCTAAGTTACTTGTATTTTATAGCGGAAAACAAACACAAGTAAGAACACGATTACTAAGAACGATTTGATCCTCTATGGATCTTTTTAATTAATACTAAAAGTGTTTTTCTCAACTCGTACATAATACATAAAGACGTGTTCCTTTTATAGACAAGGAACCCTAAACAACCCTAAACCGTTTCACAAGAAACGTATAATCTAAAAACTATCCAAGATATGCAATATCACTTTCTAAATAAACTCATGCATATCCTAACTAATAACATAATACGCGGAAACTATCCATCAGCATAAACACATTCCGCACAATTTATACTTAGGCAGAAACAATCTTCAGCAGAATCTTTGCTTCCGCAGAAACCATTCTTCAGCAGAATCTAATACTTCAGCAGATTCATCGGCAGAAACCATCAGTAGAATTCTTCCTTAGCAGAATTCCCAACAATCCTCCCCTAATCTTGAATTTGACATGGTTAAGTTCAAGATTCTTGATAGATCTTTAACACTCCAGAATAAGAGGATTGAATTCGAACATCAGCAGCAAAGAATCAAAAGAACCACATCTCTATGAATGGCAAAACTTGAAACTTCAGGACTTTGCAGCAACAAATGACATAATGTACATCAAAACATTTAAGTTTCATACTATTCTCATCACATCCAGGTGTGTTAACTCCTGTGAGAGGTGAATCATTGAAAATAATGGATTTGATGTCTCTTTACCAATAGCCATCACTACTGGAGTAGCCAAATGTTTAAGTTCGAAAACTATGGTACACTGATAACCATCTGATTTATTAGCAAATCAGCAACTATAAACGGATTTGAGATGTCTTTACCTGTAGCCGTTTGCTCAGGACTAGCCAATTCTTTGGTTTCAACTGAACCTTGGTGAATTGAATACCAAATATGGATACCAAATGTCTTTACCACAAACCATACTTTTGTGGACTAGCCAATTCTTTGGATCCCATAAAGGGTTACATCCATGGTGAATTGATGACCATTTCAACTCTCAGCAATCAAGCATGGGTGAGTTGAATTACCCTATAGCTTTGAGCAAGCTATTACAGCTATCAACAGATTTGATGTGTCTTTACCAAAGCTGTACCCTTTGGACTAGCCAACTCTTTGATGGACACAAGTCACATCTGGTGAGTTGATAACCATCAACAGAGTTATACAACAAACCTGCATAAAAGTTAGTATACAAATGATTTTTTTTTTTTTTTTTTTTTTTTACTTAGAATTAACTAAGAATGAAATAAGAAAGAAATGAAATAAAGAAATAGAACATATACAAATAATACAGAGTACCAGAATCAAGTAGAAGCTTGGTGTTGCAGAAGCTTGGACTTGATGAACCCAACCAATTGTTCAGCATGTGTCCTATCATTAGCAACTGGATGAGGAGGAATTTCCAACTTCCTTTGGAGCATTCGATTCATCAGTGTCATGGACAATGGATATTGTTGATCAGAAAACATACATACTCTTATCCCAGACTCAGTCTCCACCACATGGACATTGGGAATGGGATAAAATCTCCAAGTATGAACTTTCCACCTATGGGAATTCTTCCAAATCGAATAGCCTTTCCCCTGTGGAGTTTGGGAGTCAAAGAGAACTTGAAGATCTCCCAATAGATATAGGCCAGCACCTTGTGGAGTATGTCTAGCATAGTACTCAGTGACCAACTTATAAAGAGTCTGCAGATCTTGTCTATCCACCAAATGAATAATTTCTTGCAAGAAAGTGAAATTCTTATAGGATTGATCTTGCCTGTAGATAGTGTTAAGTTGTCCATCTGTGATAGTCCACCTGATCAACACATTGTATGACCCTTCAGGAAAAGTGTCAGAAGTTCCTTCCTGAATAAATGAATCATCAGTAGCTTCTAGGTCTACTTGCTTTGAAGAACTACTCATTTGAGCTCTGAGAACCTGCTTAGCCAATCTAATTGATCTTCTACTTGCAATATGCTTGCCTATATGTGCCATTCTCTTCTTCCTTCGACCAGGTATGTAAATTCCCATAGAAACATCTTCAGTAGCAATAGAAGAAGTATCTTCAGTAGGAATAGGAGAACTTGGAACGGAAACCTCTGTTACATGCAACCTGTCAGCCATTTCCCTCGCTTGTTTACCCTTAGCAGCTGCCTGTTCAGCTTGTTTAACCTTTTTTGCATTATAATTGGACAAGGATGAATCTTCATGATCAGCAGATGTTGCAGCAAAAGTTTCAGCAGAATTGGGTGGAGCTTCAGAAGAAACAGGAATCCCAGATGATTGTCTCTCAGAAGCTTCATCAGCAGCAAGGATAGGAGTAACAATAGGCTCAGCAGATTGTAAGTCTTCAGGAGTATCTTCAGCAATATTAGTAGAAGGACTCAGAGGTATTTGATCTCCAGGAGATGAAGTACCTATCTCCACTTGCTTCAGTCTTTTAGTACGTGGAGCTTCCAAACTAGCAGCAGTCCTCTTAGGTTGAGTAGCAGAAGAATGAATAGACTTCATAATCTGATCATAAATCCTATTTAACTCAGAATCAGACAAAGCCCAAACTTGCTTCTTTGTCAAACCATAACTATACACAGATGTATACTGATTATAGACCACATTCCTCCTATATTGTTTCTTCTCTGCTTCAGTCTGAGGTCTATCTCTCTTAGCTTGTGCTTTCTGAGCAGCAATAGCCTTCCTCCTCTCTGCTGCAGCTTTCTTCCTCTGTTGCCCAAGAGCTACCATTTGTTCAGCAAAATTATTACTATCAAAGTTAGCTCCTAAGATACTTTGAGCCAAATTAGGATTGGATGCAGCTTGTTGAGTGTAAGAGTCCCATTGTGCATCAGTGAAATGAGCTGATTGCTCATCTAGCTCTCTTTGCCTTTCAGGAGGCAAATTTGAAGTAAAATGATCAGCCATCTGTTTTGCTAAAGCTTGACTCTTCACAAGATCCTCATATTCTTTAAACAACCTTTCTTGCTCCTTCCTTTCTTCTTCACTAACAAGATCTGTACCAAGATCTTCTCCAACCACCCTTCCTTGCTCATTTCCAGAAGTATCCACACTAGTAACTTTGTCAATATCTTCAGTAGAAACTCCAATAGAAGCATCAGCAGAAACATGTTGAGTTGAAGATTCAACATGTGGAGCATTAACTTCATCAGTAGTATCCAAGACAAATGTTCTTCCAGCAACAAACACTTCAGCAGACACCTTGGAAGATGTAACATCAGCAGAAGCCACATGATCAACATCAATATGTTCTTGAGCAACATGCAAACTTGGCATTGTAGACTCCTTGCTCAAATACTGTCTTCTCCTTTTTCTGGAGAACTTAATCTGATCCCTTTGGTGAGAGGATTCAGCAGCTTTAGGTGAATGAGTAGAAGTCTGCTGAGCAGCTTCAGCCAATAAATCAAGATGATCCCAATAACTATTCTCCTGCTCATCATCAGAAGCAAACACAAATTTCCTCTTCTTTGTCTGCCCAAGTTTATCCTCTAATTCTTGAACCCTTCTTTTCAGCACCACAATCTCATCACCAAGTGATGATTTAGTATCTGCAAGTTCCTTCTTCAACTTCTCAATTTCTTGAACATTCCTGTTGAATAAAGTATACAGGGAAGTGAGAGTAATAGGGTCCTCAGCTCCACCAGCAGATGTCTCAGTGGTAAAGGGAGCTTCATTGGGCCTTTCAGAAGAAACATTTATATTCTCAAAATTAGAAGTGTTCTCATCTATTGGGTCTCTAAAGGGGCTAGGAGTGGACAGTCTTGGAATATCATCTTAAAGAGGTGCAGGAATATGAGTATCAAGAGACTGAATTGTCTCCTCAACCTCAGGAACAAGCTCTTCAGGAGCTTCATGAGATGGTGATGGAACAGGTGAAGGTGTAGGTTGGTCAGTAGAAACAATAGGTACATCAACAGTTAAGGATGGGCCCTCATCCCTTTCTACTGATGGAGTACCATCAGCAGTATTGGGAGCTGGTGGAGCATCAGCAGCAATGCCCTCATCAGCATCATCATTGCCATGTGGCAACATAGCTGGTAGCAGATGGTGATGCTCCCCAACATAATGAGTTTTCATGGAAGCAAACAACTTGGCACTAAGGGCTCCTATGGGATAATGACCTCTATCCTGGGTATTTATGTCTAATATTATCTGAATAAATCTAGGGTACATTAAAAACTTATGCTTTTTCTTTTGAATATTTTCTACCATATTATCAAAAATAAACTTAGAAAAATTATAAGTCAAACCCTGTGAAAGACACATTATACCACAAGCCATTTGAGTAGAAAATTGATCCCATCCTCCGGATTTGTTGCTGATACATTGAAGTAATGTATGTACCAAAAATCTCCACTTGGGACAAAACTTGTTCTTCAGCCACATAGTCGTATCCATACTTTGATAACCCGCTGCTCTCAGACCAGTAAGAATCTCTTCAGTGTTGGTGTGATAAACCCCATTTTCATCATTCAACTGCAATCTTTCCCTAATCAAAGCTTCAGTCACAACATACTCAGTTCCATCAATCTTTGCTACTATCTCTGTCTCAGACCGCTTCTCAGCAGATGCCCAAAATTGTTTGACCAAAGATTCATGTACTATATCCGGATAATGAGTCAAAGCAAAATGAATCTTTGATCGCTTTAAGAAATCAACCATTGGGTCATATATTTCCTGTCCCTTCGCTTTTCCCAGAAAAGCAACTTTATTGTGATCCTTCTTGAATTGTAGGGCCTCCATTGAAGAAATTATGAGAGAATGAAGAATAGGTTTAGATTGCTTGAAGAGGGAATTAGTTGTTTTGGGCGAAGATTATATGAATAGGTTATAAATAGAAGTTACCCAATTATGGTCAAAATTTATCGGAACAAATGGTTGACCTTATCTGACGTGTAAAGTAACTTCACCATTCAAAATCAACCCTTCAGCAGAAATGATGGTCAAACTGCTGAAGTGAAGAGTCAATCAGCAGAATCAACTCAAGAGAATAATATCTTCGGTAAAGATCTTGAGTTTTAATTTGCCACCCAACTAGCATTAATTAGCATTTCCACTTGACTTCGCCTATAAAATAACCCCAATTCACAATCCGCACAAATCACTTAACCCTAATTTACCATCAAACCTTCATCCAATCAAAATCACTTATCAACACAATGAACAACCAACCCGAAGTCATTGATCTTTCTTCTGAATCATCAGCAGATTCAGGAGATAACAAACCTCAATCATCCACACAACCTTCACATAGAAGGTATGGTATCACCAAGGAACAAGCCCGCAAGAAAAGGCATGATGTGGGCTCTTCAAGCAGACCCAACAATCCACCCAAACCTCCATCATCATCTTCATCATCTGAGGATAGTCGACCTCTATTTCGATATCCTCACCAAGACGAGCCACCTACAAGGAAGTCCCCTTTTCTTCCTTCTTCAGAAGATGATAGTGTGGTGGATCCAGATGATTCACCTAGGGGCTCTGATGACTCCACAGAGCGTCTTGAGCCAATCTTCAATAGGTTGGTAAGAGAGGAAGAGGAGAGGGAAGCAGCACCAACCAGGGAAGAGAATCCCCAACCTTCACAACCCCAACCAAGGCCACACACCAGAAATCCACCACTCCCAGAGACAAGGGAAGTGGTTATTGGTCTTCCTGCTCCAAGGACTAGAGTTTCATACCATAGGGACACAGGAAAGAGCAAGGGTGCAGAGGTGACTGGAAAGGGAAAGGGTAAAATGGAGTAGGAGATGATGAGATGTTGCCAAGGACCAAAGATATAAAACTAGGTTCTTCAGCATCTTCAATCATGTCTGTTAGTCTTCCTGGTGCATCAGTAGATGATAGGAACTAGTGTCTGTGTAGGGTATCTTGTATAGGATTGGTCTTGTTGAAATTGAAGTTGTTTGTAAGCTGTAATTTCTTTTGAATGAATGAACAACTTTGCTTTGATTATTACTTGAACTCTGTTGCAGTACTTCCATTCAGCAGAAACACTCTATAAGCTTACTTGACCATGTCCCATTAATCTTGGAGAATATCAACTTAAGATCATCAATATCAAGGCAGTTCTGCAAAACAGACACATAACAGCAAACAAACCAAACCATACAAACTAAAATTACATTAGAGGATTAGTGTGTTAGCAAACATAATCAATAAAATCTATAAAATAGTACAAACTTTACAACAACAATCCTCCCCTGAGGCATATGCCTCCCCTGAGGCCTATGCCTCCCCTCAAACATAGCATCTAAGGGTTAACCATCCCAATATGGACCACTAAGTGTTGAAACCTAGGTCCATCAAAAGCTTTAGTCAGCAAATCTGCCACATTATCATCTGTGTGAATTTTAAGCACCTTAATCAAATGTTTTTCATATGCATCTCTTATAAAATGGTGCCTAATCTCAATATGCTTAGTTCTATTATGAAAAACTGGATTTTTAACTATGCATATGGTACTTTGGTTATCAATAAAAATTGTGGTATTCATGAAATTAAACCCATAATCCAACAATTGATTTTGTATCCAAAGAACCTGTCCACAACAATTGGCAGCAGCAACATACTCTGCTTCAGTAGATGAGGTAGCAACAATGGTTTGCTTCTTGCATTGCCAAGAGATCAACCTTCTACCAAGAAATCGGCAACCTCCAGTTGTGGATCTCCTATCCAGATTTGCACCAGCATAATCACTATCACTGTAAGCTTCCAACTTGAAAGGAGACTCTTTTGGGTACCAAAGACCTAGCTTGGGTTGGCCTTTGAGATACTTAAAGATCTTCTTGACTGCATTCAGGTGGGAAGTGAGTGGTGTGACCTGATGTCTAGAACAAGCACTCACAGCAAATGTGATGTCAGGCCTTGAAGCTGTCAAGTACATCAATGAACCAATCATGGACCTGTATAGGTGAACATTCACTGCAGGATCTGGTTCAATGTTATTCTTTGGTTTAGGAGCTTCATAGGGTGTAGTGGCAGGTCGAATATTCTCCATATCAAACTTCTTCAACATATCATAAACATACTTATCCTGACTAATAAAGATACCATCTGGTTTCTGCTGAACTTGGAGACCCAAAAAGAAAGTGAGCTCCCCCATAGCACTCATCTGAAACTCTCCCTTCATTAATTCCTCAAACTCCCTGCACCAATCTTCTTTAGTGGAGCCAAAGATAATGTCATCCACATAAACTTGAACAAGTATGATATCCCTGGAATTCTTCTTAATGAAGAGTGTTTTGTCTATAGCACCTCTTCTGTATCCATGCTTCAGCAGAAATGATGAAAGCCTAGCATACCAAGCTCTTGGTGCCTGATGAAGGCCATAGAGAGCTTTGACAACCCTGTAAACATGCTTTGGATTATCTGGGTCTTCAAAACCTTTGGGTTGAGATACATAAACCTCCTCATCAATTTCTCCATATAGAAAAGCACCTTTGACATCCATTTGATACACCATAAAACCCATATAAGATGCATAGGCCAAGAAGATTCTGATGGCCTCAACCCTAGCTACAGGAGCAAATACTTCAGTATAATCAATGCCCTCCTCTTGTCTGAATCCTTGTGCCACCAATCTTGCTTTGTTTTTAACCACAATACCCCTGGCATCTCTTTTATTTTTCAAAATCCACTTGGTACCAATGGCAATCTTCCCTTCAGGTAGTGGTACCAATAGCCAAACTTTCTGATTCTTGAATTGTAGCATCTCTTCCTGCATTGCTTCAAGCCAGCTGGAGTCTTCAAGAGCTTGACTTACACTTGTTGGTTCCACTTGAGAAAGATAACAAGCAAACAGACAATGCTTATAGTTTGTGTGATTGTCCCTTTGCTGAGATGAGACATAAGAAAGAAAAGCCACTTGACCATACTTAGAACCTTTCACAGAGCTTCTAGTTCTAACAGGTGCTTGAGGGTCACCAAGAATGTTTGATTGAGGATGAGCAGTATGTATCCTTTTGGTTGCATTGGGGTTGACTTCAATTGTGGTGTCAAGATTGGTCATATTTGGTCCAAATTCACTGTCATAGGAGGCTGAGTTGAAGATACCAGCTTTGGGTGAGTGATTTCCAAGATCAGAAGGACCAGGAAAGCGTGTATAAGGTTCCTCAAAGTCTGTGGACACACTATTAGTCATGGGAGAACCTTCAGAAGACCCATCAGCAGATTTAGCAACATCAGCAGAAACATGAGAGGGATCAGCAGAATCCTGGTTTCCACTGAAGGGTTGTGCTGACTCCTCACTAAGTCTTTCAGCTGCTTGATTGGCTGCAAATTCTTGTTTCTTGAGTCTAGCAAGGTCCTCTGCATAGTGTGACAAATCTTCAATCTCCCCAGAAGCATCTCCTTCAACATGGTTAGGAGGAAAAGAAGGTACAACAATAGTATGTTCATCATGCTCAGACTCACTTCCTGAGTCCTCTTCCAGGGTACCTGCATTGTTAGTAGGAGACTCTTTTGTACCTGTAGATTGTTCAGCAACATATCTAGTATAGCCCAAATAATCAGTTAGGTAATCCAAGTCAAAATACCAAGGATGACCTTGTCCTTGAACATGAGGCTTATTTTCTAGGTATCTCAGATTAAGGGTCTCTTCTATCTTTTTAGAACTTAAATTATAGACCCTATAAGCCTTACTATGAGCTGAATATCCCACAATAAACCCCTCATCTGCCTTTTCATCAAACTTTCCTAAGGGATCACTAGTGTTTAAAATGGTCACCTGACAACCAAAAGGTTTAAGGTAATGAATATCAGGAACTTTCCCAGTGAGAAGTTCATAAGGTGTCTTGATATGAGGTCTAGTGATGGATACTCTGTTCAAAACATAACAAGCAGTACTTACTGCTTCAGTCCAGAACATAGTGGGTAATTTAGAGTCTGCAAGCATGGATCTTGCTGCCTCTATTAAGGTCCTATTCTTTCTTTCTGCAACCCCATTTTGCTGTGGGGTTCTTGGAGTGCTATAGTCCCTTTTTATCCCCTTAGACTGACAAAGTTCTATTAAAACAGCATTTTTGAACTCTGTCCCATTATCACACCTAATCCCTTTAACCTTTTTATTTTGCTGGTTTTCTACAAGGGTAATGTACTCTTTTAAGATTGGATATGTTTCATCTTTAGTTCTCAAAAAGAATACCCAACAAAACCTGCTATAGTCATCAGTGATCACCAGGCAGAAGGATTTGTGATCAATACTCCTGACTTGAGCTGGACCAAAAAGATCCATGTGCAGCAACTGAAGAGGTTCTGAGATAGTGCTCACAGCTGTAATGGCTTTGTATGAAGCTCTGTGTTGCTTCCCTTTGTTGCAGGCAACACAATTGTGTTCATTGGTGAAGACTTTGGAGGGAAGCCCATGAACTAGACCAAGCTTAGAGAGTTTGTTAATGGTCTTGAAATTAACATGAGCCATCCTTCTATGCCACTTAGTTGACTCATCCAGGGATGCTTTAGCCACCAAGCATGTCAGATCACCTTCAGGTTGGACTTCATTCAAGTTGAATGTGTATAAATTGTATTTTCTTGGAACTTTCAGCAGAATAGTGGTATCTTCTGGAAGCTTGAAGTCTTTAGATAGAACAAGACATTCATCCTCTGAGAAGAAGACCTTGTTCTTGGTATCACATAATTGAGATACGGAGAACAAGTTGAAGTGTTGCAGTTCCTTCACATAGAGCACATTTGCAAAGTCCAAGTGAGGTGTTCTGATAGTTCCATACCCAGTGATTTTGCCATCTCCTCCACCAAAGGTCACATTGCCTCCTCCTTGAATGTGACGAACTACAAAAATCCCTATAATTAACAACGGTTAATTATATAGTAATCTCCGTCATTAATTTTAATCACCATTTTTACGGGAAAATTTGAAATTTTCTTATTATGTTATTTTAACGTAATCACGATATCACAAAAATTACCAAGCTTCATATTTTATCATCACGTTTTACTTAATATTTAAAAACAAATTCATTCGGCCCATTTCAACCCAACTCGACATAATCTATTTATTCAAAACTTAACCGTTTTGACTCTCGTTTGTTCCTACGTATTTCTAATATTATCTACAACATATTTTCACATTAACAATTAAATTACACCTACATGAACCAAGGCTTACACGATTTTGCAAATCGTGTGATGAAATAAATAGATGGTCGACATATATGTTGTGTCACAAGACCAAATCCCATGTTTCTTGCATTTATATATTACTCTAGGCTCCTAGGCATGTAAGAAAAACTCATTTTGAACTTCCCATTCACTGACAGCAGCTAGTAAACTAGTGGAATGAATTATTGAAGTTAACATACTCAAATACGTATACTATATTTACTATATAACTACTACCTTACTTCTCACTTTAAAAATCATTCTATCAACTTCTTACACCATCAAAGACGTGTTCTTGAAATCCCAGAAACTCCATTCTATCACCACAAGTGCCAGAAAATTCTTAAATCAATCGGGTTATCTATTTCAAGTCGAAGAATATAGTTTTGATCCATACGGGTTGAAGTTTCTACGTATCCTTGTGTGTTCGTCTATAATCTTCGACCACCTTCTGTCCTACTCTCCTTGTAAGTCCTCTCATAATGTTTCTAATTCTATTCGGATCAATATATAGTAACATGCATGTCGCTAATTTCTCATTCGAACATATATATGGTTTACTCTTTAAATTCTACGTACACGTCTCGATATATGGAATCAAACCTTGTTTCATCTCGTTATCTAGATACCAAGAAACACGTAAAAATACTCATAAGATAAACATGCAAACGTTCAAAGCACAAACGAAACCCATTTCAACTTGTAAGGTTCACGTATAAACATAAACCCAAAAGACTTGATTTATTTTCTAAGTCTTTTGACTTAGAAAATCAGCCCAACTCGCTCTATTCATCGCTATATAGTTTCGAAATGGTAAACACGACCCACGTATATTTTTACTCAGTTCGATTGTTAACATGACAAACTTTATTTTTCGTGTTTAAAACTTTTCACGAAAAGCACTCGAAGACCCTTAAAATTGTCCAAAGTAAACGACCATCAAAACTGGTTAGAAAGACTTAGAAAGTTTTAGCTTTTCAGTTTGTCAAAAACGTGAGATCAGGCCAACTCATGGCCTGGTTTCTTCGAATATATACACACGACTACCCATTCTTTTTGTACCATCTTATAGTCGAACTGAAATACTATACTTTTCATGTTTTAAGTTTTCAAAAATACTTCCAACCCGTCACTCAAAATTACCCGTTTTGAACTGCCCTCGCTAAAATTCAATATAGTTTATTTTCAGAAAATTAAAACTAATAATCCGAATTGGGCTTATTTAAAGCCCATTAAGAATTGATGATCCGTAAGCCCACTGGGCCCATATGAAATATTTTTAGAATCATAAAAATGGTCCAAGTCCAAGCCCAAAACAATTTCCATGCCCTCGCCTCTAATTTTCTTAACAGGCCTAAGTATATTTCGTTAATGGCCCTTTTATATTAAAAATAAGCTACTGACCTTAAAAGCAGTTAAAATAAGCTCTATTTAACTTGAATAAGCTGCGGAAATTTTTATATAATTTTTCCCATGATTTTTGTACGAAAAGGACTAAAAATGTAACGCGACAACACTTAGGAGGACTAAATCTGCCAAAGGCTGAAAATAGGGATTGAAACTGTAAAAACAGAATCATTAAGGTATAAAATGATATATTATCAATTCCCAGGACCAGAATTGTATATTGGACAAAGTAGTGGACTATAATTGTAAATTATATAAATAAAGGACTAACGACGTAACGCAAACTCCGTTAGGGTAAAAAGTGTAGAATTGGAAAAGGACAAGGACCAACTAATTCTATTTGACATTCTGAGTTTATTTTCTATTTTTGTCATTTCAATTCACGTCACATGCATATTTATTATATTTCAGTTATATATTATTTAACGTTACGTTAATAATATAATTAACGATATTTCAACTACTTTTCTTTACGTAATAATTCTTTATAAAAACTTTGGAAATAATCTAATTATCATATCATGTGATAATAATTATAATCTCAATAACTTCATTTACATATCATCTATTCATAACGATTAATATATTATTCATTAATCGTTATTCGTTATCCATTTATCGTTACACGTTACTTGTTTCACAATCACCAAATAGTATTTGGTCAGATTCTTAGACCTTCCTTATATTCAGGTCCCGTATTGAAGACGTTTCCGTAATCATTCCCATAGTCTTACTTGATATCGTAATTCCATCTTGTCAGATATACTCAAAGGTGAGTTCTTAGCCCCACTTTCCATTACTTAATTGTTTTAACTCTTTGGGGGAGATACATGCTTTAATACTTGTTCTTATTTTCACAAGTAAACTAAACTCTTATACTTTACCGTGAGTCATGGCCCCTATTCTTTTAATACACGTTTTATACTTTTGGGGGAGATACATGCTCAAATATATTTTATTACTTTATGAATAAGTATATTAATAACTTACATGATTCAAATAAAAATCCTAATTAATACTTAACTGACCTGGTTTATTCATTATGATATGGTATATATCTTACTTGACAATTGTTTATCTTGAATACGGAACCCAGATGATAACATTTCTGAATTGATTGATATAACATGATACTTGTTTCACTATAACATCTTGAATGTTCCCCTTATCTTTATATGTTATTTCCACGTTTCAACGGAAATATTTGCTAGGAAGAGCAATAGTACTTAAAGTTCATCGTTACCTTGATATTGCCTAAGTTACCCTTACCGCCATAAAGTCCCTTTATCATGAGCCATTAATCACTTGCGAGTGAACGCGAATATAGTGGACAGCTTCGAAACCTGTTGAGGCTTGACATCCTATCCCACTAATACTTGACGGAATGCCTTTATGGTTAGTCGTATTAGTCGCGATACACTATATTTGAGTACAAATAGGAAATTGGCGAATCAACCTATTACTTGAGGGCCATTATCTTCCGTCATTGATTTGATATTGATCAAACCGCCGTTTTTACGGTACTGTTAACGTTTGCGTGTCATGAGGCTTGGGGCAATATCGATAAGAAAATATATGTCTTCAACATATATATAGATACAGCTGTATAGGTATTTCAACTCACTACATTAACATCATTAGTTCCATCTCGTGTTATGGACTATGATCTAGTACTTGAACTTGACTGTGTATTTATATGATCTATCTGTGTTTATACTCAAACACCATTCGTTACTTGTTTCATCACTGTTAATATTTATTACAAATATTACATCGTTCTTAAAATCATTGAAAGGAACTGTTTATCATTACTCGGAACTTATTTTGGATAATCATAATTATCTATGAAATTATTAAAACTGATTGTTTAATCATACTCGAATTTATCTCAAACATTACTATATACTTCTAAATTCATTGAAATAAATGGTTTTCCATTAAACTCTATGAACTCACCAACCTTTGTGTTGACACTTTTAAGCATGTGTATCTCAGGTAATTAACGGAGCAGGACAAGACACGGAGTGGGCATTTATTACTCTGATAAATTAAAATGGTGTAAAAATCAAATATGTCATTCTTTCAAGCCGTTATATCTTTTATGGGATTTTTAAATCAAATGTTTCATCTTTGTATCAAAAGTATTTAATTGAATGACAAATAACTTTTAAAACGTCTCTTACGAGCCGTTTTCTATGATTATGACTCGATCCTCAACGTAACACCCAAATTACTATTCCGCTGCTTTAACCAAATTTTGGGGGTGTTACAGATTGGTATCAGAGCCAAAGTTATAGAGAACTAAATGTTTTCAAACATTAAACTATAACTACAAATTTCAAAATAAATGATTTTACACCATACCATTTTACGCCCTCCGTGTCTGCAGACTGCCGTGCTTAATAAGTTATCTGTTAAGATTATTTTTCATGCTTGATAAATTACTCTCATATACTTCATTATTTCCCACTTACCGTTACATCTTTAACGTATGAATTACTTATAATTAATATTTACGGGTACTATAGTACCATGACTTCCAAATCAGTTAATATTACCAAACTTACCCTTCGTGATACCCATGTATCACCTACTTATCAGATCACTTCTGATCCTGAAGAATTCCTATATATTAATATCTCAAACCCAGCATAATGCGGAACTTACTCAGATACTCCCATCATCACCTATTTACTCACCCTTACGTCAGAGACTCAGGAGAGCTACAGAATCTTATTCAGATGAAGAGTTGATTGGTGGTCCGACAACATTCGAGGTTGGACAGAATTTACATCAAGAAACGATTTGGAAAGATGTTGAGCCAAATTCTCCATTACCTGACGTTCCAGAATTCTCAATACCATAAATTTCGTATGATGTATCTTTACTTAAATCCCCTGACTATAATATAAACCCTCGTGATTCAATATGGAAACTTCTTTATCAACAAGACTACACAACTGGAACTTGAAGCAGAAATTAGACGTTTACGTCAGAGACATAACTGATCTTAAGTTCATATGTATAGTTGTTGTACCTACTAAACCAAATAATTTTTGGTTAGTATTGACGTATTTTCCAATAATCCTGAAACACTCAGAACTTGTAATCAACCTTTAATCTATAACAACCTCCTTTTGTTATATCTCTCTGAATAAATAAACTCCCTCTATCATGATGCTATGCATGCATGTAATGACTTCTCATGATCTCATGAAAAATCTCACCATTTGTTACTCTCTTTAGTAGACAAATGACTCCACTCAAATCAATGGAGCATTAATAAGAGACCTTGTATCGTTTGTTTTGCAAAAACAATCAATCAAGTTGTTAATACCATGTTGATTTTAGTGATTTTATCCAGACCTGCCATGATACTACCTATGATCATTATGATTCCTTATACATACCATAACCAGAATAAAACCATAGAAATTCCTAAGACAAAATTATCGGAAGAAGACTTGATGAATGAAGAGAAAGTTGCTGAACTCCAGCGGTTGTAGACGAATCGTTTGTTCCTTAGCAATCCCATACCTAGAGTTAATCATTTATCTAGGATACTACCCAGACATATCTTGAAATTAGATTACAGTAGGGATTCAACTCAGTCTATCATCAATGAAATAATTAGCTCCATATTCTTTCACAAAAGGGCCTAACGAAGTACTGAAGCTATCCAGAAGTTAGTAACCAACATCATAGTAGTAGTACTCGAAGTAACTATAGTAGCTCGTCCAAGTAGCAACAATATAGCCACAGGAGAAAAGGAAAACGACTACGTCTTATAAGCATACCTATGAAAGTTTTACGGGTCGTAGACTAACTTACTTTAAGGGAACAATAGGAGTAACTGAACCTACCATCACTATTACCAAAGGAATACAAGACCAAAAGTTAAAAGGGACACTTCAAGAATCAGTGCCCAACTCAGAATACCAATTAGGACAAAAAGACCAGTGAAAGAGAATGGAAGATCTTTAGAACCCTCAGAAATGTCAAGGGATGACGCCTAGGTTTAAACAGAAGAAAATTTTCTTGTTATAGAAAAATAAACCATAAGTTCAAAACTTTCTAAGTTGTATTTCTTTTATACCTTACCTTAGGTACGATGGATGTAACCTAAGTGTAATAACTATCTTTCCACCGTATGAAAACTCTATCTTGTAATATTTCCGTAATAATCATAATCTACGTCTATTTTTCAGTTTCTATTCCATTTACTCTATTCTTAGTCGTTACGTAACAATACATTGATATCACCTTAGAAATCTAGTTAACAACAACTCTGACCAAATAATAGATTATTACTTTGAAAGAATTCTCACCCAAAACTTTAAGTTTATATCAAGGATATCCTAGTATCACCCTAGAAATTCCTGACTCATCACCGAGGTATGAACAAAAATTTTCAAATTCTTTTGGAAAAATAATTATGTTGTCATTTTATAAAAACAACACGCTGTACACCATCTAAAACTTTTTGAAAAATATAAATACCACTGTAACTGAGCCAAGCATCACATCATTTGGTCCTCAATTATACATAGCCTAGCTACCTATGTATAATTTAGGAAGAATCATGTTATAAATGGAACAATTATCTTTTGAAAAATCTTTAATAACAATCTTCATTCATAAGCAAAACTTTGGAGATGAAATAAGCTCTTCATAAAACATCACTTTTGATCAACCACAATAGATACCTACCCTATTACCCATCACCTTATGATAAGGAACCGACAAAAGTACAAATCAGAAAGCCCTAAGAATTCACAAGGAATTATGGAAAGCACAAATAGCGATAATTTTATTAGAAACCACGGAAATTAATACATAGAGATATAATTAGCAATGGAAGTGCTATTATAACAATGATTACAATAAAAAGCATAGAATCTCCAATAGGTTGAACCGCCATGACAATCAAGCCTCCCATCAACAATACCATAACAAGAGCCAACACAAGATGAAAATCTCCCTACAACCCTTTGTTCATAATCCTTTACCCTAGTAATCACATTAAACTTGAATTTCGGGACGAAATTCAGAGTGACAGGTAGGTACTGTGACGAACTACAAAAATCCCTATAATTAACAACGGTTAATTATATAGTAATCTCCGTCATTAATTTTAATCACCATTTTTACGGGAAAATTTGAAATTTTCTTATTATGTTATTTTAACGTAATCACGATATCACAAAAATTACCAAGCTTCATATTTTATCATCACGTTTTACTTAATATTTAAAAACAAATTCATTCGGCCCATTTCAACCCAACTCGACATAATCTATTTATTCAAAACTTAACCGTTTTGACTCTCGTTTGTTCCTACGTATTTCTAATATTATCTACAACATATTTTCACATTAACAATTAAATTACACCTACATGAACCAAGGCTTACACGATTTTGCAAATCGTGTGATGAAATAAATAGATGGTCGACATATATGTTGTGTCACAAGACCAAATCCCATGTTTCTTGCATTTATATATTACTCTAGGCTCCTAGGCATGTAAGAAAAACTCATTTTGAACTTCCCATTCACTGACAGCAGCTAGTAAACTAGTGGAATGAATTATTGAAGTTAACATACTCAAATACGTATACTATATTTACTATATAACTACTACCTTACTTCTCACTTTAAAAATCATTCTATCAACTTCTTACACCATCAAAGACGTGTTCTTGAAATCCCAGAAACTCCATTCTATCACCACAAGTGCCAGAAAATTCTTAAATCAATCGGGTTATCTATTTCAAGTCGAAGAATATAGTTTTGATCCATACGGGTTGAAGTTTCTACGTATCCTTGTGTGTTCGTCTATAATCTTCGACCACCTTCTGTCCTACTCTCCTTGTAAGTCCTCTCATAATGTTTCTAATTCTATTCGGATCAATATATAGTAACATGCATGTCGCTAATTTCTCATTCGAACATATATATGGTTTACTCTTTAAATTCTACGTACACGTCTCGATATATGGAATCAAACCTTGTTTCATCTCGTTATCTAGATACCAAGAAACACGTAAAAAATACTCATAAGATAAACATGCAAACGTTCAAAGCACAAACGAAACCCATTTCAACTTGTAAGGTTCACGTATAAACATAAACCCAAAAGACTTGATTTATTTTCTAAGTCTTTTGACTTAGAAAATCAGCCCAACTCGCTCTATTCATCGCTATATAGTTTCGAAATGGTAAACACGACCCACGTATATTTTTACTCAGTTCGATTGTTAACATGACAAACTTTATTTTTCGTGTTTAAAACTTTTCACGAAAAGCACTCGAAGACCCTTAAAATTGTCCAAAGTAAACGACCATCAAAACTGGTTAGAAAGACTTAGAAAGTTTTAGCTTTTCAGTTTGTCAAAAACGTGAGATCAGGCCAACTCATGGCCTGGTTTCTTCGAATATATACACACGACTACCCATTCTTTTTGTACCATCTTATAGTCGAACTGAAATACTATACTTTTCATGTTTTAAGTTTTCAAAAATACTTCCAACCCGTCACTCAAAATTACCCGTTTTGAACTGCCCTCGCTAAAATTCAATATAGTTTATTTTCAGAAAATTAAAACTAATAATCCGAATTGGGCTTATTTAAAGCCCATTAAGAATTGATGATCCGTAAGCCCACTGGGCCCATATGAAATATTTTTAGAATCATAAAAATGGTCCAAGTCCAAGCCCAAAACAATTTCCATGCCCTCGCCTCTAATTTTCTTAACAGGCCTAAGTATATTTCGTTAATGGCCCTTTTATATTAAAAATAAGCTACTGACCTTAAAAGCAGTTAAAATAAGCTCTATTTAACTTGAATAAGCTGCGGAAATTTTTATATAATTTTTCCCATGATTTTTGTACGAAAAGGACTAAAAATGTAACGCGACAACACTTAGGAGGACTAAATCTGCCAAAGGCTGAAAATAGGGATTGAAACTGTAAAAACAGAATCATTAAGGTATAAAATGATATATTATCAATTCCCAGGACCAGAATTGTATATTGGACAAAGTAGTGGACTATAATTGTAAATTATATAAATAAAGGACTAACGACGTAACGCAAACTCCGTTAGGGTAAAAAGTGTAGAATTGGAAAAGGACAAGGACCAACTAATTCTATTTGACATTCTGAGTTTATTTTCTATTTTTGTCATTTCAATTCACGTCACATGCATATTTATTATATTTCAGTTATATATTATTTAACGTTACGTTATATAATATAATTAACGATATTTCAACTACTTTTCTTTACGTAATAATTCTTTATAAAAACTTTGGAAATAATCTAATTATCATATCATGTGATAATAATTATAATCTCAATAACTTCATTTACATATCATCTATTCATAACGATTAATATATTATTCATTAATCGTTATTCGTTATCCATTTATCGTTACACGTTACTCGTTTCACAATCACCAAATAGTATTTGGTCAGATTCTTAGACCTTCCTTATATTCAGGTCCCGTATTGAAGACGTTTCCGTAATCATTCCCATAGTCTTACTTGATATCGTAATTCCATCTTGTCAGATATACTCAAAGGTGAGTTCTTAGCCCCACTTTCCATTACTTAATTGTTTTAACTCTTTGGGGGAGATACATGCTTTAATACTTGTTCTTATTTTCACAAGTAAACTAAACTCTTATACTTTACCGTGAGTCATGGCCCCTATTCTTTTAATATACGTTTTATACTTTTGGGGGAGATACATGCTCAAATATATTTTATTACTTTATGAATAAGTATATTAATAACTTACATGATTCAAATAAAAATCCTAATTAATACTTAACTGACCTGGTTTATTCATTATGATATGGTATATATCTTACTTGACAATTGTTTATCTTGAATACGGAACCCAGATGATAACATTTCTGAATTGATTGATATAACATGATACTTGTTTCACTATAACATCTTGAATGTTCCCCTTATCTTTATATGTTATTTCCACGTTTCAACGGAAATATTTGCTAGGAAGAGCAATAGTACTTAAAGTTAATCGTTACCTTGATATTGCCTAAGTTACCCTTACCGCCATAAAGTCCCTTTATCATGAGCCATTAATCACTTGCGAGTGAACGCGAATATAGTGGACAGCTTCGAAACCTGTTGAGGCTTGACATCCTATCCCACTAATACTTGACGGAATGCCTTTATGGTTAGTCGTATTAGTCGCGATACACTATATTTGAGTACAAATAGGAAATTGGCGAATCAACCTATTACTTGAGGGCCATTATCTTCCGTCATTGATTTGATATTGATCAAACCGCCGTTTTTACGGTACTGTTAACGTTTGCGTGTCATGAGGCTTGGGGCAATATCGATAAGAAAATATATGTCTTCAACATATATATAGATACAGCTGTATAGGTATTTCAACTCACTACATTAACATCATTAGTTCCATCTCGTGTTATGGACTATGATCTAGTACTTGAACTTGACTGTGTATTTATATGATCTATCTGTGTTTATACTCAAACACCATTCGTTACTTGTTTCATCACTGTTAATATTTATTACAAATATTACATCGTTCTTAAAATCATTGAAAGGAACTGTTTATCATTACTCGGAACTTATTTTGGATAATCATAATTATCTATGAAATTATTAAAACTGATTGTTTAATCATACTCGAATTTATCTCAAACATTACTATATACTTCTAAATTCATTGAAATAAATGGTTTTCCATTAAACTCTATGAACTCACCAACCTTTGTGTTGACACTTTTAAGCATGTGTATCTCAGGTAATTAACGGAGCAGGACAAGACACGGAGTGGGCATTTATTACTCTGATAAATTAAAATGTTGTAAAAATCAAATATGTCATTCTTTCAAGCCGTTATATCTTTTATGGGATTTTTAAATCAAATGTTTCATCTTTGTATCAAAAGTATTTAATTGAATGACAAATAACTTTTAAAACGTCTCTTACGAGCCGTTTTCTATGATTATGACTCGATCCTCAACGTAACACCCAAATTACTATTCCGCTGCTTTAACCAAATTTTGGGGGTGTTACAGCCTCCTCCTTGAATGGGTACAAAATCATGCATCAAATCCCTGTTACCTGACATACTCCTTGAACAACCACTATCTATAATGCCAACATCTTTACTTTTCAAAGGATGATCCTACATATACAACAAAATTATACAAAAATTAGTACACATTGGAGACTCAAGTCATTACTGACTTGAGCCTGCCTTGTGGATCATAAGAATTAGGCCATGTAGATTGATAAGATCCACCATTGTTCTTGGACCTTCTATTAAGATTAGGTCCCTTGTGAGTCCAAAAACAACCTGCTGAGGGCTTAACAGCAGTATCCCAAAATCCCATTCCTATATTCATTGGGTCAATAAAGCCAGGCCAATAACCATTCTGAAAATAAGAACTAGTTGGTTGCACAAATGGTCTAGTAACATATCTTCTCCTAGCAGACTGAAAATTTCTATCAGCAGAATGTTTCTCAGGAGAATGTCTATCAGCATAATTGCTGGCCCTATGAGATGCCTGTGGGACATATGGTGGAATATTCTGAACATTTGTCCACATTGGTCTAGGTTTAGTCTGACCAACACCCATTCTTTGCTCATGAAAATCACAATCCTTGATCAGATGAGATTTACTTCCACACACAAAACATTTCTTCTTTTTAGAAGATTTATTAAAAGAAAAAGATGTTCCATTACAAGTAGAATTATTCAAATTACTAACAGAAACAGGATTGTTTTTGACACAATAAGAAACATTATTTTGCAAAGAATTAAAAGACAAGTCTTCAGAAGAAACTGTCTTGGACTTGACATCCTCAGCAGAAATTCTAACAGACTTGTAGGGTGTCTTGGGTGAAGGCTTGGGAGAGGTCTTTGTAGGGTCTGACTTTTCACTTGAATCACAACTGGTATAGGTGGTAGACCCTTGGTCAGAGGACTTGTCACTGTCAGAACAAGAGACAAAGTCAGCAGAATTAGAGTTAGGGTCTGGCAAGTCACTTGACTTTTTGCCATAAAGATGGTGTGATCCATCAAAGTCAGAGGTGGTGGTGCTAGATGGCATGTGTTCTCCCCTAATTGGTCCAGGCACAGCATGTAATTCACCTTCCTTGACAAACTTAACAGGAGTTTGATAGTCTACAGGTTCAGGGTCAAGTACACTATACTCATTAGGGTCATAAAATTGATCTTTCCCTATGTAGTCACCATACCCTAAACCAATCTTAGTTTTTACAGACATAGAACTATTAACTAACCTGTTTAGATTTTTAGATGAATCTTTCCATTTATCAAACCTAGCCAAGCTATTGTCTAGTTTAGTCTGCACTTCCTGTTTTTCTAACACTACCTCTGCTTTTTCTTTCTCAGTACGCTTTAAATCAATTTTAGCACAATGTAAATCTCTCTCTAACACCCCTATCTTTTCATCATAAGCGACCTCATTCTTCTGAAACCAAACTTTTTGTCTTTCTAGGGTTTTTAAAGAGTGTTTATAAGCCTTAACATCTATATAACTTTCATTATATTTAAGTTTCAATTCATCATATTCCTTTTTAAGTTCATTATACCTTTCACTACAACCAAATATACAATTTTGTACCTGAGATATGCCCATAAAGGCAGTGTGACTATGCTTATCCTTTGAAGAACAGCTAGCCATCAATCCATTCACTTCAGTATTATCATCATTCTCAGGTTCATGCACCTTCCAGTTGATATGATCATCCAGAGTGACCAAGGCTTTGGGGTTTTCAGCATTCACTTGATTCTTCTGATAGATTGAATACCGAACTTCATCACCAGTCTTCCTATCCTTGCACTCTCTAGAGAAGTGACCCAACTGACCACATGAATAGCACTTGATCTTCCTTCTATCAAACCTAGCTGGATCTCGTCCCTGAAACCCGAACTTTCTACCAGACTTCTTTTCAAACCTCTTGACATTTAAAGTAAGCATGGCCACCTGCCATTTTAAATTCATCTCTTCCAAATCAAGAGGATCCACCTGTTCAAAATCCTCAAAAGCCAGATGCTGCTAATGTTCATAATCAGCAACAAAAGAGTGGAGTATATCCTCCATTACACCACTGGATTGTGGTTGAGAGTAGGAAGATATTATTGAGGAGCTTGAACTTGAAGCCTGAGTCTGCTTGTTGGAGGTGGTGCTCACAAAAGCGGAATAAGTAGGGTTTGATGAACGAATGGGACTTCTAACATCAGGCTCAAGAGTTTTGAGTTTGTTGTAGAGATCATCAAAAGAAAGCATATCAAGACCTCCTTTTGTTTTGAGTGCAATGCTCACTTGTAGCCATGAGGGAGGTAAAGATCGCAGGAACTTAGCATTGCAGTCCTCATTATCAGGTCTAGCCTTCAGCTGGTTCATCTGGCTCAAAATTTTATGGAACCTATCATACCCCTTGTGAATACCTTCCTCTTCAGTTATTTGGAACTCTTGAAACTGCTGTTTCAACATCGACTTCCTCATCCTTCTTGACTCATCGTTCCCACCAAACCTAGCCTTGATTGCCATCCAGATATCTTTTGCTTCCTCCATGTAGTGAAAGTCTCCCATGTGATCATCTGGAATAGCCTGAAGGAGAATGGTTCTCACTTTATTTTCTCTTTGTACTGCAAGAACCTCTTCAGCAGATTTAGGAGGAAGAATCGAAACAACACCATCAGCATCTTTGGTGTGCTTCTTCAAACTATTTCCTTTACGGACAATTTCCCAAAGATTCCAATCAATATTGGTGATCCAGTTCTGCATCTTCATCGCCCATAATTCATATTCTTCCTTCTTAAGGTAAGGAAACTTTGCATTGCTGTTGGTGAGATTGAGTTGTTGCATAGATGTGGTGTTTTGGTTGTTGTTGTTGTTGTTGTTGTTGCTGTGAACTTCAGATTCATCGTCTGATCCAGGCATTGTTATTGTGAGAGGGTGTAAACGTGAAGGTGTTCCTAGTAACACAGAGACTCTCACGAGGCTCTGATACCACTTGTTGAACCTATAGACCTTGATAGATCTTCGTGAGCTCGTGGATCGTTAGTAATGTTTATGTAATCACAAACACACTAAAAGAAATTCTAAGTTACTTGTATTTTATAGCGGAAAACAAACACAAGTAAGAACACGATTACTAAGAACGATTTGATCCTCTATGGATCTTTTTAATTAATACTAAAAGTGTTTTTCTCAACTCGTACATAATACATAAAGACGTGTTCCTTTTATAGACAAGGAACCCTAAACAACCCTAAACCATTTCACAAGAAACGTATAATCTAAAAACTATCCAAGATATGCAATATCACTTTCTAAATAAACTCATGCATATCCTAACTAATAACATAATACGCGGAAACTATCCATCAGCATAAACACATTCCGCACAATTTATACTTCGGCAGAAACAATCTTCAGCAGAATCTTTGCTTCCGCAGAAACCATTCTTCAGCAGAATCTAATACTTCAGCAGATTCATCGGCAGAAACCATCAGTAGAATTCTTCCTTAGCAGAATTCCCAACAGGTAGGGTGGAACGTTTGGTGGGTTGTAGGGAGGTACCTCATAATTGGCTTCACTAGCCACATGTTGGAGCATCGGCATGGAGTAATCAAAATTGTAATTCTGCCTCATCATCATAGAATCTCTCTACACGTCCCTACGCTCTATCTCGTTTAACTCCTTGTTCCAATCCCCCCATCCCGAGTCAAAACTACCCTGTGCATGAACATTCCTTATATTTGGTGGTGGTTGGTATGGTGGTTGTTGGTAAGGTTGTTGTGGTGCGGCCATCGTTGGTTCCATCCAAGCTCCCAACTTTCTTCCTCTTCTATCCAACGCTCTACCAAAACTTTTGGCATCCCACGTTTCACTTTCCGTTGGCTCTGAACACTTCACCAATTCCTCATCTACAAAATAACCCAAATTTCTTGCCAATGCGGTCACATAGTGACCTCCACAGATTTCACTATTATCCTTGATCCCTGGTGCTCTTCGTGAAAGATATTCGGCTATTATCCAAGCCGCGTTCCCATTCTTGTCTTCCTCCAACAATTTCATTAACCACAAATCCGGTTGATTGCACTTGTCTCGACTCCCCGTCCTGTGTAAAACTCCCCACGCGATCAATTTTTGTAAAATCTTCATAATAGGATTCCTCAACCTGGACGAGTTCCTTCTATTGCAACCCGGATCACCAACTCGGTTCCAATACTCTGCTATACCTTCATAATCATTGTGGTTCCTTACCAACCTCACAAAATCAGGTGCAAACACACGATGCTCAATCTCCTCTTGCTCATACAATCCTGAAGCAACCGCAAACTCTGGCAACGTGTAGGCATGCTCGTTTCCGCAAAGCCTAAACCATATACATACATCTCCCATAACATCAACAACCTTTCTTTCAAAATAAAATGTAGAGAAAAACTCCAAACACCACTCACGATTAACATTCTCATAAATACTAAACGCTCTCTCCCACGACAAATCTTTAAAACTATCACCATCATCCTCATACACATACGACATCCTCATCATATCTCTCAACTGAACCTCACACTCATAATCTGCAAACAATTCCCAATCAACTAACCTTGGCTTAGCAATCTTTCTACCTTGTAACTTTGAAAGACGCTCCCGAAAAGCGTGCTTTTCCTCCTTCCTAAGTTTGCTAAACCTCAAATTTTCATTACTCTCCAGATTAAGAGTATATGTGACCTTACTCTTCGTATTTCTTTTGACATATTTGATCACAATTGGGTTAACACTCGCACGTGATGAACGTGAACTACCTGCAACGTAACTCTGTAGAAAACACAATTATTTGTTAGTGTAAGAGCATAAGAACCAAGGCTACATGATTTAGAAGTCAAAAAACTCATTTTCGAAAATTTTTATTTCCATTTACTGAGCCCTCCATCCGATCGGATGGAGTAAATTACTCTGCCCAACCGATCGGTTCTGCCCCGCAACCGAATCGGTTGGGACCTTCTGTCAATCAAAATTTTTTCTTTCCGACTTCTAATCAATCCTATCAATTCCTACTTCTTCCTATCCTGCATTTGATCAATTACAATGGTTTCTACATATCCCATTCATCTCCATAACATCCCATAACATTTTCGCATGATTCTCAATCAATCTTAGAACACATGAACACTACAAAATCAAAACCCTTATTTAATGTTCTAATCCATAATGCATCATCCTAGAAACACTAATTAATAACTAAATAACATCCAGGAATCATCAATTGCAACCTAAATCGATTCAAAGTTTTGACCCATTTAATCCGAAAATTCAATCAATCAATTCTTCCTCAAAACTTAATCAATCTATCTAATTCTTTTTGCAATCTCTTCCTCAATCATTTACCCATCTCTTCCAGAAAAATTACATCTTAATTCGAACTATATCAAAAATACCCAAATTTTGACCTAATTCAAGAAATCCGAATTAAAACCTAATTAACACAAATTGATGATGTTACTTACTTGTTTTGGTGCCATGGATGATCCTTGAACTCTCCTGCAACTCTTAATTATCTCCTAATGGTCGAATTTTTGAAACCCAAGCTTGGTGGATTATGTGTGTGTGAGTTTTTGTGATTTTTGAAATTCTGAGTTTATATATATAACTCCATCTGATCAGTATTTGATCCAACCGATTCGGATTAAGTTTTTGCAAAAACTTCACTTTTCTACTTGCCAACACTTGATGATACTTGTGAGATCAAGTGGAAGTGTTTTTACTCTCCAAAAATACTTTCTCTTGTGTATAAAAATACTCCACCACACTAGTCTACCAACTTGTTGTCCAAAATCTATCTCTACTAATCTAAACAAACTAACTCTAAAAAAAAATCTTAACTAAAAACATAATTTCATAACTTCATAAAAAGAAACAAAAGTCTTAACTTAAACTTAAACTTAAACTTAAATGCAAACATTAAAAATACTAAACATGCATAATAATTAAAAAGAAAACAAACAAATAACTTGCACAAGCCTTGTGCTTATTCTTCAAACTTGTTCACTTGAATCTTTCATCCTTCGAAATACTCGTGCCTCAAGATATCTTCATTTTGAAACTTTCCAGACAACTTCCGGTTAGTCATTTGCTTTTTAAACTCCTTGCAAAGTTTCTTCCATCCGGACAAACTATATCAAACTTCACATGCCAATCTCCGTCTCCTTCTTCCTTCTTGTAAACACTAGATCCTTCGGGTCCCCATTCCAAATTCTTGAGTTGAACCGGTAAGGATCCAAGAAAATCTGTCAACTTATTAAACACAAAAACAGTTTTAAAAGGGTTATAGAAAGCCTCCATAGCTATAGCTCTTTCCATCTCATCTTCAATGTCAAAGTAACTCGGAGCAACCGGCCCATATTTAGGCCTCCCTTCTTCATCTCTACCTACTTCAAAACAACCCAAGTGGTCTTCTTCTTCTTCATGAACTTCCTTAACAATCTTTCCTCTAGGTTTGGGATAATACGTATGCTTCAAGATTCCATCATTAATAGTCATAGTACCTCGACCCATATCTATAATAGCTCCACACGTTCTCAAAAACGGTCTACCTAACAACAATGGTAACTCCTTATCCACCGGAATGTTAAGTACTAGAAAATCCGCCAAAAAGGCTTGATACCCTACTTGGACTCTAACATTCTTTACTTCTCCCATTGCTTTTGCTCGTGAATTATCAGCCATAGTAAGATTATATTGATTTGGTTGAGGATTTGCAAGTCCTAATCTCCTATACAATGGATACGGCATTACATTCACACTTGACCCCGGTTCATCAGCATTCCCATATTCCAAAACAACAAAATCAACTTTGAAAATGTGACCATGAATGTTAATACGCACATCTCTCACCATCTTTCTTCCATAATCCTCATAGTCAAGTCGAACGAAACCAAGCTTACCAAGCATATCTTCCGTAATGTAGTTGTCACCATACTCCATATTAAGCTGAGCATCCCAAGCTTTTATACCTTCCACACCACAAGGTGTAGAGTACCTCATGAACGGTGCATCAAATTCTTTGGGTGGTGCTCGTGTGAACACAACAACTCTCTTCTCCTTAGGTAAACAAACCTCGTTTTCTCCAACTTCTTCTTTCTTTTCTAAATCAACCTTAACTTCTTCCAAAATATTTTCCAAATGCTCCAATGAATCACCCGAGTCTTTGAACATCTCTTCCAAATTTCTCAAGTATTCAGAAACTTCGCTTAAACTCTCCATTTCACTAAAGCAATTAACAACTATAACATAACCACAACCAAAAGAAATCCAAACTATTAGCATTAGGGTTAGTCATAATCGAAACATATCAAAAATGAAATCAAATCAAGTAAACAAACACGTTCAAACTCTCAAAACATCAAAACAACTAAAAAATAAAAAATTAAAAAAAAAAAAAAAAAAAACTTTTCCGAGGCATCCATCCGATCGGTTTTGCACTCCATCCGATCGGATGGTTGAATCGTTAAAAATCAGTTTTACCCAACCGAATCGGATGCGGGCAACATCCGATCGGTTGGATCAACTTTTTCTAAAACTTTTTTTTTATTAATTTATTTTATTTTTTTAAAACTAAATTAAAACCTTAATATAAAAATTAACTAAATAAAAACTAAAAATGAAAAATAAAACATAATTAATAACTTTTAATAACCATTAACTAATTAACTATCATTAACTAACTTAATTAATAAAAAAAAAAAAAAAAAAAAAAAAAAAAAAAAAAAAAAAAAAAAAAACTCTTAATCTACTTCATCGTTAAACATATAATTAAACTACATTAACTACTAAATTAAAAACATCAAAATGGCTAAATGATAATCATTAAACATGTAATTAAACAACTAATCAATTATAACTATTATTAGTATTAATCTAACATTAAACTGCCATTAAAAGGACTAAATAACACCTAAACATAAAAATCTAAAAATTTTACTGAGGGCTCCAACCGATCGGATGGACATCCATCCGATTCGGTTGGTCCCGAACCAACTTTTTTTTTTTTTACTTTTCTCTACTTAAACACGAATTTCTAATATCAAAAACTAATTAAACTACCAAATTCAAACAATTTCAATCAACTCCCCGGCAGCGGCGTCAAAAACTTGATGTGTCTACCGTGGGTGCAAGTTTTAAAAATTTATAAACACGATTTATCCAATTCTCTAATTAACACATACGAGCAAGTATACTCGTCCGCGGTAGTAAAGGTGGTAAGTCGAGATCGTCCTACGGGAGTTGGTGTTGGAACTTAGTAAAACTAGTTTTTACAAAAAGGGTTGTCAATCCAATTTGGTGTAAATTCAAAAGCAAGTAAAATCCAATCAATCAAAAACAAATATACTTGTGTGTAATACCTTGACTAATTGCATGGAGTAATCTACAAAGTTTGGTGTAACTTGTAGTGATGCACAACTTTATATGAATGATTCACAATCAATGGTTTTTATCATGAAAAATCATTTCTAAGAATTCAGTCTCCTAGTTTATTCCTTTCGGCCTTTTCAACTATTACGACAATTCTAATAAACTCTTTGTTATTTGAAAAGCATTTCTTATCTTAAGAATTCTTACGAATCCTTTCGGCCCTTTCTCGTGATGAAATCGTTTCCAAATCCATTTTAATGAGTTAATATGGTGCTTGTCACACACCATAGCCCATACTAATTCGTGCACTAACTTTTTGGAATAAAAACATAAAGAAAATCCTTTCGGCCCTTTTATTCTTTAAAACTGTTTTTACCAACTAATTAAGCAAGATTAGATTGTATTTCAACAAACTCATAAAACAATACATGTTTTCATGCATCACTATAAAATAAGAATACTCCAACAATTGTCACATCATACACACAAGTATACCAAAAATCACTCCATAACAATTATAATCAAACACAAGTAACAAACCATTCTTTTATTCAACTTAAAGTAAAAGTAGTTCATAGTAATTTAAACAAGAGATACCTAGTTTTGGAATTACAAGAACTAGAATTGTGGAACTATAGCAACCACACTCCTCCAATCGCTTAACAAGACACGTAAACAACTCCACACAACACCGACCTATTGAGACTTGAACTCAATATTCCTGGACGTTTTCACAGCGTTTCTAAGCTTTCGGGCAATGATAATAAGTTAGTAAGGACTTGGTGTAAGCCTTTACTAGGTTTTGGGGTGTCCCACTTTGTAAACTAGCCTAGGGTCCTATATATAAGTACAAGAACCCTTTCTCCTCAAGCAAAAACGTCCTCTATTAGTTATTATTCAGGAAATGATAAGCCACCATGATTATGGGGCTTAAATTCGTCATTAAATAGAACTTTGTAACAGCAGTCTCCTCCAACCGATTGGTATTAGGCTCCAACCGATCGGTTGGGCTTCTCGGTAAAATACCCTGACTTCCATCCGATCCGGATGCGGGCTCCATCCGATCAGATGGAGTCTTCTGCCACACACAACTTTTGATTTTTCTTTTCTTTTCTTGTCGCGAGCTTTATCCTTGGTTGTGGCACTAATTTCTTTCATAGTACTCGATATTTACTTGATATTTGAACATAGAAATCTCGAAATTATCAAATCCTTGAGTTCTTGAGTGGTTTCTCTCTCGTTTTCATCTCGGGAATCTTCCAATGTGCAAAATTACTTCAATTCTTCATCTTTTTGTCACCTTTTCCTGTACTTGGCTACATTCACTTGCATATACACTTTTTTCACGATTTAGTAACAAATAAACACAAATATAACCAAATATAGTGCACAAAACTACTGATAACATAACTAAAAACATGTTCATTTTGAACGTTATCAGAGATGAAAGAATCTCTTTTCAAATCAATCAAGCTATGAAATATTCCCATGCGAATGATGACACTTGTTTTAGCATTGATGTTATCGATGAAATTACAGAGGAAACATTCGATGAGTTGCTTGATGAAAAAATTGATTCCCATGGAATATCTAGACAAATAAGCGATGAAGATCTCGATAGAGAATTCGCTGAATTTATGCAGATACTGCCCAACTGAACAAGAGTTAGTTCTTCCTTCTTGTGTTTCAAGGTATGCTTGAAATCTTTCCAAGAAGGAGGTAGTTTGTCAATGATACAAGAGACTGAAATAGCCTCATCCATGTTCATTTTATGTTGTTTAATCCTTCCAAATATACCAAGAAGTTCATTGTATTGTTCCATAACTGGTCTTGAATCAGTCATTTTGTAATTTGTGAAATTACTCACAAGAAACTTCTTACTTTATGCATCCTCAGTCATATATTTGGCATCCAAGGAATCCCATAGTTCTTTGGAAGATTCATCATTCTGATAAATATCAAAGAGAGAATCAGACATACCATTGAGGATTAAACCTCTGCAAATGTAATCATCATTCTCCTATTTGCTCCTCTTCCTCATTTGTTCCACAGTAGAATCATCCCCATCATTAGGAATAGGAGTGCTCAGAATATACACCACACTCATGCTTGAAAGCAAGAAGTGCATCTTCTTCTGCCATCTCCTGAAGTCCACCCCTTCAAACTTATCAAGCTTGGCAAAGTTTAAAGCCATGTGTTTCATAGCAGCAGCAGCCATTGATTATTACAAAATAGTTTACTTTGATTGTTGGTTGTGGTTGGCCCAGAACAGGGTGAAGATAATCAATGACCTAACTACATACCAATAATGGTTACCGGATATCACTTGGAATTGTGTTATCACTTTCCAAAGTAAACCATTCGACCCTAATGCCTGGGTATCCGAATATCTACTTGGGATAAGACCAAATGTATGTTAATGATTTAGGCACCAATCAATAACCCTTTTGCTTTCAAGTGTTTATGTTTTCTGTATCTCTTCTAATGCATGATATATATATATATATATATATATATATATATATATATATATATATATATATATATATATATATATATATATATATATATATATATATATATATATATATAGGGAGACTTTCTTGCGAGAACCATCTTATCTACGAGAACTGACAGAACCACCAAAAACATACATGCACGCCTTTTAAAATAAAATAAAAATACATGCAAATCATCAATAATCGTAAGTATTCACCTATGTTCTTCAATATCATCATGAACTCATCCTCTTTTTTCACAAAAACCTTACACACGGCCGCAATATTGTCATTGCACGCCTTATAAGAACATACATGCACACCTTCAAAGAAAAATTTTGTATTTTCAATTTCTTATCAAATTCTTTAGAACAATCATGTTTTTTTTAAAACATATATGTTGTTTTTAAAACATATGTGCAAAAATACAATTATTGAAGGCGTGCATGTATGTTTTTGGTGATTCTGTCAGTTCTCGCAGATAAGATGGTTCTCACAAGAAAGTCTCACTATATATATATATATATATATATATATATATATATATATATATATATATATATATATATATATATATATATATATATACTCACAGCTAGTCAAATGGAATTAAGATGATTAATCGGCCCATTAATCGCCTCATAATTATCCCCATTATAGCCAATAGTGGTTACATGACCAATTATAAACGTGGTCATAAAGGCAGTTTTAACTGCCACTTGAATATGTCAAAGTAGTTACATACTTATCCCAGCAGTACTAACTTAGTAACTTGCTCTAGCAGTACTAACTTAGTACTAGCAGTAGTAACTCTGCTCCAGCAGTACTAACAAAGTACTAGCAATCCAGCAGTACTAACAAAGTACTAGCAGTAGTAACTCTGTGAAGGATTAAACCTTCTGATGAGTTACTCCCAACCACTATCAGAGTCAGGGTAGTCATGAACTTGATGGGTATACACTCCGTACCTCCTGATTCATTACCAAGTGTGAATTAATCCCTCAAGTGCACTAAATTTTCAAACAGTTACTATAAATATAACATGATGTAATTGAGATAGTAGAAACATAGAATAGAAAATATTAAAAGGTCAAATGTTTACAAGATATGATCCAAGACAAAATTTATGTTTGCATGAAGACTATCCCTCAACACGCAAGAAACAAATAACTTTATTGAAAGTGCAGGAAAATGACCATTTATAGGTCGACATATGCTTTTTAGCTTAACAGAATTAATGCATTCTCTTTCTCTCCCCATTCTAGAAAAAGAAATTAACATGTCAACTTTTAAGGTTCCATGGCTCATGATGATACTTGTAACAACATTTTTCCAAATAATTATTTCTACCAATTCAACCATATTTCATCACACCAGTAATATATCAAACTCTAGTTTCTCTTCACCCATCAACCAAAATGGAATTCTATCGAGTTTTTCAAACAAGAAACAGACCAATTTGCAACAGATTGAAAGGGGTTTAGCACGAGCACGAGCCGCAATAAAGAAAGCTAGAAATAGTCACTTGACTGAAGAAGATCCAGACTATGTCCCGTCTGGTTCTGTTTATTGGAATGCTAATACGTTCCACAGGTACGTTTTGCTTAAAAACTTTTACTTATACTTAAATATATGTCATAACTCATAAGTCCAAGGCTGTTAAGTTTCGAAAACATAAGTTCATGTAACCAAACGCCCCCTTCTTTACCAAAAAAAACGCCCCCTTAGTTCATCGATATGTCAATGATATTAGAAATATTATTGTCATTGGTTACAACTGTTTGTGAGAGAGGTTGCTTGAAGAGATAGGCAACAATATAATATACTTTAGAAAAGATACTATCTTAACTTTAGTGTGAATGTCACAAGTTATGATGTATATAGCTATCAAGCTATGTATATTTTGTTTATAATTATGCTTTTATAATATACAGTACAAAGTATATAACGAGTAATAATGATGTTAATTCTTAATAAATTGAAAATGTCAACCTCAAGTTATTTAAATAGAGGTCGTAACTCACAAGAGGTTAGAACTTGAATAATAATGTTGTAGGAGGGGGGGGCTCGTTCATTTGACTAGACTGACCTTTGCAAAAGTCTCCATTACGACCAGCCTTAGAATTCGATTACTATGTTGTTTTATTGTATTTTGTTTCTTTTGTTTTAATATATGTCGGCAGTTCAAAAAGAAAAATCTCATCCATTGTCTTAGTTGATAAAAACTAAAGCTAGTCAATAGAGTTATTTTATTTTTGGTTTTTTTACCTAACGGTTACCTAAACAGTCTATGAAAATAGATAACACGTGAATGTGAATTATGGTATATCTTTTGGTTCACATATGACATAAGGCTTTGGACAATTGACTTACATATGTCGTATGCAAATTGTCAATCTCATATCTCAAAATCATATTTGATTATGTGATCAATAGAATATCTATTTACTTAAAATAAATAATTTGGATAGTTGCATGTCCTTGAAATAATTTGGATTTTCAGAACATACGTACCAAACTGCGTTACTTTATCAAAAATGAATGTTGTTTTGCTAGGCATTTGATAATTTACATACTAACGATAATGATACTTTAAGGTCATGTATCAATAATTTTATTAATTTTAATGTGTCATTGCATTTTCATCCCAAATTGAGGAGTTGGAGAATCAATTTCATGTGACATAACAAGTTCTGGTCAGGGACAAAACCAGGGGGTTTGTCTCGTAGTGTTAATTTTGTTAAAAAAAAAAAAAAAAAAAAAAAAAAAAAAAAAAAATAACCTCTATTTTTTTTTTTTTATAAATGTAACCGGTCCAAAAAAGATGTGCATGTAGTCTTGTTTGATTTCTCATAAATGCACTTGGTGACTTTTTCTTCTGGTTCCGACCCTGGTTGAGTTGACTCGAGGTGAGTTCGAATGACTGTAGCCGACTTATCAACTTGGACTTATAGAAGCCAAGACGTGCTAATCCATATACATCAAGCACAACTTGTATATTTTTACTTCTTCACGCTTATGTGTCGAGATTTTTGCAACCTACTTACTTATACACGCGGAAAAATTGTTTGTATGTAGAACCATAGAACAAATGGAGTTAACACTAAATATAAGTGTGAAAAATAGGTTCGTCTACAAAGTGTGTGAACATGTCAATAGAAAGTCTCAGTGAAATCTACAAGTTTTTTCCCCTTAAATGGTGAATTTTATTAACTTTAGAATCAGCAAATTACATGGAATTCAACAACAGCCTTATATGAACATGCTCATATGTGAAATCTACAAGTTGTTGAATCCGTAATGTACGTTGTGCAGGAGTTATTTGGAAATGGAAAAACGATTCAGAATATACGTCTATGAAGAGGGAGATCCTCCAATATTTCACAATGCACCATGCTACGGAATCCTTGGATTGGAGGGGATTTTCATTAACGACATGGAAATAAGTGGATTTCGTACTATGGATCCTGAAAAGGCTCATGTATACTTCCTCCCCTTCAGCATTATAACACTTATCAACTATGTGTACACCGTAGGATCCTCTAACTGGGATCCTATGTACAATACGGTTCGAGACTATATCAATGTCATCAACCAAAAATACCCATATTGGAACCGAAGCCTTGGAGCAGATCACCTAATGTTTGCGTGCCATGATTGGGTACGATTTTATATTTGTGTAACTAGTGCGGTGGTCAAGAACCCACACAAATTACACATATATCGTATATTCTGTATAACTTACAATGCATCATGATTATGATAAGAAATCATAACTGAAAGCATAAATTAGTAGGTTTTGTGATGTACTTGACAGATTCCCTGACCAAAACTTGTTTATATTAGGGGCCTAAAATATCGAGCTCCATTCCTCACCTATACAAGAACTCGATTCGTGCTTTATGTAACGCAAATACATCAGAAGGATTCAAACTCTCAAGAGATGTCTCGCTCCCAGAAATCTACCTACCACACGGCACAACTGAGGGTTTATTGGGAGGTCCATCTCCTTCTAAACGAAGAATCTTGGTATTTTTCTCTGGTGGGGTCCATGGGTATATTCGTGAAGTGCTTCTCAAGCATTGGGAAAACAAGACAGAAGACGGCGTTAAAATTCAAAAATATCTCCCAAAGGGCGAGAAATACTATACACAGGTAGCCTTAATATAGCTTCGGCTAAGTTAAAAAAAAAAAAAAAAAAAAAGGTAGCCTTAATATTTTTTAAGGTCAAACAGTATGATCAGAGGTGACAATTTTGAGTCTTTACTTATAAGCTGGTCGATTTTAGTTGTATTCTGTCAAAAATGGGTCAATTTAAATATCTTAGCATAAGGAGGAATGTTTCGAATCAGTCAAACGGGTGAAAACTGCCTAAAGTAAAAGTGTATACAACCTCCTAAATATATTATACTTTTACTTAGTTTGTTAATCATTTATAAAAAAATTTAAAGTTAGCCCTGACCGATCCTGTCTAAAACGTACTAAATTGACCCTTACCACACCTAGATTTGTTATTTAACTTGGTAGATGATTACTTGTCAATGCACATAGGTGAGAAAGAGCAAGTATTGTATTTGTGCTAGCGGGTGGGAAGTTGCAAGCCCACGAATGGTAGAAGCTCTATACATGGGGTGTGTCCCTGTACTTGTCAAGGACGATTATGCAAAGCCATTTAGCGATGTTTTGAATTGGGATACATTTTCAGTTGATATTCCAACGAGCCGTATACCACAACTGAAGGATATATTAATGGCCATACCGCAGCGGAAGTATATAAGGTTGCAAAGAAATGGTGTACAAGTTCGTAGACATTTTGTAGTGAATTTGCCTCCCAAAAGGTATGATGTGTTTCATATGATACTTCATTCCATTTGGCTTAGAAGGCTCGATATACACATTAGAGATATTAACTAAAAGGCAATGGCGGACCTTAATGGAAGCAAGGAAGGGTCCCGGCCCTCCCAAATTTCAGGGTTATTAATGTAAAACAAGTAAAAGTTCAAGGGTAATTTATGAAATATCAATTATCATCTCACAAAAAACTTGGAAACTAAATGATCGGTTGTATTTTACTAGTTATTTGTGATTAGTTATTACTGTTTTTCTACAATTTATATAGTTGGATATTCTTTATACGTATAAAAACTTATGCTTCAGCCCTCCTAACGAAGGTTCTCAAGTTCCGCCACTGCTAAAAGGTGTATAATGTCCCAGTTTGTAGATTGTAGCCATATTACTCTTTATTCCCCATATGAAAAATGTACAAAACTTCATAAAATTTCAAAGTCAAATAAATGACATAAACATATACTGGGTAGAAGCTTTTATATGTGACTGTGGGTTTCGATAAAAATAACTTTCAATGTCATTTTTATTCAAAATATTCACAAATATTCCTTAATTTCGGGTTTTGATATCTATAGTATACATGATACATCTAAGCCGCGAAATCTCTAAGCTGGGATTTCTTTATTTTGTACTACATGTTGGCTCAATTGACGAAAGTTCGACAAATAATCCGCACATGTTGTTTCCTGCATTTCTTATTTGCAATGAAATGAATCAAATGTATTAAGAAATTTAGAAAGAAATGAAGAGAGCATGTAGACTCGAAATATGAAGGCAGCGAGTTTTGCGCTTCTAATATGGAGCAATGTTTCACTACTGTGCATATTTGGGTCGACCCGTCGATGCATTTACGAGTTTAAATGAATATCAATGTTTTGAAATTTGTATTTGACATGCAGAGACAAAACTAGAGGGTTCCCGCGAGGTCCCGGAACACCCATGGATTTTTGTGTCGTAGTATTAATTTTGTTACAAAATCTTGATTTTTTTATAAATGCATCTGGTCCCAAAAAATTATGACTGTAGTCTTGTTTGATTTTCCCTAAACACACCCGGTGGCTTTTTGTTCTCGTTCCGTCTCTATTGACACGTATCGCAAGTAAAACATTCTTAGGCCCAACTGACAAGGCCCATGTTCATGCACAAGACAAATAATAACTAGTTCAATAGTTGTACATATATTTTGTTGCTTATTGGAACAGGTGGTTGGTAGAGGATATGTCGAGGAATTTAACACCATAGTACTAATTGAAAAGGTGTACCATGCTCCAAAAAAGGGCCGAATGTCACACTTACAGAACCAAAACGAATGCAAGCAGAAGACTTTAATAATAAAATGCTTTGGAAATTTAAATTACTAAGGCAATACAAATTCTTGAACATAATCACTATCTAGGGAAACAATATATCCCAAGATCCAATAGCTAAACAACTTCTAGTGTGGATCTGGTATGCTAGTTGTTTTGTGCAATTAAAAATGTTGTTGTTAACAATTGATATAGTTGTTTAATGTTTAAGATGCCAAAGTTCATGGTGTCATTTAAGACCGGGTTGTGAGTTGCTACATCCTAGCTTTATATCTCAAATTAACATTCTGCAACCATAGATTTCTAAAGTTAAATCGAAAAAAACACAACAAGGTCAACCATTTAGGTATCCGTACATAAATACATGAAGATGATGAATTTGATGAAAATTTTTGAAGAAGAAAGATGAAAAGTGAGAGACCACAAATGAACAAATTATGTAAATCATTTTGTTCTTGTATAGTTCGAGCATGACCAAACCTATTATTTGTTCTTGTGACTAACGTGTGTATGTATATGAATCAATGATGAATATAACAACATATGATGTATTGAAGATATGATGGACCACCAATAGCATATGTTAGATAGAGAGCTAGCATATGTGCTTGTATATATGACATGTGGTGCCTTCACTTGAAGATCATGTTACTTCTCTATTAAAGGGCACAAACATTTCAATATCTTGCTATCCCATTTTCATATAAGATTTGATTTTTAGGAAGGAAAAAAGATAAAAGTATACGCCGGCGAACTTTTTTTTCAAGTTACTGGTAGCCATCTCTTTTCAAAAGTTGAAGATGAGACACACTCCTCTTTTTTCAAGTTGTATACTAAATTACTAATAAAGGCTTCGTCGAAAATTGATCACATGTGGTTTTGCCAATTTGGCTTGTGTTTATATGCGTTGGTTTAATTGAATAAGTTTAATGTAAATTGTTGTCAAAAAGATTTGAAAGAAGACACATAGGTTGCAACTTGCAACTAATATGAACTTGTGAGAGTGATACATCTGTGGGCAAAATAAAGTGGTGTTGTTTTTCTGTTGATAACAAACTCAATAATTCATGTACATGGTAATCTATCATGTATTTAGTGATACACTTTTGTAATTCATCATAGTGGAGGGTCATACTCAATTTGAGTCTGTGTAGCGGTGGTTTCCAACACGTAGATTGATTTGTAATATGCTATAATGTGGGAAGTTATGCTTAAAAAAGTTTCAATTGACTAAGACAATTTTAATCTGCCAAAAGGTCGGATAGAACAATTTTAATCAACAACTTCATCAATGTCGTCTTTTGACACATCGATTGGTCAAGTCAAGACTTTGCTTTTCTCAGCTCGAAACCCATGAGAGTTGGCAGATTATAACATCATAAAATGTTTTAAAACATGTACAATAGACATACATGTTAAAGGGTTTAGTAACACATGTTATATCCATGGCACATGAAAATTGCTAGAGAATAGGATGCCTTTACAACAACCTTTGCCCACCCTATCCTCATGGTAACATGCCTAAATGGTTATTATACCCTATTATTCAGGCATGGCTTGTTTGGATTGGATAATGAGATTGGTTGTGTCGTGTCCATGATGCATCAATTCATATGTATGTTCTCAAGTAGCAATGGATGGCTAGAACCATTGCGCACGATCCAAGAGGCTATAATGCTATATGGTGATCACTCTAGTGTAGTTAGTAGTGGGATGTGACCCAACTTTTTTCACTTAACTTTTTAAATAATTTTCTAATTCATAACAGAAGTACATGTTTATTTCTATATCTCATTGACTTTCTTTATATTGTCTATCAACTTCTTAGAAGGATTAAAAAAATTATAATAAATAAATAAATAAATAAAAATAAATAATAATAATAATAATAATAATAATAATAATAATAATAATAATAATAATAATATTTTAAGAAAATGAACATGACCCTAAGCCATAACTCCGTACCAAAGACATTGGGACTGTGGTATGTGAGTTTACCATCAATTAAGAGGCTGTGGGTTTAAGTTTCGTTGGAAACATTTATAAAAACTATTATGAAATAGGTGTTATAAGGTGCGAAAAGATTATTTTTCTATTATATAGGGAAAAAAAATGAACATGACACTGATGCCATAACTTCATGAGAAGACTAGCTAGCAACCAAAGATAACTAAAGAGGTCATGCTTTTGGCTCACTATAAACACAGAAATTTAAGCCTTGAATGTACGTTTTGGAGTTCGGGAGGAGAAAAGTGTGACATATAGTCATAATTCACTCGTGATTATAAACTTATTGAAAAAACATGCTTGCAATTTCAGACACTAACCATTCAAGGAGTCATGTTGGATATATTGCCCTATCGAAACCAAAACTATGGACTAATCTGCAGGACGGACCCACTTGAAAGCCGGTTGTTGCACTAGCCACATCCGATTTTGAGTCACGAACTGTGATTTTTTTCGAAAAACATAATTTTTTTAGCATGTGCAACACAAAAAGATATTTTCCAATCTCTACTAAATATAAACATGTTTTTTTTTATATCAAATAACGACAAACATTCTGAAATTATTTAATCGTGATTTATAAGAGTCCACCACGTGTGGAATAGTGCGTGGCGGCTATGTGTATCGACATGTTGACAACTATAGTTTGGCATTCGCTACTTTCATATCGGGTTGGTAACCAACTTGTGGGACCTATACCTTTACAAAAGTAGAAACAAAGATTATACACCATAATTATTCATTTAGAACCCCTTACTTTAGCTAAGATTTGTAATTAGACCCTTAGTTTGAAGATTGGCCTATTCGTCTTGGCTGCCTAAAACCTAAAGTGCACCCCACTTGTGATTTGTGACATATCTAACTTCCTTAAACAAAATTTTATGTAGTAATATCATGGAAAATACCTTTCATCTCCCATGGTGAAATCATATGTGGAATCTAAGTGGTAGCCGAGGCCGTCAGGACATCGTTCGTTACACACACATACACACATCTAGCGACACCACTTCACCCCCTCCTTTAAGCCCTTATAACCATCCGACTCAAGCCTCTCCCTCTTTTTTTTAATGACGCTAGGAAATAACATCACCTAACACAAATATCCTTATACTATGTAAGAGCATTCACAATGCAAAAAAGTTTTTGAAAACTTTTTCGTGTCATATCACATTTTCACTATTTTCAACCAATTACGACTAAATGTACTCTAATGCTAAAAGCATTTCAAAAAGCTTCAATTACAACTTAAAAGTCTTTTAAAAGCTTTTTCCGAAGAAAAAAAAACGGCTTTGTTCTACCTCTTTTTCGAAATGCCCTAAGTACATCACAAACAATCTGTCATCTCAAAATACTTATCTGTACCATAATAAGTATACAGACTCGAGTAGTAGAGTATAAAAGAAAATTAATGAACTAATTAACAAGACTTGTATGAAAGTAAATTGGGCCGACTGTTAAATCACTTAATTGTGTATCTCCCAAACTATATTAATTAGGGTAAATAAATACAAAATTTACATTAGCTAGCAGCTAAAAAACAGGCTTTGAAACATGGAATATTTGTCAACATCATAAAAGCTAAACAAAATGCGACTAAGTTAGATAATAGTTTATTAATACATGTATAGTTATTCGAAAAATACTGAACAAACCTATGTCACAACTTAACATCTTGATTTAATTTTATAAAGGTTTTCGGTAACAAACATCATTTAGCTTAAAATGTTTTGATCGAAAGTGGATAAGTTAAATTGGAGGAGTTGAGATGCTTCCCTATACGAAGTCTTAGACTAGAGTTATTGGTAATCACTCCTTCACATTTCATTAAAATATTAATTTTATACAAACATATCGCGCAAAATAAAACCCCTTCATACACACTCAAAAAAAAAAAAAAAAAAACCCTTCATTTGACAGAATGCCTAGAAGTGAGTTGCTTCACCTTTATTCCCATCAAGAAATGTTGTAAACTACTTTCTTATGTTCATGCATGTAGTGAACTAACATCACATTTGAAAGAGCCCTCGTTGTTTTTATCGAGCAACTTGGTTAACAAGAAGACAAGAACGTATAAGAGGTGACACGTTAACCTGTAAATATTATTGTACAGCTTATATTATTGTACAGCTTAAATTATTATAACAAATTATTAGTCGTATATTATTTCGATATTGTATAACTTCTAAGAGGTTCAAGATAATTGAGAAACATTATGTCGAGTTTTTTTAAATTTAACTTGTTTGTGACTCTTTCCAGAAACTAGTTGACTCCCCAAACTACTATTTTTGTCAACCCAAAAACTTGAACAACATGGTTTAAAAGCTAAAAGATGCTCCCACTAAGAATGATACAGTTGCGGGTTCAAATCTCGGCCTCAATTTCCTTGTCTGCAAGATTGCAATTATACTTATTACATGTTTGTTGGTGGACAAACAGGTGAAAGACTTTGCGGATTGAGTTACCTTGTTTCGATTTTACCCAAATGTGTGAAAAGATTTATAACTAAGCAAAAAAACTAACATAGTACTCGAACTCGTGGTACCTTGGTAAAATAATACAACTATAAGAGAAAATTTTGAATATTTTTTCCCTCGTTACAACAAACCAATTTTTTTGGGGTGGAATGTTAAGTATCTTGAAATTTTTATATTTATGATGGTCAAAAAGAAAGTATAATGTAAATTTTGCATCTCAAAGCGTTTGGTCTAGCAAGTAATGCTATGATCGTTACTCAAGTCGAAAGCGGTTTAATTCAAATATCATGTGCTAAGGGACGAAATCATGACCAAATATGACCGGATGCACAAATTTTTTTGAACCGTAATATAGAAACGCATTTTGATAGACCGGATGCATTTAATATAAATTTAGAAAAAATTGATGTTTTTTTCAAAAATTGACATTACATCGGAAAAGAAATCCATGAGAGTCCCGAAAACACGAGTGAACCCCTTGGTTCCATCCTGCACGTGCCTAGCTAGTTATGGGCAACATTTATAGCCAAAACATTGCAATATTAATCAAACGTGCTATTCTAATGTATGTGTGTAAAGTGTTCTTTTAACAATATTACGTGCTCTTGATAGAAAAAGTTCTCGAATTTGCGAGTAATCTCAATCATAATGATCCATGCCGCCAAACGTCGGTAACACAAAGATACCCATTCCAAGTGAAGGCCTACAAAAACCACCAAATTAAATGGAGTAATATATGTTTTCCCTTTTCAAAGATTCTAGGCTTCACTTCCAAGCAATGAAAATCCATGGTACATCTATCTTATATAAATCTAATAAAATGGACCACCTTTATGATATATATTATTCTACAACACTACAGCTAGTTATCTCTAAGTCAACCAATTGGAATAAAAGTATAATAAGTAAGGTTCAAGCAATATGATATGGTATTCCACTAGTAGTAACCAAATAAAAATCTTGATTAAAGAATAGAAAACTAGTCAATTATGTGTTAAGTATATGCTAATCTTGATTAAAGTAGTAAATTTTTTGTTAAGTATTTTTTTTTTTTAGTGCAAAGGTGAATTATATTAATACCAAAAAATTTACAACATGAGAATAACGTAACTGATAATGGACATCTCCCATATCAGATACAAAAACACAGCTAGTTGGAATTATGTGTTAAGTATATGCTATACTTTATTTTTGGAAAGAACAACTAGTTGTAGTAACATAGCACATCCAAACAAAAGGGAATTACAAAACCATGGAGCCAAATATGGATTATGATATTCTCTAAAAGTTATAAAACTACAGATATGTCGCTTTTCTAACTAAACCGATATTGTTACATACACCAACATATTGTTACTAGTCGTCTAGTCGTACATGGTGTACATTACATATTCAGAAAGTTAATTCAACATCATATATTGAATATTTTGATATAAAAGATGTGCCATATATTGAAGTTTGATACTCTCACCAGTACAATTTATAGAAGGTACTCTTACAATTCAGTTAAAACCAGTATACGGAGTATTTTGTTACTCGATAAAATGTTAAAAGATGATATTTTTGTTTAATATCAAGGTATACGATCTTTGACCATACTATATGCAAACATGGTGCAATGTTCCTTTTAAAATTATTTTTTGTATAATTAGTTTAAAAAAATTATTATCAACTACTGTAAAAAAAACCTAACATGATGTTTTATCACCTGTTTGCTAGAGTAGCATACTACTCTTCTAGGATTTATATTTAAAAAAAATGTGATTTGCACACTTCAATCTACGAGTAGTTCATGACTTCATGTAACTTAGAAGTAAGATAAAACAGTTTAATGCGTAATTTGATGTGTGACAATAAAATTTTGATGTAAATGCATACATAAACCATACATAGAAGATATAACTATAAGAACCATCGTAATAGAAACTGGAAAGACATCTTTTTGGTAATTTCTTTCACAATACAAAGCGAAACTAAATTAGCTGGTTGAATGTCTAGACGTGTTCAATTGAACCCACAATCTTAATCTAACTTTATCAACAATAACAACTAATTCCGTCAAAGCGATATATGAGGAGGTATTAAGATCATGCCCTTAACCAAGATAAAACTCAAGAATAGATAAACTGCCTTAAATAAACGGAAAATTAGCTCAATATACGTGACTAACATGATTTTAATGTATTTTTAAATAAAATAAAAGTAAAATAAAAATTAAAATAAATATGTAAATACATAATTTAATTTCATAAATAATAATAATAATAATAATATTCAACACCACAGTACATCACACAAAATTGCTGAGAAACCGTATCACAGTGGATCAGCTATACTCTCTCTGTCACCAACTATACATCCTTATCCGTACATCCATCCAACTGTCCACCAGTAACTTGCCGAATTTACCCTTCCTTTTAATTAACCACTACCAATAATACTCCTAACTTAATTACTCATTAATTACTTAGTAATTGCAAAAACCATTATTGTACAGTAATATTTTCAAATCCTAGCCGCACTCTCTACTTTTTCGAAAAGCAAATTTGCACGTTCTTAAATCTTATTAGGACACTTTAATGTATAATAAGTTAAAACAAATTATACCTACAGTATAACTTTTTAATGCATAGAGTAAATTGTCCTAACAAAAATTTTCAAAAATGCAAATACTAGTTTTTTAAAAAACTATTAGTGCGGATATCGTCCTTACTGTAACGGTTTTGGCAATTTATAATAATAATAGGTCAGTCAACGCAGTCAACGCACGTCAAGCAGGAACTCATCGATATCAAAATCCGCAAACTCTTTAAAATCCGGTAAATTAATCGGACCTCCGATATAATCATATCCAAACAAGTCCACGTCAGCACACGCCAGCTCATCAAACGCCGTTAACTCATCGTCAAACGGCAAAACAGATTTCGGTGACAACAAACCCCCGTTAGTTGACGGTAACGGTTTCGGTTTCTCAACGGATTCCGTAAAAACCGGGAAATTCGTAACGGCGTTATGTCCTTGTAACACCACGGCCGCGTTGTCGTAAACACTCGCAGCTTCTTCCGGTGTGTCGTACGTGCCTAACCACACGCGCTTGCGAGCAGTCGGATCACGTATCTCCGCCGCGTAACGCCCCCACGGCCGCTTCCGTACACCTCTGTACTTCCTCGTAACCCCTTCACATCTCCTCACGCGCCTCACGCGCTTCTTATTCTCATCACTCTTTCTCAAAACACTCTCCACGCGCTCCACGCGCCTCACGCACCGCAAGTTGCTGGTTTGAACAAACCTCTCCAACGGCGACTGAGAAGTAACGTTGATTTCGAAGACGTGTTTTTTAACTCTAGTTCTGATGACGTCATCGTCGTCGGATGAGTCTGTAGCGTAAGGATCAGTCATGGTGATTTTAACGAGCTGATTTTTATGTTGCTGACGAAACGGTGTCGTTTTGGTTTTGTGAGTGGTGACTACGTGTTCCGTGAGTTTTATAACAGGTTGTCGTACGGACGGTGTCGTTTCGGTCTTCATTTTTTTTTTTTAATAAAATGAAAGAGGTGAATTTGATGAAAGAAATAAGAAAGAGTGAGGAAGATGGATATGTGATGAACAAAGAGTGTGAGTTGGGATGGGAGTGATTTATTATTGTTGATATTTTTGGCGGGAAGTTTTCCCTCTCTTTTTATGAGTGTGGGGGAGTACAGAAGAGAGAGAAAGTGAGTTTGTGAGGAAACGGAGAGAAAGTAAGGGGAATGGTGTGAATTTAAAGGGGGAGTGTGGGGTGGAGTGGAGTGGGTTGTGGAAAACACTAGTTAATGATATGATTTTTTGTTCCAAAAAAACTTTTTTTGATATGGTTTTGTTTTTCAGTTTTGGTCCTTGTTCTATGGTTGAAATGATATACAGTACAACAGTTGTAGTTTAGGTTATGTTTTGTCCGAGTATTGGTAATTTACTAATTTTGTATAAGGATCGAGAATTGAGATCCTCTCAAGTTAATATTAATATGATCAGTAATATTTTCTCACAAACATTACAGTGGGTTCTACTGAACGATCCTTTTCTTATTTAACATTACCGGTCATGTTCATATCAACTTGACAGAATCTCAATCGTTCGTATGATATTAACGTACTTATTTGAAGGCGTGAAAGACGTGGCTTTTAAGTTTTGAAGTCCTTTGAACTTCGAAGCCTCCAAATTTTGCATCTAACATATATTATGGCTCTCGTGATCTTACATACTAATCAAAAACATTGAAAGTCTTTGTTTTAGTGGTATGTGAATTAACCACCAACTAAAAGTACGTTTGGTTCGACCCTCATTTAGGGCGTTTGTTAAATGTATTGTGAGTTAGGTGATATAGAGTGCAAATAAATGAAAAATATTACATTTTTTTTTCTAAGTAACATGTTTTCGTTGCTCTTATTAACGTGTTGTTTGTTTATTAAGAGGCTCTGAATCTGATTCGCACATCTGAATCTGAATATGTGGTTGAAAAGTTGGAATTTGATTTTCAGTTTAATCTGAATAAGTGTTTGAGAAATCTGAATCTACCACAAATAAGACCGTTTATTTTTGTAAAAATGTCTCAATGTGTTAAATTATCAATTTTTACAATTCAAATATTAAAATATTGCATTCACACGAGAAATAACTTAATCTAACATTCTATATCTAACAAAACATTTTTTTATCTAACAGAACATTCTTTATCTTAATCTAACAAAACTTATATAACGAGTTTATTTAATACTTTTAATACGAAAGATAAAAGTGAAACAAGTTCAAAAAAAGTGAAAAATAAAATCACCCAAATAAAAAATCATGACAAAAGAAAAAAAAGTAAAAACAAAAAAAAGTAAGAAGAAATAAAAGATAAAATAAAAAAGACATTAAGAGGTGTTATGACTCATGACACACTCTCTATCCATCGACTTTAATAAAAGGTTTATTCCTTTTACTGGCTCTTAATGATCAGACTAAAACCAACACTTTTAACAATGATTGCCTTTTACCGCCTTTCAAAAATAAAAAAAAAAAAAAAAATAAAAATAAAAAAGCACACTTTTTGGGTCAAATCTCTGATCGCATCTAAAATAAAAAAGCACACTTTTTGGGTCAAATCTCTGATGGCATCTAAATAAATCGTATTAAGTGGCTGTTAAAAAGTATTTTTGAAATAACAAACACCACCTAAGGCCGCACTTTTCTTATTTATATATATTTTGCATGAGGCCTTCCTAGACTAGAAAGAATGAGAGATTACCCTCAATGTTAACATTAACCGACTTTTTGGCAACTCTTAAAAAACTAAACGGATATGATGAAATCCCAATATCTGCTTTTAAACGATTTTGGTTTTGTTAGGGTGTTGGCAATGGAGGATTCGAAATAATGGGAGAATTTTCACTGATCAATCACAGACAGTCATGTAGCTTGTAAGGTTGGGAAGTTACTGTTCCGGCCACTGTTCATGGATTAAAAAAATACAATAAAAATGCCTAATGACATCCCAAATGAGACCGCCTCACTTCTTTAATCATATTCCTGAATCTTCCATTGAACCACAAAGCACACTAAATTTTTCACCTTTCATTCACACACATAAATCCCTCCCCGGATCTTGAAGCTTTTTCCACCTAAAAAAAATTAAAAATGAATCTTCTCTCCAAGAATTCGGCAACCCAAATATATGATTAAAAAAAAAAAAAAAAAAAAAAAAAAAAAAAAAAAAAAAAAAAAAAAAAAAAAAAACCTACATGCAGATCCTTCCACAACAACGACACAAAACAAATAGGTGAGACCGATTGTAGGAAGATTAGCTTCATCCTCGAGTCACGGTTGGTGATGATGAAGATGAGGTTTATACATATTTTTTTGTTGAAAGACCTGGAATTAATTAGGTTAGTTATATTTTTGTTTTAGATCTTTGTATATTGGGTAAGAATCTTTTATAATTTATTTATACATTAACCAGGATAAGCTATTTTTATTGCAGGAAACTGAAGATTGATTTAACAATTGCAAACATCTGGGCGGAACCTGCTGCACAGAAAAATGGTAAGCTTAATTAAAAAAAATTTGTGATTACAGTCAATGTATTATTGTTGGAGAAGTATGAGGAGAAATACTTAGAAGCTAATGTTATTCATGCTACCCCCAAACTTCTTTTAGCACATTCAGTCACAAAGCTTCACACATATCGAACCCAAAAACACACATTGGATCTATCAAAAAAATAAGAGATCGTCTAATTTGTGTTTGGGTCAATAATTTTTTTTTAAGGCTTTTGTTTGATCGGTTACTATTTGCCGATATGTAAGTTAATTTTTTTTATTTATTTGTTACGATGTTCATGTCACTAGAATTTTTGCAGCAGGTACCGATTCATGGACTTGGGGTTTCAATTGCAGTGCCTGGTATAAATTTCGCAATTGGTGCGGTGAATTTCTCTTTTCCAGGTTTCTCTTGATTTACTATTAGTGAGTGGTCTTTTTTTGTTAGTTTACTATTGGTAAGGGCCTCCTCAAGTAATTGTACTCTAATCGCCTGCTCAAATTGTACATATGAATTTTAGTCCAAAATTTAGATATTAGTGGTACGGTATTAAGGGAGTGACTCTGTTATCTTAGATATTGTGTTAGCTTTTTTTCCACTGATGTGTAGGGTAAGGTGCCTTTGATACAATAATGACATGGAGGTATTAATTCATAAATGTTTTACCTTCTAGCCTAAATGTTTTCTTTCTTTTAAACGACAATAAGAATTGAATGGTACGAGCATGCTTTAATTGTTCCGACATATTGCTATAAGAGCAGGGGATATGACTTTAGGAATAGAATAGCCTTGCATTGGAAGTTGTTGCCGGTACAGGTTCCTCTTGATAGGAGTCATTACCTTGGTCCACATATGTTAATGTTAGTGTGGGAGTGTTTAAAGTTGCGGTAACAAGATTATAGCGTAGGGCCTTTCGTAGGCAGAGTAAACGAGGCTAGGTTAGGAATGTGGCAAATGAATCTATGGCCAGTGGATCAGGTAGTCTTTTTAATCCATATTCTATCTCACGTATACTCTATGATTTCGTGTTTCTCGCACTTTTCATCATTACAAGATAATCACGAGTAAATTCCTATCTTACGGCTTATTAAGCCAAATGTGTCGTTACCAGGTAAATCCCTGTGTCACAGCATACTAATGACTGATGCCGACATTCAGCTGCTCAAGGTAAATGTGGTCATGAGTTTGTGTGTTGGTGGATCATTGCTTGCAAGATATAGTTAATACTTTAAATTTTACCAATATTTATTCAACTATTGTCGTTACCAGGTAAATCCCAGGTAACATAAAGTCACCAACTACTGACTAACCATTTGAATCATTCCCTTTCTGATAGCCTTTTTTATGTCTGTCCCGTTTAAAATACATAACAACTGTGATATGTTCTTTTCAGGTTATCACCAGGTGCAGCTGATCATCTTCGCTAACAAGTATGGATCAGTTGGTTCTTAATCTGTACGTGTCGTTACACAGTGTGCTTATGGTTAATATTGATATTATTTTTTCTGATACACATCTTATTTGTAGAAACCAACAGACAGTTTTATATGAAGGCATCAATTTTGCAGATGATCTTGAGAATAGCAGGAAAAAAAGATTACTGACGACATTTTACCTTACGATTTTTTAGTTTACAAGGTATGAAACATTTAATTATCAGCGTATATTTTACGTTTGGCAAAAGGGATTTTGAGCAGATTGGGTAACAGGTTGAAATGGATTTAGGTGAAAGTGTGTCATTTTTAATTATGGGTCGGTCGTCTTAGGTTTCCCTATACTATTATTTCCACAGTTTTCCCTTCTGTAAATAGTCATTGTGTCAAATATGATCACAAAATCCTATTATCTGTCAATAATAAGGTGATATTTCAACCCAATAACTTGACAAGGTCCTTTGCAGTAATAATACACTTTAAGTGACTTCTGACCCAATTGATCCATTCAACCCATCTGACTCATTCTGTTTAGACTACACTTTTACATTTACCCATTTGCTCTATTATAAATAAACCATAACCTATATTGACGTTTTTACAAGCAAATGGCTAGAGTCTGAATAGCAAAGAATATACCATCTACAATTGAAAAACTTATTGGTGTCTAAAAGAATTCTTTAAGAAGCAGAGCAAAATGCAAATTCATTTGAAGAAGTTGCAGCGACACTAAACCGTGAACGTATGATTTTTTTATTTTATTTATTATTATTTTTTAAATTTCTTTAAAAAAATTTAACTTTCATTTCTTTGTCTCTGTTGTTTAGGAAAAAGGTACACGAGATGTATAAAAAAAGGCTGAAGAAGCTTCGATTACATCAGTTGGTAGAATCAATGTACGACAGATAAAGCATCCACTGAACCGCATATTCCGTATTTTTAATCAGAAAAGTATGTCAGATTTCCAAAAAAGAAAAACTCTAAAGAAAAGAATGTAATGAGGCATACTGAAACTGAACGGTTTAACGAAACTGAGGCGGATGACAAGCCTTAGAAGAAGGTGTCAACAGATGAAAAGAAACCCAAAGATGGGAAAACCACCACTTCGAAAAAACGGCAATGAGACCGGTTTCACAGGAACAACTATATGCCATCCGTGACGCTGTCCATAACGTAGGTTTTTACGCATTTCACCTTCATTACGAGCTATTTATAGAATACAACACATACATATTGACTCTGCGTGTTGATGTAATAGGAAACACAGGCTATGCGAGGCTGATGTTATTGAAATTGGTACTATCTGTTTGGAAGCTCATAGTATTTTGAGTCACAAAATTGGATCAAAAGGCTTGAGAGTATGCTTATTTTGCTTAACAAAGAGGTAAGCTTACTTCTTAAAATGTAATCATTGCACATAATATTTAATTAACCGTAGTCCTTTTTAGCCTCTATAATTTTCCTTTAGCTACTTTCACAAAGATTTTTTTCCTGAGCATACGCGTTCCTCATTTATCATAATGGCACGTCGATCACACTTAAAACAGGTTTTAACATAGGTGTTTGGGGATTTGTGCGGTTATTTATAAGGCAGTTGGTCGAATACGCTATACTTCAATTTATCGGGTTTTTTTATTGGTTATTCGCATTTCAATAGTATAGTCTTATGTTGTATGTTTTAGTCACAGGTCAAAGCAATTTCGTTCGTGAGCATACGCGTTCCTCGTTTATCATAATGGCACGTTGATCACACTTAAAACAGGTTTTAACATAGGTGTTTGGGGATTTGTGCGGTTATTTATAAGGCAGTTGGTCGAATACGCTCTACTTCAATTTATCGGGTTTTTTATTGGTTATTCGCATTTCAATAGTATAGTCTTATGATGTATGTTTTAGTCACAGGTCAAAGCAATTGCGTTCGAGTAACTTTAAGAAAGGGTACTGTCATCATAACTGGTCAAATTGGGTTGGGTAGCAAGTCAAATTGGGTTAATTCTGGTAAAGGATCAAAATCAGTAAGTGAAGTTTAAAATATAAATGATTTAGGTGGTTTAAATTGCTGTGAATATCCCTCCCTTCAACTGACCATTTTTTTCCAAAAATCTTGCCTCCATTTTACTACCTATGACAAGTACTACATTTAAAAAAAAAACACAACAATGACTACATACAAACTCGGATTGCTGTATACAAGTTTATAGTAATTAGGATCATAATTTTCTTAACTTTTAGTCTCTCTGTATTGACTAATTTTTTACCCTTTTTGTTTATTTGGCGAAAGGTGTAAGCATTTATGACATGTTGGACGTTTAGATGGGGAGCAGGCAGCAACACAACTACACGTGCATCAGATTAAAATTTTAACCTGCTCCTGATGCACGTGTTCTGTATGTTCAATGTAATTACAGAATAAAACAGTTCTCTGTGGGCCAATTTACGAGGAAGTACATCATAAAATAAATCCATGGATTTACCAGGTAATAAGTTATTCAAACAAAATTCTTTTCTTGATTAATATTTGAATAAATACATGGATTTACTTTTTCTTACATGCTTGGGCAGATCACCAGAGTCTGCAAGAATAAAGAACATGCTGAAGTCAAATTCCATGTAAGTTCTTTGTTTCCTTACTTTTTCCACGGGATAATTTTGTCACTAATAATGTGAAATCCGGGTTGGTCCCATACCTATTGAAGACCGAGTTGGGAAGAGATTGTAACTCAAATCACTACCAATATAAAGAGTAATAAGAAGTTCTATATAGATTCTAATGAGCGAGATTTCCTTAAACGGGTATTTTGCATACTGTGAGTCACTCTGCATCATTTTTTTTTTGAACTTACACTCTGTGATGTGGCTGAATGTAGAGCAGCCCGCCCTTACAGCCTTTGATCAGTAGATTATTTAGAACTTCAGAAGATGGTCAAGGTAGTTGAATAAAGAAAAATCGTGATCAGTTGCCTTTACTTTACTTTATTTAAGGGGGGTCTTGAATCTCTGGAAGGGCTTTGAGAAGAGGGGCAACAGGGAAGATTCCGAGAATGGCCGTGTCTATGGGGATTACCGGTCTTAGTATGAATCTGACTACAACTTATAATTGATTCAACTATATATATTGTGACACAGTGACATATAGAGTTACAAATGTCTTTTTGATCAATAACTGATTTCCAGCAAACCAATTGGAGGTAATACAAAGATAATACCTGCAACTGTGCTGACTATTGCAATTTCAGCCATCTAAAGACGCTTCGCAAGTTAGGTTTCGTGTAAAGAGACTGCTTCCAAGGAAGACTTCGGGCAAACAGAGTATAAAGTGCTAAATTGAAAGTTTTTTTTTTTTTTTTTTTTTTTTTTTTTTTTTTTTTTTTTACAGATGTTTAAATATTGATAATTTTTCTAATGTATTTTGGCTACTATTATATGTCTACAGTATCATTTTTTAGAATGAAGAGACTATATTGCTAAATTGTTTTCGACAACATGGCTGCAAAAAACCAATGTCAATTCACCCGTCGCAACGCGCGGGCTACCCAGCTCGTTTATATATAAAAGATAAAACCAAACAATTTATTTCTTTAAAAAAAACAGTTACAACAACAAATACAGAAAATAATAAAAACGACAATACAACAAATAAAACCAAGCTAGTCTTGCGGGGTGTATATATATATATATATATATTAAAATGGGTGAATATGGTGTAGATATTGTGAGTGTGATGTATAAATTTTGAGAGTAAAATGGGTGAATATGGTGTAGATATTGTGAGTGTGATGTATAAAAATGAGGTTGAGTGGTATATATATATATATATATATATATATATATATTAAAAAAGTTGAATTAAAAAAATAATAATAAATAAATTATCCAACGGTTTAAAAAATAGCCGTTGGGCTTTTGTCTTTTCTGGCCACCTACCCACGCCGCGTCGGCTTCACCATGACTCCCAAGCCCTAGCCGCTGGCGGCATAGAGGTTGGCGGCGGTGTTTGCCGGCGGCCTCCCCCCAAGCCGCTGGCGGTTTTAGCTCGGTTGCCAACACCCTTATGTTCTTAACATTTGCCTTTAAAAGAGGTAATCCAGTACCACCTGTGTGTCATCCTCTGAATGGCTAGTAATTGGTGTTGGGGCCTGATGCTAGAGGATAATGGGGACCAATCAGTGGCTGCTGGCCATTCAGAGGGTGACACATAACCTGTGGGACTCTCTTTAACATTTGCCTTTGTGGCACAAGTTAGAAAAACCATTTTAAAGAATACAAATTAACATGCAACATGTACAACTGATTAATGCTATGTATAATACATTAAACAATAACCATTTTACACATAATTATTTAAGACATTCATTAATGTAAGTTTAATGCCAAATTTTTGTTTGGTTATGGACGTTTAAATTTTTTGAAAATTGCATATTCAAAAATCATTTATCATCTATGTATGTATTTTAGTACAAGTTTAGTGAAATCTTAATTATTTTGATAATAAATTCAATTGAAAAGAATTATACATCAATACATGTCAAAGTATGAAGATTTTCAATGATATATAAAGCAATGAAAACATTTAAACATATAAAGTATAAAGATTCTCTATGTTTACACGTTATATAATATTGTAATGAATATTACACAACATCTATTGAATAGCAACTACATTTCACCGTCAATCATCACAACTTCGTAATACTACTGACTACTATTTTGTTATCGCAATTGTATCATGATGCACATGTACTTGATATTTTAATATGAAATAGTGTGTGATAAAGTTATTTCTTAAAATTTCTGGCATGCATAAAATCATTATTACTAAAATGTGATCGAAAAATATTGTTGATCGAAAATTTTAATTATATCGTAGCCGCCGCCACAACACGCGAGTACCCTGCTAATCCTAGTGAAAAATATACCATTGTCAACTTGAACTGAAATAAGAGTGCAACTTCTTTAGGGCAATTATTTTACGAGTAACGTAAAATATGAAGAAATATTTCGGATATGAAATAAAGTTATTAAGCATACAATGTTTTTTTAATGGAAGATAATTTACACACTCTTTATCTTGATTTGGACGCTTAATTACACAAGCAAATAAAGCACGGATAAGGATCCTCTAAAGTTTAAATGAACATAATTAACATATCATGTTCACCAATCACAAATAAAGAAATAAATAAATATTTAATTTTTAATGAAAAACAATAAACCACTTTTATATTTTTCCTCACAACTTTAACAACATGACTTATCGTGTAAAAATAAACGAAAACGTGTAAAAATGGACGAAAACGTGCAAAAACTGATGGAAATGTGTAAAAACAGATGCAAACGTACAAAAACGGATGAAAACGTGTAAAAACGAACGAAAACGTGTATAAACAGACGAAAACGTTCAAAAACGGACGAAAACATGTAAAAACAGACGAAAACATGCAAAAAGGGACCAAAATGTGCAAAAACGAACGAAAACGTGCAAAACCGGACGAAAACGTGAAAAAACGAACGAAAACATGTAAAAACGGACGAAAACGTGCAAAACCGGACGAAAACGTGAAAAAACGAACGAAAACATGTAAAAACGGACGAAAATGTGCCAAAACGTATACAAATTTTTTAAAAACAAATACAAACGATCGTTGGCTAAAAGGGTAGACGCTGCAAAAAGATAAGCCTAAAAACAAACGGCCGTTAGACAAAAAAATAGACGCTGCAAGATTATTTAACCACATGAACTAACGTGTAAAGATTGTTTTGAGCGTAATTTTGTTAGCTAAGTATATCTTATAAGTTTTTTTGGTAAATATGTTACTGAGCAAATCATATGTCTTGTCCTAGCGGATACTTTATAAAGTATTGTCAATTGTGGTTTGACTTTATACTTTGGTTACCCAAATGCATCCCCTCGTCTTGTGTAGTCATCCAATAAATCTTCACTTTAGCGAGTTTGGTGCCGTAAATTGGATAGATTTGGATGGCATGTGATCATGTTCTTCCATATATGGTAATATAAGAGTATTTTGCTTCTTGAGCAATACTTGAAGTAACTTAAGTAGGAGTATTTTGATTTTACCATGTGACTCATGTAATCTTTTAAAGGGATGGGTGTATTGGTTGATCACATAAGTTGCATAACACGTCAAAAGAAGTAATTTTTCTAATGGGTCATTTCAGGTTGGCTGAGATGAGGTTAGATTGATCCACACACAATTTTGTTTAAATTATAAAGTGTTATAGATAAAGAGCGTATCATACTCCGTGTTACATATCATTTATGCATTAGAGCATGTCCTACCATATTTGATTTTTACTGAGATATAGATGGTTTGATGTTGGAAAAAATTACCGGTATATCATAACTATATATCTTAAACAAGTTATATAGTGATGTATGTCAAAATCCTGGTTTTAAGCTTATTATCGCAATTTAGACGTGACTACATTGATCCGAATACTAAAAAACGATGTTTACATCGAGTACTTGATTGGTGTTAGCTTGCATAACGGTTGTGCTAACCAGAATAACTAAGATCAGTTAAGGCCTAGTGTTGAGGTAAAAATCTGCAGGTCGTTCGGAACTGAGGTTAGATATTCCGGACGAGGTCTGGCCAATGTCCCGAAGCACCTACACACAAGAAACACGCACGTTAGACTCGCCCCGGGTGTTATCCCAGGACCAAGCTCCGACGTGAGAGTAAGTATTGGATAGTCTGAAAGGTTAGATAATGATTGGGAGTAAATGCGAATGGTAAAAATTAGTAGTGAGTTATAAATGAGCTGGGTATTTATACTACCCAGCTTTGATACCTGTAATGACGGCGCCGGATTTTGGGGAGATACGCCACAGACATGATCCCGTGAAATCTGGGAAGGCGGTAGTCTGACTGCTGTTGGCACCTGTCCAAGAGATGAAGCCACCTGTCCAACCGATAAGGGTCGTTCTGGATGACGAGGTTATATACCTTTGACCTTTCTTCCGAAGGGCGTCGTGTCATTCGGACGTCCGGACAAGATAGGTTTTCCTAACACATACGCCAACATGTCCCCTCCCAGTATCATAGTATCGGTTACACCGATAGTGTGATACTTTGTGAAAGTATTGAATCTCCGTTTTATCTTTTCTGGAGGGTTTAGTCCGTTTAGTTTTGTAGGCCGGGTTTTATGTACAACCCGCCAAAAATCATTATTACTTCAGTTTAAAGATCGCTGTCATTTTTACTGTACCCCTAGATTTCGGACACGTGTACGCGTGTCTATCGTGTGGATGAGAGAGAGCCACGTCGTCGTCTGACACGACACGACGTTTCGCACTCCTCACCTTGCATATAAATAGCGTCATTTGTTCTATTTTTACCACCGTAATTCTCTGCATTCTTCTGACATAATTTCCGCTAGTGCTTTTCCGATCGAACTTTTCCAATCAGTCCGAGTGGTTTCTGCGCAAGTCATTCGTCCCAAGAGGTACGTTTCGCATTATCCATATTTTGTGTTTTTTGCTGTTCGGTTATATCCTCTCTTCCCTCGGTTAAGCCATGTCGAATTCACCCGTTACGATTCATGAGGAGGACGCTCCGGAAGTTGGGGAATTTTTACCCAAGTTTGACATTCAGAAATATACCTCTCGTATGGATGATGAGGTCATGACTTTGGTGATGATGAAGTTCGGCATACCGGAGGATCTACATCCGAGGCTACCTCCGGAAAACATGACTATGGATGAATTGGCGGACGACGCAATAGGTTTGTATCTAGAGTATTTCTATGAAGGCGGTCTTAGCGTGCCCTTCTCCACCTTTTCGCTAGATGTGATTAGATATTACAAGGTCCACATTTCTTAGTTAGGTCTGCACCGTGCTACTCTTTTTTAGGTGTATAGTCGGAGTTTGCACATTACCCCTACCACTTCTCTTTTCTGAGCGTTCTACAAGTTGAGCAAGCAGGGACACTGGTTTTCCTTCAAGAAACGAGGCGGTAAGGATAGGATGGTTTGCTTTAGAGAGATCTTGACCTGTTTGAAGGGCTGGAAACACAACTTCTTTTTGATAGACAGACGGGCCATTCCTTTTGCGATGCCTTGGAAGCATCATGATTCCGACATCTCTGATCCATTTCCGAAGGGAGAGTTTAATGTTGAAGATGCCGCACGGTTGTCAGAGAATATAATTGATCTTATTCAAATTCCTCCGGGTTTCCTTTATGTCGTTGGACTGACTTCTCACTGGAAGTATCTCGGTTATCGGATAGCGCTTAAAGATATCGAGGGAAAGGGTATAGCCTTTGCTTCAATTTCTTATATGTTGACGTAAATATGTGTGTTTATTTCCAACTGATTTACATTTTTGACTTATTTTCCGCAGCTTTGACAATGTCGGATTACTTGATTAAACCTAAATTCCGGAAGGGTGCCTCCATGAAGAAAGGGGACAAGTACCGAGATAATCAGCCTTACGAACTGCATGTGACCGAACCGGCCCCATCGAATGCTGCTATTCCTGAAAAGTCCGATGAGCATAAAAAGGTTGAAGTGGCGGACGAGCGAGTGTTGGAGGTGAAGCAGAAGAAACAGGAGCAAGCTGCTACGCGGCTGGCTCTCAAGGCTAAGCAGGGAGGAGCGGGAGCTAGCAAATCGACCATGATTCGTGTCAAGCATGCCGCTTTGGAAGGGGGTTCCACTCGTCCGTCGAAGCGGGGTAAGTCGATGGGTGATATTCCCGTAGTAGACTTGGACTCTTCGGAGCATATTCCTGCTCCCACCCCTATTCGTTCCCTGCATCCGGATGAGACAAGGAAACAGCCGGAGGTTGAGGAGGGTGCAAGCAATCAATTTGGAGTTGCTGGCAGTGGTGAGTTATCCGGATGTGTTTATATGTGTATTTCCTCCTTTCTCCTCTTTTTTTTTTTTTTTTTTTTTTTTTTTTTTTTTTTTTTTTTTTTTTTTTTTTTTTTTTGTATGTAGTTGTAATGGCTGTGTTGTCTGTTGTTCACCTTTCAGGAAGTCCTTTGGCTACTCCTTCCGGTCGCGGCAAAGAAAAGATTTTGGACGATGAGGATAAAGGTGAGACTGCTTCCGAGGAGTTGTTTGTTCCGGAGTGGTCAGTTAAGAAGGATGCACGCCTGAATAGCTACTCGGTGTGCCGGGATTTGATGGTTCACCTGCCCACCTCTCGGGAGGAGCAGTATCCGGAGAGCCTGGACGATGAAGATGCTTGCCAGCGTGTTTGGATGTTGCTAGGCAAGAGCTCCGTGGCTCAGTCGGATATATTGTTTCGATTTGAGACCCTTCTCCGTAAGTATGGCGATCTGTACCTCCTCCACCAACAATGTGAAAATGTAGCACGAGAACCGGAGGAACTTAAGAGGTTGCGACATGACCACGGTGGTTGAATGGTTAAGGAATCGGGTCTTATTGATCGCATCTCGGAATTGAAAAAAAAGAAGAAGGAATGGAAGAGAATTTCTAGTGGTGATGTGCTGCGTGTGTCGTTGCGGTTTAGCAGTTTTAATGCCTACTCAAGTTTTAAATTTATATTTAGCCGACTTATCAATAACACACACACTTAACGAGCAGTGTACCCGGTCAGTATGAAGATAATGGTAAGTAGAGTGTCGATCACTAAGAGTGGAACGTATTATCTCGTTATTCTAATCAGTATTTTAATATCCTAACGCAAGGGGGTTTCAGCCTGAGAGACTGGCACGATTTGTTGCAATTAATATAATAAAATAAACCAATAGGCACGAATCAGCAAGTAGCACACACGTACACAGATAAATACTCGAGACAATAAGAGGGCTGTCCTTATAATTAAGTAGATTGTCACTTGTTTTATTGATAGCTTTATATGAAGTGTATGTAGTTAATCCTTTCTCGTTGGTCCTATTCTTATCGGCGAGTAAACCCTTAATGATTACTTATGTCTAAAAGTTATTCCTAAGTGATCAATTTAGAAACAACCGTGGGAGCCACATTATGTCCCGCAGTCAAATGCCCGCAAGCCACTAATAAACACAGAGGTTATCAATGCACTAATAAGTAGTAACCAAAGACATCAACATATAAACTTTAATTGATGGGAAAGCAAGTATTAAAGGGAGTGCAATCTTTCCGTTGTCACATTACACAAGCCACCAATCCTGATGAATTAAAGTTTGCTAACACAATAAAACAAAACTACTTAATGAATTAAATACATGCAGCACCTTCTTACAGCTCTTATATCTTTGATTTGGGTGTGTCTTGTGCTGCCTCCTTGACTGAATTCGTTCTTTGTTCCTACTGTTCGGTCTTCGGTGTTAGGGTTTTGGAACTCTTTAATTCGTCTGGTCTACGGGGTATTTATAGTTTCTGTCTGAGGGAAGATGCGGCGCATCTACTAAGTAGATGCGGCGCATGTACTTAACTTCGCGTGGGGTCCAAGATTATAATATTCAGGAATATTCGTACACCGCCAGAAGATGCGGCGTAACTATTTATTAGATGCGGCGCATGTCCTCTTGTATCTTGGATCGTATCTGGTGATATCTTGATAGAGATGCGGCGCATGTCGAGAGTGAGATGCGGCGCATCTGGAGCAGAATTGACTTGATCTTGTCCATGTCAGTAGACTTTCACTTTATGCACGTTTTGCTCCATTATTAGTCCAAAATCATTAAGTTTCACCAAACGCTTGTTTTTACCTGAGAATTACAAAAGTAAACGATTAAGTATCAATCCTCATACATAATATAGTAAAACAAGTCAAATTAATAGGATAAATGATAGTAATAAAATGTACTTATTTGAGTTCATCAAATATCCCCCCACTTGAACTTTACTTGTCCCCAAGTAAACCTTAGAATTTCATTTATGAAAATGTATCCTAAAAGATGTTAGGATTTATTTTTATATTTAAGCATGTATTCGTTCATTTCATAATCACACAACTAAACACTTAACGAATTAGAAGTAAAATAAAATAAGTCGATAAAAGCAAATCTAATCGTTTAACTGTCCAGTCGCGACGAATATTCTATCATAAGCTTGGCAAGTATACACATCTCCACCACTAAAGCTAAGGAATAACAAGTCTAAAGCGGTAAAAAGGGTTTTTAGGCTTAAGGGTTAATTATTCTCTTTCACTATCGATCTCAAATTCCAGAAAAGGCGACAAAATCACAAATACATGATCGAATCCACGAACACGATACTTGCAATTGCTCAAATCCTTAACTCGAATAGGCTAAAGATAGGTCCAAACTTCACCAATAATAATATATCAAAAAGGGCGACAAAATCATAAATACATAGCCGAATCCACGACTACGATACTTAAGATTGCTCAAATCCCTAATCTCAATAAATCAAAGGTTTGGTTGGATAAAGAATAATAAAGGGTATGGATAACATTTGGGATATAAATTGGTGTAAAAAAAAATAAAAATAAACAAAACAAATAAATTAAAATCCTAAGTGTGGTTAATCACTATCCCAACCATCCCATGAATAAGACTCATATCATTGAATAACTCACGCTTTAACACTTGAAACACACGCTTTAGGTAGACACGAATTATACTCAACAAAATCTTAATCAAAGAATAAACCTTAACTGGCGTTCCCATAACTGCCAATTCCCATTAAATCCATAGATATAGTACAACAAATAGTGGTGATATCGACCACTTACATAACTTTACATAAGTTGGTTAAAACAAACATCCAACTTTTCTTTCTTTCTTTTTCTTTTCTTATTTTTTCGATTTTTTTTTTTTTTTTTTTTTTTTTTTTTTTTTTTTTTAAACTTTAAACATAAACATAGATGTGTAAAATTTCACCACATCACTACAACTTTCTTTCCGGATAATTTTTATTCATACTTTTCATGACTTCAGAAATAGTAGTAATAGTGAAAGTAGTAAACACACGAAAAATAAACTCAAAGATATACAATATTTACTTTCACTCCAATTGCATTGTGCAATTTCCCGACCTAACCATAGATAATGAATTACGCACGCGAACACAGGTAATGTAAGGAAACACACTCTGCCTATAGCAATTAACCAACCACCGATTCTAATCTACAGGGTAGGCTAAGGTGTAAGGGTGTAACGAAACATTTTAAACATAGGTGTAAGAAACGAAAGGAATGGCTCTGAGTGTTTTTCTAGGGGTATCTTACTCTAAAAATGAGAGTAACAAAAGGGTTTATACGGGGGTTAACTAACCAGTGTAGTTAGCTAATAACACATAACATATAAAGGCTATTTGGTGTAATCCTAGAATTTTACCAATTTAGACAAGTCATTCCAATTATATAAATAATACTCATTATGGTGGTCTCGAATAGTATACAAGCCAAGTTCTAAAGTTTACAAGTCACCGGCACACTCATAGATTTGTGAATTTTGAAAAATCACAATTTTTGAAAATAACGTCATGTGTGCAGCTATGCAACTTAGATCTTAAACAAAAACATGCTAAAAAAAAAAAATTTAAGTTAGATATATTAAGCACATTTTAAGCATAATTTTTGAAAAAGTTTAGGACAAGTAATTGTTAAGTGTTCTAATTCTCCAATCGCCCCACTTAAGTTAAACAACGTCCTCGTTGTTTGTATAAAAGGTTAAAAACTGGAAAATAAAAGAATTAGAACGGAAAAACTCCCCTGAGATTTGCTCGGTATGATCCTCCATTAGTATAAAAGCAAAAATCATCTTTCTTGTGGATTAGAACGTTAAAGCTTCATACTTGATGTATCCACAGGAAATCCAGAAAACTATAATACCACCAACACTTTAAAACACACCTAAGATAAGAAAGGTTCAAACTTGCATAATACATTAGTAGTTAGGAAAAATAAAACTTAAAAATTAAAACTGAAAATCATCAGGTCAGTCGATGCGCCGTATCTTATTGAAGAAGATACGCCGTATCGAGCCTGGAATAATACGGATCAGAATAAAGATGCGCCGCATCCTTAACCAGGGATGCGCCGCATTAAAATAAACTGATAAATAGTTTTAAAGTCGAAAATAAAAATGCAGAAAAATAAAACAAGATATGACCATTGCAGAGGATGCGTCGCATCTCAGAATTGAGATGCGCCGTATCTTCGTGCGGCCTGGACTGACTCGACACAGAAAACAGAATAATAAAAGATAAATCCGGGTTGTCTCCCGGTGAGCACTTGTCTTTATTCCAGAGTCTTCAAGTTAGACTCACGTTCAGCTCCTTAGTATCGATCATTGAAGGAGTCGGAAACATCAAGCTCCTTCATCCCCAATTTAGTAATATTAAACATTCCTTGCTCGTCCTTAATTTCCACGCCGTTCTTCTTTAATATCTGTATAAACAAAGTCCTGTCCCTTTCGGGCAGAGATGACAAAATGATAGACGGGAAATTCTTATTATCATATAGGCACAAATAAGCAAGGTGGGGTGGTAGTTCAATAAACACATCATTGTTCAAATTCGTTTTCTCAACTACTCTCCTACGTTTATTAATTACTACACAATCATACCACTCGTCATCAGAATCACTAACAATATCGCGTCTAAGTTCGGTAGGTACATTAAGGTCAATGAATTCCTCAAAGTCTTCATGATTAGGATTAGTCGAGTTGTTTTGAATCAATGTTTCTCCCATAAGTCTAGCTTCAAGATCGAGGTCCATACGTTCTCTTAATCCTAGTACATAAACACCTCTAATTATGCTTTTAACCGGATCTTGGCACTTATAGACTAGTTTATTATTCCCTACCCTTAATGAAATTTTTCTCTTAAACACATCAATCTTAGCATGGGCAGTAGACAAGAAAGGTCTTCCGAGGATTAAAGGAATCTTAACATCCTCGGGCATGTCTAGTATAATAAAGTCTACGGGAAAAATAAACTGCTCAATCTTAACTAGCACATTATTAGCAATCCCTTCAGGTCGTTTTACTGTTTTATCAGCCAATTCAATAAGTAATTTAGTTGGTGCTAATTTTCCTAGTCCTAGGGTAGCGAATGTCTTAAGAGGCATAACACTAACACTAGCTCCTAAGTCAGCTAACACATTATTGAAAGATATATTATTAATAGAACAAGGTAGAGTAAAACTTCCTGGGTCTCTTTCTTTATGAGGCAAGGCATTTGAATCGGTTGCAGGGCTCTCTTCTTTCATTGTTGCCTTGATCTCCTCTTCAATTTTTGTCTTCTCTTTTAGTAGTCTCCTTAAGCTGATTGAAGAGTTAAAGAAAAATTCGGGTCTTGCACCATCATTACCATTCATCGACCTTCTAGGTATATTAGGAGTGACTTCTTCAGTGGTGCTTATGGCCTTGACATGATCCCTTGGGTTGGTTTCAGTTGAGCTCGGTAAACTTCCATATCCCCTTTCTTGAAGAACTTTGCTCATTTGACCAATTTGTTGTTCCAATGCTTTGATCGAAGCTCCTTGATTTCTTGTAGTAGTGTCCGTTGAAGCTCGAATTTCCTTGATCATAGCAGTATTCTCTTCATGTCTTTTAGCAGCATCGGTCATAATTTGCTTTAAAGTATCGTCTAAAGTCTGCCTCCTCTCTTGATAAGCGGGATTGAAGTTGTTCTTTTGATAGAATCCCGGACTAGCTTCCCTAAATCTTCCTGAAGGTCGGAATGGTTGTCCAAATTGGGTGTAATAAGCTTCTTCAAACGTCTCACTTTCATTCTTATTCGGACAATCCTTAGTGTAGTGAGGTCCTTCACACTTTTCACATCCAACTTGGGCAGCATACGCTCTTTCATCACGCTTCTTCATTTCTCTACTAATTTTATCCAATTGAGCTTGAATAGCAGCAATCCCGTCAAAATTAGTGCTGCTCTTAGATCTAGTAGAGGTCCCATCGTGCCATTTTTGAGAATGATCAGCAGCTTCTTGGATCGCTTTCCTAGCATTAGTTGCACTCATCTGAGGTACAGCTCCCTTAGCATCCAAAATCTGTCTTGTAGGCACGTCCAATCCCTGATAAAACAATATTATTTCCTGCATAGGGTTAGATAGTGTTGAGGACATTTTATCAATAAATCTTTAAATCGTTCCCAAGCTTGATAAAGGGTTTCATCAGGCTCTTGCTTGAAACTATTGATAGCCTCCATCTTCTTAGCAGTCTTAGCAGGTGGACAATATCTCTTCAGGAATTTGCTCTTCAAACCTTCCCACGTGGTGATTGAACTAGCAGGTTCATTTCTTAGCCACTTGTTAGCAGCTCCTTTTAGTGAGATTGGGAAGATTCTTAGCATGAGTTGATCGGTATTGACACTTTCTGTAGTAAACAAATCTGCAATTTCCAGGACCTTTTCAACATGCTCATTAGCATCCTCTTGTTCCGTCCCACTGAAAGCATTCTCTCTGAGCTCTTTGAGAAATTGTCCCTTCAACTCAAATTTTGACTTGTCATCAAACTTAGGTCTAGCAACTCCTGAAGTGTAATCAGCACGGGTATTGTTCATGTATTCCTCCATAGTAGTGTTTTCGCCCATTGTTTCTGTTTCAACCTCCTCTTTTTCTTCAGAAAAGTAATCAAGCTCGAGTGAACTTGAAAGATCAAAGCTTCTTGTGTTGAAAAGCCTTTTAAGCGAATGTAGGGCTCGTTCAGGATCTTCGAAAGGTTGAATCAAGTTCTTCGTAGAACTCCTGGTCATGCACTTCCTGAAATCAATCACAAAAGCATCAGTAGGGTATGCTCGAGAAAGTAATATATCAGATAATTAATAACGAAAACGGAATACGAAAAATTAAAGTTACTGATATCTGCAGACGATGCGCCGTATCCAAAGAGTTGGATACGCCGTATCTTATTACGTTAAAATTTAATCAGACGTATTCAGAAAATAGATACGCCGCTTTAGAATTTAAGAATGCGCCGTATCGAATTAATCAATCAAAAATCAGCTTATCTAATTAAAATTAAATGCGTCGTATTAACGAAAGTTAATGCGCCGTATTTTCGTTACGTTTAAAAATAAAAGATTTTTGATTCAGTAAGATGCGCCGTATCGACAGAGATCGATACGCCGTATCTGTTTAATAATTCGCAAACTGTTTTTAATCAAAATAATAGATACGCCGTATCTGCTAAAGCAGATGCGTCGTATGGCGTGAATGTTTAGAAAAATTTTCTTATTAAAAACAGATACGCCGTATCTGCAAAATCAGATGCGTCGTATTACTTTATCGCTTAGAAAAATTTTCTTATTAAAAACAGATACGCCGTATCTTGGGGAAAAGATGCGTCGTATCGAATTAATTAAACGCGTTGTATTTTTTAAAAAAAATTAAACGCAATACGCCGTATCTGAGAGATCAGATGCGCCGTATCGTTTGATTTAGCACAGTACAACGATAGCAGAACAGAAAAATACGAAAAATAAAAACAAAAATTAAACACACAAACAAAAATAAACACACAAAAATAAAAGAAAACAATTAACACACACAATACAACAAATATGCAAAATAGTACAATGATGCAATTAATCTAATAAAAAGAAAAACAAATCAAGATACGCCACGAGTATTTTAATTAGGTTTTTCTTTTAAAATACTAATTCAAATAACAGATAATAACAATTCACTCCCCGGCAGCGGCGCCAAAAACTTGATGTGCTGCGTGTGTCGTTGCGGTTTAGCAGTTTTAATGCCTACTCAAGTTTTAAATTTATATTTAGCCGACTTATCAATAACACACACACCTAACGAGCAGTGTACCCGGTCAGTATGAAGATAATGGTAAGTAGAGTGTCGATCACTAAGAGTGGAACGTATTATCTAGTTATTCTAATCAGTATTTTAATATCCTAACGCAAGGGGGTTTCAGCCTGAGAGACTGGCACGATTTGTTGCAATTAATATAATAAAATAAACCAATAGGCACGAATCAGCAAGTAGCACACACGTACACAGATAAATACTCGAGACAATAAGAGGGCTGTCCTTATAATTAAGTAGATTGTCACTTGTTTTATTGATAGCTTTATATGAAGTGTATGTAGTTAATCCTTTCTCGTTGGTCCTATTCTTATCGGCGAGTAAACCCTTAATGATTACTTATGTCTAAAAGTTATTCCTAAGTGATCAATTTAGAAACAACCGTGGGAGCCACATTATGTCCCGCAGTCAAATGCCCGCAAGCCACTAATAAACACAGAGGTTATCAATGCACTAATAAGTAGTAACCAAAGACATCAACATATAAACTTTAATTGATGGGAAAGCAAGTATTAAAGGGAGTGCAATCTTTCCGTTGTCACATTACACAAGCCACCAATCCTGATGAATTAAAGTTTGCTAACACAATAAAACAAAACTACTTAATGAATTAAATACATGCAGCACCTTCTTACAGCTCTTATATCTTTGATTTTGGTGTGTCTTGTGCTGCCTCCTTGACTGAATTCGTCCTTTGTTCCTACTGTTCGGTCTTCGGTGTTAAGGTTTTGGAACTCTTTAATTCGTCTGGTCTACGGGGTATTTATAGTTTCTGTCTGAGGGAAGATGCGGCGCATCTACTAAGTAGATGTGGCGCATGTACTTAACTTCGCGTGGGGTCCAAGATTATAATATTCAGGAATATTCGTACACCGCCAGAAGATGCGGCGTAACTCTTTATTAGATGCGGCGCATGTCCTCTTGTATCTTGGATCGTATCTGGTGATATCTTGATAGAGATGCGGCGCATGTCGAGAGTGAGATGCGGCGCATCTGGAGCAGAATTGACTTGATCTTGTCCATGTCAGTAGACTTTCACTTTATGCACGTTTTGCTCCATTATTAGTCCAAAATCATTAAGTTTCACCAAACGCTTGTTTTTACCTGAGAATTACAAACGTAAACGATTAAGTATCAATCCTCATACATAATATAGTAAAACAAGTCAAATTACTAGGATAAATGATAGTAATAAAATGTACTTATTTGAGTTCATCAAGTGGGCAGGCCGAAAAGATCAGGGTATTGGAGGCTGAGCTGTACACAACCAAGCTTAAGCTGAGTGATGAGGAGAGGGAGAACCGGGAGCTCCATCAGGAAAAGAAAGATCTGGCTGTGAAGATGGTTCATACGGAAATGGAGCGCTTCAAAGTGGTCAAGGAATTTATTCCTGAGATGGTTCGACGCCTTCTTAATAGTCATAAGTATAAGCAACGTCTAGCCGTTCCGTTTAGTCTATCTTCTATGGCTGGGCTTCTGGACGGTGTTACTTTGGATCGTTCCAAGGAGGATGTGGCTAGGGTCTTAGCGAACGTGGGGGATTTGGATATGGAGGCCGAGGCGAAGTACCAGCCCTTGTACGATGAGCTTTTTGTGGCGAAGTATCCCTATGTGCAGAAGATCAGCAACGCTTATTACAAGTCTCTTGCCGAAATTATGGATATGTTCCCGGATCCTACTTCGCCCAAACCTACGGAGGCTGTCATGGCCAATGCTGCTACCGGGTCAACTTTCGGGGCTCCTGAAACTCAAGATCCTCCTATCCAAGACTCTACTGTTGAAGAAAATGCCTCGACTCCTTGAAGAATTGGTCGTTGTAAGATCCGGGTGTCTCCGTTTTGACTACGAGCAAAGGCTACTACGGGTCTTACGTGAAGCTTTATTTATCTGTGACTTTTAGAAATAGTTGGTGGTTTGATGTAAGGCCTTCGGGTCGTTAGAATAGTTTTGCGAACGGTTGAATGGTTCAGGTGAATGTAATAACTTTATAACTGAATGGATCATGTTACTTGTACACTTTTAAAGCTTTATCTATAATAGTTGTTTCGTTAGTTGTGGAATATGTTGCACTTGTATCTTTTTATATTTTGCGTATCGTTTATGTTTCACAGCGACTCGATCCTTAAGTTAGTATGACTATTTTGTTTTACGTCATTCGGATAATTTGAGACATTTACGGCCGTTCGGCCTTTATACCTTGGCCCTTCGTGGTATCCCTTTTTTGGGCGTAGGCCAACTTCTGACGTCGTGCACCATTCGGCTTTTTTGCCTTAATTGCATGGCCACCTCCTTTTTTGGGTGTGAACCAATTTCGGACATCGTGCACCATTCGGCCTTTTTGCCTTACTTGTATGGCAACCCCCTTTTTGGGTGTGAGCCAATTTCGGGCGTCGTGCGCCATTCGGCCTTTTTGCCTTACTTGTATGGCAACCGCTTTTTGGGTGTGAGCCAATTTCGGGCGTCGTGCGCCATTCAGCGTTTTTGCCTTACTTGTATGGCAACCCCTTTTTGGGTATGAACCATCTTTGAACATTGACCACTGATCTCTGGAGGTTGCGAGCCTTCCGGAGGGATCACTTTTAACTTGTGCTCAGAATATGATATGTAGTGAAAATTGCTTCCCTTCATCTGTGGGATAGCTGCATTCGTCATTCAATATAGTTAATACCAGGTCCTTTCGGATCCTACATTCAGTACATTAGGCTTATATTTACAAAAAAACACTTTCTAAGGTTGATGGCATACCATGTTCGCGGCACTTCTTTCTCTTCCATTGTCTCCAACTTATACGAGCCGGTCTGATAGGCTTCCACGATTCGGTATGGTCCTTCCCAATTGGGTCCCAGCTTTTCTTGATTTTCAACCCTGCTTGCCTCGTTCCTTCGGTATACAAAATCACCTACCTTTGATTGTAGATGTATTGAGTTTATTTTTTACGTTAGCCGATAGCAAATAAACAAGTTATGACTGAAATCAAATAGCTGTGCCTTTTAACAACATTTCATTTTAGAAGAGTTATTTAAACTTTTATACTTACCTTGAATGATTCGGGGCGAACTCTCCGGTTATAGTACTGCTCTATCTTCTTTTTGTACTTCGCCTCTCGGATTGCAGCCATTTCTCTTCGCTCTTGCAGCAGGTCGAGGTTTAGGCGGATTCTATCGTCATTCTCCTTCTCTTCCGTCACCATGGTTCGAAAGGTAGGCATTCCTATTTCTGCCGGGATGACCGCTTCACTTCCGTACATGAGGCTGAACGGTGTTTCTCCATTACTTGTTTTCAGGGATGTACGGTGCGCCCACAAGATATTCGGCAATTCGTCCACCCATCCGGCTCTTTCCCTGCCGAGCCTTGACTTGAATCCTTTCATCAAACTCTTGTTGGCTCTTTCTACTAGTCCGTTAGCTTGAGGATGGGCCACAACAGTATTTATCTGGGTTATATTCAACCTCTTACACCAACTTTTGAAGGGGTCGTGAATGAAGTTACTTCCGTTGTCCGTTACAATTACCCTTGGTAATCCGAACCTGCACACTATGTTCTCCCAGACAAATTTCTTGACATCTTTCCCCGTCGTTCTCACCAACGGCTTGGCTTCCATCCATTTAGTGAAATAGTCGATGGCCACGATAACAAACTTGACTTTCCCCGGAGCTTCTGGTAGAGGTCCTAACACGTCCATGCCCCACTGGTAGAATGGCCAAGGCGCCATGATTGAAGTCATCACGGTTTTTGGGAGCTTCGGAACGGGTGCATGTATTTGGCAAGAGTCACATTTTTGGATCACTTCTCTAATATCTCGGTGCATGGTTGGCCAATAATAACCTTGCCTCATTAGCTTCACCATCACTGATTGTGGTCCGGAGTGCAACCCACATGCTCCCTCGTGTACCTCCCGGATGACGTAATTTGCCTGGAGCGGTCCAACACACCTTAACATCGGGCCTAGGTAGGATTTTTTGAAAAGTACGCCGTCAATTAAAGTGTAATGGTTTATCTTCATCCGGAGAGCTCGAGCCTCATTCTGGTCTTCCGGCCAAATGCCTTCCTGTTTACACCGAATGATGGGAGTCATCCAGTTTTCTTCCTCTTCTTCCACAATGGCGTTGATGACTTCTTCCGTCGAGGGCTTTTCCAGGACTTCCACAAGGATTTCTTTCGTCAGATGATCGAATGCCACGGATGCCAGTTTGCTCAGTATATCTGCTTTCTGATTTTGTGCCCTTGGAATGTTTCGTATTTTGAACTGATCAAAACATGCAATATATTCTTTGGCCTTGGTGAGGTATCGTATCATGCTATCTTTGTATGCAATAAAGTCCCCGTTAATCTGGCTTGCCACCAAATTGGAATCCACCCTGACCTCCAACACTTGCACCTTCATTCTCCGAGCGATTCTTAATCCTACCAGTAATGCCTTATACTCTGTCTCATTGTTGGTGCTCTTGAAATTTAGTCGGTTAGCGTAGTTATATTCTGTTTGGTTCGAACCAATTAGTACCAAACCTGCTCCGGCACCTGACTTGCTAGACGCTCCGTCGGTATATAACACCCATCCTTCTTGGCCAGAGACGTTGCATATCTCCTTGCCCCCCTCTTTCGGAACCTGTTCTGATAAGTTCAGTGGTATTTCTGTTATGAAGTCTGCTAGGACCTTCCCCTTGACAGCATTTCGAGGTACGTACGTAATGTTGTAGGCCCCCAGCTCTACTGTATACTTAGCTAACCTCCCTGATGCTTTTGGTTTGTTCAAAATTTGTTTAATGGGTTGATCGGTGATGATTTTTATGGGGTGGGCCTCGAAATATCTCCTAAGCCTCCTTGATAAGTGTAACAAAGCCAAAGCTAGTTTTTCAACCGGAGCGTAATTCCTTTCGGCCTCATGCAACGTTCAGCTTACATAATGTACCAGAATTTGCCTCCCTTCCCTTTCTACCAATAGCACTCCGCTCATTGCTTCTTTCGTTGCCGCCAGGTATACAAATAAGTCTTCTTTTGGCTTTGGGGTTGTCAGGTAGGGGAGCTCGATGATCATCTTTTTCATTTCCTGAAAAGCCGATTCAGCCCTTGCTATCCAGCGGTACTAATCCTGGTTCTCCTTTGTGATATTTTTCAGCGTGTCAAAAAACGAAAGTGCTCTTTCGGCCGACCTGGACAAGAAACGGTTTAAAGCTGCTAACTTGCCGCTTAGACTTTGCATTTCTTTGAGCGTCTTTGGAGATTGCATATCTGCGATAGCCCTCGTTTTCTTCGGATTTGCCCTGATCCCTTCGGATGTCACCATATATCCAAGAAACTTTCCTTCTTCCACACCGAAGGAACATTTCTTCGGGTTCAATTTCATGTTGATCCTTCGGAGATTGTCGAACGTTTCAGCTATGTCAGCTAACAGTTCCTTCTCGGTCTTGCTTTTTATCACCATGTCACCGGCCGTTGATACGTGGCTCCGGCGTTTTTTAATCCGAACGACATTTTGGTGTAACAGTAAGTCCCGTGTTCGGTATAGAAAGCTGTCTTTTCCTCATCGTCCTTAGCCATTTGTACCTGGTGGTACCCCTTGTAAGCATCTAAGAAGCATTTGTACCGGAACCCCATGACGGATTCTATCTTCCAATCGATTTCGGGTAATGGGTAATAGTCTTTCGAACAAGATGAGTTGAGATTTTTGAAATCGATGCACATCCTCCAACTGCCATCGGACTTCTTTACTAGCACCGGGTTGGAGATCCATGTCGGGTATCTCACCGGCCGACCTATTCCAGCTTTCACCCATTCTTCTACTTCTTTCGTTATGGCTTGGTTCTTTTCTACTGAAAAGGTTCTTTTCTTTTGGGCTACCGGTCTGTCTTGGACATTCACGTTGAGTCTGTGTTATGTGATTTGTCGTGGTATTCCTGTCATGTCCGCTAGTTCCCAAGCGAACACATCTTGACTATTTTTTAGCAACGTAATCAACTGCCTTCTACATTCTTGGGAGAAGTTCCTTCCGATGGTTACTAGCTGATCCGGATATGCCGGGTGTACCATGACTTCCTCTGTGCTTCCGGTCAATTCTCCAGTTATCTCGGCATTATAGGATTCAATCTTTACATCTTTTTCTACCATCTGTTTTTCTTCCAGCTTGCGGCATTCCGATACGATGACCGATCGAGTGACCAATATTGCTATGCCCCTCGGAGTAGGAAATTTCATCATCGAGTGAATGGTTGATGGAATAGCCCGTAGCTTTTTTAGTCCGTAACGGCCCAATATGATGTTGTATGGAGAGGGAGACCTTACCACGGCGAATTTCATAACAGTCTTATGAAATAACCCTTGACCTCCAAAACAAACTTCTAAGTCTATCTTTCCCAACGGTTTGATGGATTCCCCCGCGAAGCCTACCAAAGGCGTGTTGGTTTCCTTCAGCCGGGCCTTGATGGAAGGGCATAAATGCTCAAAACAGTGCTCATACATTACCTACACCGAAGCGCCTTGATCCACATATACCATCCGTATCGTATAACCTTCCACTTCGGCCTCGATTATTAAAGATTCGTCCGAAACATCCCCCGGAAGGATAGGAGGAAAGTTGATTGGGGCATTAATCCAATCCTCTTCCGGATCTGCGACCTTTCGCTTTCTTGCGGCCCTTTGGCTTCGGATCATGTTGATGATCTTTCCCTTATTAGCATGATTGTCTCCCATTTGTGGTGCCTTTCCTCTTTGCCGAACGCCTTTCAAGAGGTGGTCCAATTTACCCGTTTCTACGGCTATTCTCAGCTGTTCCTTAAGGTGCCAACAGTCATTGGTGAGGTGTCCCTTCTCACCGTGATAGTCTCAGTACTTGTCTAGATTTTCTCTGAGGCGTTTTCCTTTTAATGGTGGGGGTTGGGGTAGCCTCAGCTGATGCTCGGTTGCGAGGATCTCTTTCGAAGCCTTTGTCAAAGAGTTCAAGTCTATTGGTCTGGTGTCGTATCTGCGGACGTCGTTACGGCGATGGTCCGCTCGACCAGTGTTGTCATATCTGGCGGGAACATAGGGAGCATAATGATCCCTACGAGGCTTGTACTCATTCTTGTGATTATTTCGGCGACGATCTCCTCCGAAGGGGGCTTTTGGGGCATAGTGATCATTCCGGTTGTTATAAGGGTTTGGGCGAAATTCCTTGTAAGCATCTACCTTCTCACCTCTCGGTAGTTCAGTCGCCCGATACACCGCTTCCGAGCGGACAAAATCATCCACCCTTATCATCCTTTCCGTTACTGTCTGAGGCACTCGATCCGAAAAGCGTTTGGCCAGCTCAGGACACTTGCTGCCATTGATAAAAGATGAGATTTGCATGAGTTCCGGCACGCCAGAGATATGACTGGCCTCATCAGTCCACCGCCCCTTGAATTCAGGAAGAGTTTCATTTGCCCGCTGTACGATCTTAGTTATTTCAATCGGATCTTTGATGCACTTCCTTCTGAGAGCGAATCTTGTTACAAATTGGTCACAGAGGGTTTCCCAATTATCAATGCTACCGTTGGGCAAACGGTCAAACCATCATCTCGCCGAACCATCCAATGTTTGTTGAAACATCCTGCACCATACCGGCATAGGCCACTCCCCATGATTAGCTGCACTACAAAATCTAGTGATGTGATCATCCGGGTCCGTAGATCCGTCGTAAAGTTTTATGTTAGCGGACATCCTATGCTTCGGCCCAGAGAACTCTATGATCCTTCGAGTGAAAGGACATCTCGATACTTCTTTGTACGGTTTAGCTAGGTCGTCTTCTGGTTCTTTTCCAACACCTTCGATTTCGGTATCTTTAGGGTCTTCCTCATCGAAGTCGATTCGGATTGATCTGATTGAGCTTCCCCCTTTCGTGTTGTGCTATTTGATCAGAGCTTTAAGTGTTGTTACTTGACTTAGGATTTGTTCTTCCAAACTATTAGGGTCGCTTTCGTTAATGCTCTTTCCGCTTCTTTTTGCGTGGTTAACTGGTGTTTCCTAAGTAGGGCCCGTCATTTTTCAGCTCTGGTAGAATGAATAACGGGTCCCACGGATGGCGCCAATTTGTTGAGGTAAAATCTGCAGGTCGTTCGGAACTGAGGTTAGATTTTCCGGACGAGGTCTGGCCAATGTCCCGAAGCACCTACACACAAGAAACACGTACGTTAGACTCCCCCCGGGTGTTATCCCAGGACCAAGCTCCGGCGTGAGAGTAAGTATTGGATAGTCCGAAAGGTTAGATAATGATTGGAAGTAAATGCGCATGGTAAAAATTAGTTGTGAGTTATAAATGAGCTGGGTATTTATACTACCCAGCTTTGATACCTGTCCAAGAGATGAAGCCACCTGTCCAATTGAAATCTGGGAAGGCGGCGGTCTGACTGCTGTTGTCACCTGTCCAAGAGATGAAGCCACCTGTCCAATTGATAAGAGTCGTTCTGGATGACGAGGTTATATACCTTTGACCTTTCTTCCGAAGGGCGTCGTGTCGTTCGGACATCCGGACAAGATGGGTCGTCCGAACACATACGCCAACACCTAGCTACACCTAAAAACGTTTGATTTTTCATTTAAAACCATGAACCATTACTATCAAAAGACCATTTAAAACCATGAACACGCGATGATTGATTGTGGTAGAAACTAGAAAGAGATATCAACTTATTTAATTCTTTATCATTACACTTGTTTTGACTCGTGATCTTTATAAACATATATAGGTTTCAAGGTTTATTACACTTGTTTTTAACCATTCATATCTGACACGTATTTTCTATGATGTTTCTACTTTCTAGTATGTTTTCATTTGCTAAGATTAAGAGCAGTGGACGTTGAATTGGGTTTAGTTGCCTTTTCAACGGGTGGTGAACCACCTCAACCATCGTTGAAGCCCGTTGAATTGGTTTAAAAGCAACGCTCGTTGATCTAACAACGGGCGTTGTTTTATTATTTAACAAAAATATAAAAATGTTTTTAACGACTATATTTGATTTAAATATTCATTTAATTCTTTTATTTTACCTATAAATATTATCATTTTATCTTCATTTTTTTACACCTTCTTTCAACTTATTTCTTCATTCTACACAACAAAATCACAATGAATTCCAATCATTTTAACATTTTCGCTTTTGGCTCAAACCGAAACCCACCGTATCAACCTCCACGAAGAGCCCTCGAGCAACAAAACGACCAAGAGCTCAATAACAACCAACTTTTCGGCTACATGACGCACTTGCCTTACCCGAATCAAAACCCAAATATGATGTACCAAAATTTTATGTCATTTGAAATAACCGAATCCATTAATCTTTAAGTTTTTAATCTAGGATTCTAAGTTTTTTATTTTAATTGTTGTTTTATTTAAGTTTTTAATTGTTGTTTTATTTTAATGTATGATTTTAATTGTTGTTTTATTTTAATTTAGGATTTTAATTGTTATTTTAAATCAAGTTAACAAAAAAAATAAATAAATAAATAAAAAAAATAAAAAGAAAAATTAAAAAAATAAAAATAAAGTAATGATTATTTGGTATCATTCAACGCGCCAACCCACCACTCCCAAATTTTTAAAAATAGCCCATATAACACACATGACACTTATCAACATTTGCCCCAACCCACATCAAAAAATTACGTCACCACTGCTCTTGGTTTAAAGGCCCCACACTATTGGCGGTAAAGTTATCTAAAGTTTTAAACCTTAAAATAGATCAAAAGAAACTAAGGCTGGATGCAGTAAGGCGATCAAGTTCCCCTATTTTTCTCTGCCACGTCAGTTTTCTCTCTCCAACGACCTACAGGCGATTAGGTGCCCTAGTAAGGGCGACCAAGTTTAATTTTTTTTTTTTTTTTTAAACAAGTTAACGTTTTAAAAAAATATGGCCAGCACCCTTTTCAAATAGATCGCGTGGGTGACCAAGTTGATGGAGACCGAGTCACTCGATCGAGTCCCACACTAAGGGAATCGATCCCCTTATTCGATCGCCTATGGGTCGATCGACCTTACTGCATTGAGCCTAAGGAAAACAAGCTTTGTTAGGGCTATAGTTATCGACTTATCGACCAAACTCAATATTTTGTATTTGTGAAGAAAATAATCACGTGGAAGTTATCTTAGACTTGTTAGACAATGCATCTTCTGCGAATGGACGATAAGACTAAAAAAAATGACTTGCTTTGAAAATTTCTTAAAAAAACATCAAAATTATATATATATATATATATATATATATATATATATATATATATATATATATATATATATATATATATATATATATATATCAAAACTTAAAAATTACTTCCTCCGTCCCATATTAATGGAATCTTGGGATGTCCCAAATTAAGTGTTCATATTGTATTTCAACTAATGAGATGAGATTTTAGTGGGTAAAAATGATATTTGATTGGTGGAGAGTGTAGTTAGTGGAATCTTCTAAAACTTTACGCATTTTGAAAGTGGACACTTAATATGAGACAGAAGGAGTACATATGTATCTAATCTAAAACCTTAAAATAAATATTAAATATTATTTGATTTTAAAATAACCATTATATCCGTGTTTCCCTTTTCATTATAGTCACACATAAGAGTGTTAGTCGGGTTTGGATCAATGCGGGACGAGGCTAAAAAAACTTACACAAACCCGGCTCTATTTAAATTAAAACCTTGGTTAGTCGGGTTTGGGTTTATTCGAGTCATGTTCGAGTATTTTTTTTAGCCGCCACCCTAATTCACCCGAACAAGACCCGACTAACACCTTTATGTGTGATTATAATGAAAAAAGAAATAAGGGTATAATGGTTATTTTAAAATCAAATGATATTTAATATATAATTTATGGTTTTAATTATATATAAATTGGGTATTTGGATATATGATAATTTTAAGTTTTAGATTGGATATATAGGGAATTTTTAATTTAAGTTGGATATATATGTAGTTTTAAACTAGATATAATGCCCGCGCACGCGCGGGGTTTTTTTTAATCATTTAAATAAATTATTATTTTTAATTTCGGGTTTTAATTATTATAACAGGACCTTCAAAACCATTGTACTTTGATTGAGGTATTGAATTAGGGTTATTTACGAATGTAGTGGGTTTTAATATTAATTAGATTTGGAGGAGATGTTCTTGCGTCAATGATTGTGCGTGAATGAATGATAAGAGATCGAGTTTGATTGATGGAGGAGGAATTTGAGAATGTTGGGACTTCAAATATTTAGTTGGAATGATACTGAATTTTAAGTTTCAGCTCAAATCTTTGAAAAACTTGCTCCACTGTTTTCAAGTTTTAATTTTTTATATTTTGACACATATATTTTTGTAAGTTTTTATTGAATGATTAAAAATCACATTTTTTTTTTTTTGTAGAATATGGATAAATTTAGAAGTATTTAGGCTTTTCTTATTTAATATTTAAGAAAATAATAATAATAATAATTTGATTATTACTTAATAAGGTATGATTTGATTTTTTTGAAATGTAAAAGTCCCCACTAGGGATTTTGTTTTATTATATAAAAGATTGGATATATTTGTAATTTTTATGTTAGGTTAGATGTATATGTAATTTTAATGTAAAAGAGAAGTATATAGAAGTATATATGAAATTCTCCATGAAAAACAAAGTCAGAATCCAAACTCATGATGCATCTCACGTTACGTTCTTTGCTACGGAGTATATGTTACAACCAAAACCAGTATCCTTTGTAGACGGTTTGACAGTTTTTATTTTATTTTATTTTTATTTTATTATTATTATTATTATTTTATTTATTTATTTTTTAATTTTTTCAGGTAAATGCATAAAATGGTGTTTGCAAAGTTGATGTGTCGTGAGATGTGGTAGATGTTTATTTTATTATTATTTTTTTTTTTATTATTATTATTTTTTCCTCCAGGTAAATGCATAAAATGGTGTTTGCAAAGTTGATGTGTCATGAGATGTGGTAGATGTATCACGTTAAGCAAATGACAACACCTTCAAGCGTTTATTTTTGTGTGAACTACACCAAAGTTTGTGATAAGCATTGGACCTTTTAAGAAACTTCAAGGAAGTGCATATGTTGGACAATGATGTTCATTGTATAGTTTTGTATTGAGTAAATTGCCAAAATCGTCCATGTGGTATGGCTAAATTGTAGGTTTAATCCATATCCTTTCGAGAGTGTACTTATCGTTTATGTGAGAAACTTACAAGTGCATGTTTCAGGCTAAAGTTAAATTATTTGTTAGACGTGTGTATTTAGGCCCTCTTGGGCTTGGTTAGTTTCGATATGCTTAGCCCATGTATTATTGTATCTAAAATAATCTTGTAAGTCTATATATTGTAAGGACTGGTAATTGGAAATCGAGGGAAAATCGTTATTCAATATGGTATCAAGAGCAACAATCCCATTCTAATCTATCCCAAAAACAACTCGTCTTCTTCTCCTCTCCTACCTTATCAGCCGACCTTAATTCCCTCCTCCTAAAATCTCGACTACAATGACTGTTACCAATGATGATAAAATACCCACCCCTCCTGATTCTCCTCCCTCTTCTCCTAAATTCTCTTCTGATAAATTAATCCCTTTTGGCGTCACGAGCCTTACTAATAATATGCCCGTGAAACTAAACCTAGAGAAGATGAACTACAATTCTTGGAGTTCATTCTTCAAAATTCACCTTGGAAGCATCGGACTTAAGCATCACATTGAAAGTAATACCGTGAGTTCTTCGGACAAAGATTGGAGTCGTTTGAATGATCTTGTTAAAGTATGGATTCTAGGCACATGTTGTGAATCTCTACAAGATCAAGTTGTAACCACACCGGGAACCGCTAAAGACCTATGGGATCATATCAAGGAACTCTTTCACGATAATAAAGATGCTAGGGCCATCACTCTTGATAACCAACTTCATTCCATCAAAATAGGTAATCTTTCAATAAATGATTATTTTTCTCACATCCAAGGCATGGTGGATTGATTGAAAATTTTGAGGGGTATGGTTATAGATAAAAATTTGGTTATATATGCCTTAAATGGTTTGGACTCTAGGTATAAACATATTGCTAGAATCATTAGGCATACAAAACCTCTTCCAACATTTGCAACAACTAAAACTATGCTTTTACTGGAAGAAACCGAATTAAAAGGTGAAGATTCTTTGGATAAAACTCATATTTCCTCTTCCCCCTCGTCACCCACTGTTCTTTTGGCACCAAAGAAGACTAGCGGGAACCAGACACATGATGTTATTTCGTCTAGGGAAACAAATGGCCAACCTACACCTCAATTTTGCAACCATTTTTCTAAGGGTACTTGCCGGTTTGGGGATAGATGTAAATTCATCCATGATCATAGAGCCAAAAATAATAGCATGCCTGGGAATAACAATATGTCACGAGTTGCAACAAGTGGATACAACAGGACACATATCAACACTTGGACCCCACCTGGATTGCTTAATACTCGTACAACAAGTCAACCCCCATGGTTAAAATCATTAACTCAGAATCAATCCTATAGCCCCTTGTTTCGAGCCCAACAGGCTCAACATGCTTTGCTGGCCTAACAGGCACGTGATCAACTTATTGCATCAGCCCAACAAGCCACGCTGGCACAACAGGCTGCATATTTGGCTAGCATCTCGCCTGTTACAGCCCAAGTCCCACAGCCACATTATTTGGCTCATAATATGTCCACCACTGCTGGTATTTTGGGACCAGCTCCGAATATGATCCCGACTCAAGAGACCGCACTTCCAAGTGCATTTAGTACCATGACCCTTCAAGATCCTACATGGAATATGGATACAGGTGCTTCCTCTCACCTCAATTCTCATTCAAGTAATTTAAGTACTGTTTTAAATAAACGTTTATACCCATTTGTTTGTGTTGGTGATGGTAAATCTATACCTGTAACCAATACTGGTCATAGCATCCTACCTACTCTTAATCGTCCTTTGTACTTACATAATGTTCTTGTCACCCCTAATATAATCAAAAATCTTATTTATGTTCGTCAATTCACTAGAGATAATAATTGTACTGTTGAATTTGACGCATTTGGTTTCTATGTAAAGGATTTCTTGACTCACCATATCCTCCTCAGATGTGACAGTTCCGGGGATCTCTACCCAGTGACCCAGCCTTCTACCACTCCTCAAGCCTTTCTCTCTGTCAGTCCTACTATGTGGCATCAACGTCTCGGGCACCCCGGTGAAGACGTGCTACGTTCACTTATTTCTCGTCAGTTTATTTCATGTAATAAAGAGAAGTCCCCACATATTTGTCACGCGTGTCAGCTTGGCAAACATGTGAGACTTCCATTTTCTAGTTCAGACTCCATTGTTTCTCGTTGTTTTGAGATTATTCATTCGGATATTTGGACTTCTCCTATTGTTAGTCCTGGTGGTTTTAAGTATTATGTCTTATTTCTTGATCATTTTTCTCACTATTTGTGGATTTACCCATTACGTACTAAATCTGAAGTGTTTCAAAAATTTGTGCATTTTCGCTCTTATGTAACCAATCAATTTAAATGTGATATCACAGCTTTTCAATGTGACCATGGTGGTGAGTTTGATAACACTAACATACTTAATTTATTTTCCCAAAATGGCATCCAAATTCGTTTCTCTTGCCCGAAAACCTCGCAACAAAATGGGAAGTCGGAACGAATGGTCTGTACTATTAACAATATCATTCGTACCCTCTTATTTCAAGCCCACCTTCCTCCTTCATTTTGGGTCGAAGCCCTTCATATGGCAGCCTATGTACTTAACCTTTTACCCTCATCCACTATTAAAAACGAAATACCTTGTACCAAACTCTTTAACAAACAACCTGATTATTCTCACCTTTGAACCTTTGGTTGCCTATGTTAACCCCACCTATTTTCCCCTCACAAACTTGCACCCCGTGCTACCCCATGTATTTTTCTTGGCTATCCCGCTTATCACCGCGGATATCGATGCCTTGATTTATCCACCAATAAAATAATCCTCTCCCGACATGTCACCTTTGATGAACTCCAATTTCCATACGGCTCACTCACACCTTCACACACTCCATCATACGAATTTCTTGACCCCGCACCATCTCCTATAACTCGACATATTATTCATCATCCTCACACTCCTACCTCTACTACATACGTGACCCCTACATCTCCATCTAGTCCAAATAATACTTCACCTAATGATAATCATTCTCCCACACTGGCCCAAACTATTTCACCAGCCGACTCCTTCCTCAACCAATACCTCGACCCACTTAACACCACCTATCCCTCAGTCACCAGCCACAAACAACAACCAACCAAAAACCACGACCCAAACCCTGACCCAATCCTCTACGACTCATGGCCCCTCACCAAACGCTACAACATCCACCACTCGAACCCATCCCATGGTCACTCGGGCTCAAGTTGGCACCGTTAAGCCTAATCCTCGTTTTCATGGTCTTATGTCTTCTATCTCTCCTATCCCTAAGTCTCCTTTTGTAGCTTTATCTGATCCTCATTGGCGGGATGCTATGCATGATGAATATAACGCGTTAATTAAAAATAGTACTTGGGTTCTTGTTCCGAAACCACCTAACGCTAATGTGGTTCGGTGTATGTGGTTATTTCGGCATAAATATCATGTTGATGGTTCTCTGAGCAGGTATAAGGCTCGTCTTGTTGCTAACGAACGTAGTCAACAGTTTGGTATTGATTGTGATGATACTTTTAGTCTGGTTGTCAACCCGGCTAGTATTCGGACGGTTCTTAGCCTTGCTCTATCTCGCAGTTGGCCTATTCATCAGCTTGATGTTAAGAATGCTTTTCTTAACGGGGACCTTTCCGAGACAGTTTATATGTATCAGCCACCGGGTTTTCTGGATTCTCGGTTTCCACATCATGTATGTAGGTTACAGAGATCATTATATGGTTTGAAACAAGCACCTCGTGCTTGGTTTCAACGGTTTGCAGGTTATGCTCTCAGAGTTGGTTTCTCAGCGAGTCGGTGTGACTCCTCTTTGTTTATCTATCGACATGGTACTGATGTTGCGTATTTACTCATATACGTTGATGATATTATCTTGACTGCTTCTTCTACATCTTTACTTCAGCGTATTATCTCCTCCTTAAATAAGGAGTTTGATATGACTGATTTGGGTGCGCTTAATTATTTGTTGGGGATCTCTATTACTCGTGATTCTACAGGCATGTTTCTCTCTCAACGAAAATATGCTATGGAACTATTGGAACGGGCACACATGACTAACTGTAACTCCACCCAGACTCCCGTTGATACTGCGTCCAAACTTGGATCTGATGGGGATCCTGTATCCGACCCTACATTATACCGTAGTCTTGCAGGTGGTTTACAGTATCTCACATTTACTCGGCCCGATATATCTTATGTTGTGCAACAAATTTGTCTCTAATATATCATGTTGATGGTTCTCTGAGCAGGTATAAGGCTCGTCTTGTTGCTGTTGGGTCCTTCAGTACCCAAGAGTCGTTAAAACAGGATTTGAATACAAATTAAGCTAAGTGTTAATTAAACCGAAAACATTCTAAGTCACTGAGTGAACAGTCACTCAGTGAGTTACCTTCAAGATGCTCAGGACGAGTCTAAGAAGAAAGACTCACCACACAGGGAGGCGGATCTCCCTGAAGTGTTACTTGAGACGAAGAAGAAGGTAATGGGATCAGTGAGCATTAGACAAGAGCTCACTGAACCCCAAGTCTCCTCAACAACAATAACTGAAGACTAAAGACTGAAGAACCTGAAGCCTGAATAAAAGGCGGGACAAAGCGGGAAGGTTTTGAGAAGATAAGAACAAGTCTTATCGGGGTCAGACAAACCATCCCTCAAGTGGCTAAAAGTCGAAGAAGTGTCAGGACTGACACTCGAAGACTTTTTGGCGCAATCCTATTGGTTCTTGGAAATGACAACTACTGTTGTAGTTGTCAGACACGCTTCCTATTTGTTTATGTAGTTTTAATCTTCAGTACTCTTAACATGTTTGCCTATAAATAGCAAACAGATGGAGAAAAGTGGGTTAGGTATTTTTGTGCAATAAAAGCTTAGAATTTCACAATACCCCTTTTCTCCTACAAAGAGTAACGTATCCCTGAGATAGCTCAGTGGGTCGAATTGTTACCACTTAAAGTATTGCTTAAGTTTAGATAGGAGACACCATACCTTGTCTATTCAATCCCAAGTGTTTGTTCCGCAAAACACTTAGGTAATAGATTCTTTGATTCATTTCTAATAAGAATTTAAACGTTGAAAATACTTTGTGTTTTTATATTTACGTTTCATTAACTGTTAGAATTAATCAATACATTGTATTAGTCATAAGCACAAATAGATTAACTTTATAGTTAACTCTAAGCGTGTTAAGGGAACAACAGTTGCTAACGGACGTAGTCAACAGTTTGGTATTGATTGTGATGATACTTTTAGTCCGGTTGTCAAACCGGCTAGTATTCAGACGGTTCTTAGCCTTGCTCTATCTCGCAGTTGGCATATTCATCAGCTTGATGTTAAGAATGCTTTTCTTAACGGGGACCTTTCCGAGACAGTTTATATGTATCAGCCACCGGGTTTTGTGGATTCTCGGTTTGCACATCATGTATGCAGGTTACAAAGATCATTATATGGTTTGAAACAAGCACCTTGTGCTTGGTTTCAACGGTAGAGTTGGTTTCTCAGCGAGTCGGTGTGACTCCTCTTTGTTTATCTATCGACATGGTACCGATGTTGCGTATTTACTCATATACGTTGATGATATTATCTTGACTACTTCTTCTACATCTTTACTTCAGCGTATTATCTCCTCCTTAAATAAGGAGTTTGATATGACTGATTTGGGTGCGCTTAATTATTTTTTGGGGATTTCTGTTACTCGTGATTCTACAGGCATGTTTCTCTCTCAGCGAAAATATGCTATGGAACTATTGGAACGGGCACACATGACTAACTGTAACTCCACCCGGACTCCTATTGATACTGAGTCCAAACTTGGATCTGATGGCGATCCCGTATCCGATCCTACATTATACCGTAGTCTTGCAGGTGGTTTACAATATCTCACATTTACCTGGCCCGATATATCTTATGTTGTGCAACATATTTGTCTCTTTATGCATGATCCTCGAGAGCCTCATTTGGCAGCTCTCAAGCGCATCCTGTGATACATTCGCGGTACTTTGGATTTTGGCTTGCAGTTATACTCTTCATCTTCAACTTCTTTGGTAGCTTATACTGATGCTGATTGGGCGGGTTGCCCCACCAATCGAAGATCTACATCTGGGTATTGTGTTTTCTTGGGGGATAATCTTCTCTCGTGGTCTGTAAAACGTCAGCACACTCTCTCTCGCTCCAGTGCTGAAGCAGAATACAGGGGAGTTGCAAATGTGGTTGCTGAGACTGCTTGGATTCGTAATTTGCTCCGTGAGCTACATTCACCTCTTTATTCTGCCACCATTGTCTATTGTGACAATGTCAGTGCTATTTATTTGACAACTAATCCGGTTAAGCATCAGTGGACGAAGCACATAGAGATTGATATTCATTTTGTTCGTGACATGGTTGCTTGAGGTCTGGTTCGGGTTCTTCATGTTCCTTCGCGTTATCAGTATGCAGATATCTTCACTAAGGGATTGCCATCAGCTTTATTTGAGGAGTTCCGTACCAGTTTGAGCGTTCGACCTCCTCCCACTCGAACTGCGAGGGAGTGTTAGATGTGTATATTTAGGCCCTCTTGGGCTTGGTTAGTTTCGATAGGCTTAGCCCATGTATTATTGTATCTAGAATGATCTTTTAAGTCTATATATTGTAATGACTGGTAATTGGAAATCGAGGGAAAATCATTATTCAATATTATTAAAATACCTTATTTGTCATCCCTTTCACGTTGGTCCTTGTGAGGGTAATCTAGTCATTTAATTTTGGCCAAGGACTAAGAGTGCACTTGTAAGTTTCTCACAAAGACATTGAGTGCACTTACGGAAAAATAAGTACTAAACATGCATTTGATTAAACCACAAGGTTATTTTTGCTATTAACTCTTTTGTATTTATTATTCTTATTGTCAAAAGGTGGATCAATTGCAATGAAAATGCAATGAAGGCATTATTGAGTCCCAAAAGTAGGGGCAAGGTGCCGTAAAGTGCAAGGAAAGTAAGCACCAATGTTAAAAAAGTAGACAATTATGGATCATTTAAACTTAACATAATAATGATCAAGTGGCCGTATCATTAAGGGTTTTGTGTAAAAGTTGCTTCATAACCAACTAATGCATCAACCTAAGAGTAAACATACAAAGACCTTTCACAAAAAAAACTGTAACATACAAGACCGCCAATAGTGGTAGGGAATAACCACCCGTGAAGCAAAATTTGGGACATAACCATTCGTGTTTCTTGTTACCAAGGGTGTTTGTTCACGCGTGAAAAAAAAAATAATCGATTGTAAATAACAAAGATTGACAAATGGTCTAAAGCAGTTTTACAAGCAATCCAAAGTTCTTTAGTCACCGGAACATATTGTTGCATATGTTTATATGCTTCTAAGGTGTTTTTTTTTTCTTTTTCGCTTAGCTAAAGACATGGACTCACTAAACTATTTATTATTATTATTATTTTTAATGGGGCCAATTATTTTCTTTTGTTTCATCTATATCCACAAGGGAAATTGATACCTCCCCATTAAGAGATGCTAACATGTATGGACTCACATGAGACCCACTGACCACTTGATCTAGAAAGAAAAAAAAGAAAACACCTAAGTTTCTAACCATGTACAAGTCACCTCTCCAACTTGGAATAACCAGTTCTATTCGAACAGTAACCAGTTTATATTGTACGTAGTAAATAAGCACATTAACAACACCAAGCATTAGAAGCTACCTGTAATATTCTCACATAAATAAATACTAACAGCCAAATCCCAAACACCCTCTCAACAAAGGCTGCCTATAAAAAGAAGCAGAGAAGCACAGTAAAGGATTATTAGTTAAAATATTAACTTTGAAATAAGCAGTCTAATGTGCACACAAAGAGCAGCTTACAAAAATAGCAGAGATAAACAACTAAGGGGGTGTTTGTTTAAGCTTACATGGGGCTTATAATTTTATTTGATTTCACCTTATATTTCAATAAGCTCCAATATTCCGGCTTATTTTGAGACTCATGGGCTTACATAACCTTATTACAATATAAGAAGCTTATAAGCCCGTTAATCTTAAAATAAGCCGAAAAATTAGTCGGAACGTAATAGCTAGGCACGTCGTGGGAGGAGAATAAGCAAAATCTATTGCATAATCCAAGTAAAAGTGAACATCTCGCTAATAAAAATCATTACGAGCAGCTTATGAAATACAAACCGGAATCAAATAAGCTCACAAGCCCATATATAAGCTGGAAGAAACACCACCTAACTAAAACAAACAAGTCTTGAAACACCAAAAAGCACAACTGAAGTACCAAATTTTCAAGTTAACGCTGAATCACCTTCAGATGTTAATATACGAGTATATATTAATTCCCTTCATTAATATTGTTTAGAACTTTTATGACCAAAAATCCATTCAGAAAACTCAGGCAGGTTGATCAAAACATAGAACTTAATAGCATTGAGATGTGGGCATTACAATACAATTCGTTCCCACAAATTTTCTAAATGTCTTCCATTGAAATCAATCCGGTATTACACAAACAGGAAGGTACAATCTTAAACACCATTTCATTGACATATCAAGAATAAAAAGTTAAAGCTAACAATTTTTATTCTTCCAACCATTGATGATTAGAAAACACTTTGATCAGCCCATGGCATACTTCTGCGTCCAGCTACGTGCAGTGGCTTCGTATTTGGACTTATCAGTCTTGTACATATGAGCGATTTCTGGCACCAAAGGATCATCTGGGTTTGGGTCCGTCAACAAGGAGCAGATGGAAAGCAACACCTGTAATAGAGAGTAAATACCTAAGTAACTAGCAGGCAATAGAAACCAACTTCTTTCCAAAACGCCAAAATCATAAATTTTGCAGAATTACAAACAGAAGGAAGATCATACCTTGGAGATAGTTAGTGCCGGACTCCATTGTTCCTTGAGGATATCTAAGCATATGCTACCATTGCTGTTGATGTTGGGATGAAATACCTTGGTCCTAAATGCAACCTGAATTACACGAGATCAGCAACACATAAGCAACATAAACTAAAACAAAATGATAGCTATCAGTAATTCTTGGGAGATAAGCCCCAAAGAGTAAACTTTAGACAACACCACATGCACCAATTAAAACAGCTAACATGCACATAGACTGAAGCACATGGAAAGAAAACATGCTCAAAAGAGAAAACAAGACATAAACAAAGGAAAGAGCCTCATTATTGTGAAGTCCAAAGCAACAAACTTTTACCCAACCAAAACAAATAAATGAACGTGTTAAACATCAAAACAAAAGCACATCAACCAAATTTTATAAGTTTATCATTGCAATTTTTTTTTATCCACATTTCTTTTTAAAAGGGGTATACAAGTTTAATTTGAAAACCTATGTATCATATCACCATACAGCAAACGGTAATACATGTTTTAACCAAGTATTTGTCCCTTTAGCAAAAACAACATTAACACTCCTAATACATTAATAAGAAGTCAGCAGAGTAGCATATCTAACATACCTTTGGGGGCTTAAAAGGATAGTCTGGAGGAAAATGAATTGAAACTAGGAACACACCGCCAGAGTATGGGCTATCAGATGGTCCCATAATTGTTGCCTGCCAATGAAACATATCCTCGGCTACTGGACCTGTAAGTTACAGTTTGCACCTTGTTAGCTTCAAAACAAGATTAATCACCACATATCAACAATGTGAATACAAACAACCATGTGCCATAGGCTAATTGATCAAAGAAGTGTGTGACAAGCCCATGACATAAATCACATTACAAGCTAATTGTGAAACAAAACATGCTCCATCTACATCATACTTCAAAATTCAAGATATTTGATTAAACATAAATCCAACAGATCAGTAATCAGAACAATGGCAGCAAATACACTAGACAAAACCATAAGCCATGGGAAAAGCAGGACACAATCCCCAAAACGAATGAGCATCCCATTTAGTTGATCATAGCTTACATGTGCATCTAATCTAAGTAGAATCTGAAACTTGAACTCGAAACCAATCAAAACGCTAGCTATTCCCAAAATTAACAGAACCAAACATAAAGCATTGAAGCAGTCGCCTAATAATACCAAACTACACTTACTCAAAACATATCACCTACTCCTTATTCATATCCAACAGGCCTTGCACAAGTACCAATCCCATACGAAACAACAACAACCATCTATACTCAATTGAGAACAAAATCTCACATAATCATAACCAATAACGTCTGGTTTTCTAACTTCAATCAATAGCTAAACCAGTTTAAATAGCGAGATAATAGGACCTGTTTTGCGGCTTATGATCCTTATGAGTTTATCTTGCACCTAATAGAAGCTCAAATCCCCAAAGGAAAAAAAAAAATAGCCTTAAGCAAATTCTAAATTTACATTAGCTCATAAGCTACTACGCGCGTCTTTGACTCAGGTGTACGCGCACAAAAGTGTACCTAATGAGGTTTAAATCCTAAACCTCGAGTGGCTTCCTAAGTATTATTAGGTCAACATCGACTAGAATAAGCTCACCTCTAAACGCCTATATAAACTCCCAAATCAGCTTTTCAATTCACCATCAACTAATCCATTGACCATAACCAAAAACAACTACCACTACCAAAATTTAACATAGCAAAACTAAACTTGACAAAAATTTACAGTATAAAATTTTATAAAAATATATATATATATATATATGAATTTATACCAGCACTGCATGACGTAGGCGGATCCTTCTGCAAATCCTTCAGCTCCTTCAAAATTCTCTTCGACGCCATCAATCACCGATTATAAATATCAATAATCAAAACCCCCAAAAATCGAACCCTAATTCACAAATTCACAAAAATCAAGTCAATCAACACAATTAAACAATCGATTATCACAGATCTATGTTACCCTAAACTAATAAACCCCAAAAAAATATCATGATGACGTCATCATACCTAGATTCAAATTAAGTGAAATTTGTGGTTTATGAGTACCTGATTGATGAGAAGATGGAGTGGATTTGGTTTAATTGAAATCAGGATCTGATTTACGATTGTGATTCAAAATTAGAATTAGGGTTTTGAATGAATTTGGGGGTGTTTGGATTTTATAGGGTTGATGGGCTTCTAGAATATTCTTGAATACGTGTGGGGCCCAATGTGGCGTGATTTAAACGCTGGTTGTTGGGTTGTGGATGATGGATATGATGGCGAGTTCTTTCTTTCTGATTTTTTATATTGTGGCCCGTTTTTGCTAGATTCTTTTCCCTTTTTAAAACAATTTTTTTTTTCTTTTACCTTTTTTTAAATTTTATAGAAAATTTCTTATTTACTCATCAAAATTACTTATTTACATAGAACACTGATGTGGTCACGCACCACCAACGCCATTCATACGTGGCAAGGATTTGGCTTGAGCCAAAGCCAAGCCACCCATACCCCCTTCCCCGCTCATGCGAGTAAAGCCGGCTTGCGTCAAAAGATTTTTTTATTATTTTTTTTTTTTTTTTTTTTTTTTTTTTTTTTTTTTTTTTAATTAATTGGTTTTTGTATTGAATTTGTATCTTAATTAGGTATTGTGTGTCCCAAAAGTGAAGTTTTGACTTGAGTTATTAGTGAAGGGTTTTTTTTATGTGTGAGTGATAAGGAAAATGAAATGAAAAAAAACGCTGAGGTGACATGACATGACATACTTTTTTGACTTTAGCTTAAGCCACGACACCTAGTGCTCTAAATATCAAAATTCCATATTTTCTTAATATAAAAGTTTTTAGTGCATGAGTACAAATGTACAATAACTGTAAAACATATGTCGGAGAAATATGAAATTATTAATAGATTAAAGATCAAATGAGAAGAAATTTAAAAATAAAATGGCTGAAAAATAACTATAGCCGCACATTATAGATGTATAGATTAAAATTAGATGCATCCATTTTTTTTTTTTTTTTTTTTTTTTTTTTTTTTTTACATCAGAATATGCATATACATAAATTAAATACATTTCATCAAGTTAGATGAATTTCATGTAATTTTTTGTTCTTTGTGCGTCAAATGTGTTGATAGTATTACTTTGCATCATTTTCATTTTAAAATCACTTTTGAAACTAATTGGGATGCATCAAAATGAACATAAATGCATCTAAATCAAATCAAAGCATCTCAAATATTTAGTTATAGTTATTTTTTATTCTTTTCATTTTAAGATTTTTTTTTCTCACTTTATTTCTACCCAAGTTGAGCGTATATGGAATAGCCCATTGATTTTAATAGTGGTTAGTTCTCAAAAAGGTTCCAATTGATGTCGATTGAATTTTACTCATAACAAACACACGTAATGTTTAGTTGTTTCTTATGTAACGATAGACACTTAAATGTTGGTTCAAAGTTGCTGCAAACTTGAGATCTCCATTAGAAAAACTTAAACATTATATATATATATATATATATATATATATATATATATATATATATATATATATATATATATATATATATATATATATATATATATATATATATATATATATATATATATATACTAGTGTCAAAGCCCGCCCGATGGGCGGGCATGACTTGTAATTTACGTAAATATGATTATGCTATTGTTATTTACTAGTTATAATACCCGTGCACGCACGGGGTTTATTCTAAAAAATTTAGTTATATATTATGCGTGCACGGGGTTTTTTCTAAAATTTTTAATAATGTTTTTTTTTTTTTTTTTTTTTTCTATTAAAAATTAAAAAGCTTATTTTTTTGTTTTGTTTTAATTACGATCTTAATTTTGGTTTTTTAATTATGTTTGACGCACGTGATAAAGGTTCGTATATAGTTTTTGCATAGACATAGTCATCTTTATCTACAAAATTAGTTACCGCATGTTGTTTGCCATGTCCTATAAGTGTCGTGCATAAGTTGAAATGTGTGAACTCGAGACAATCCGTATAATTGTATTTGCTCATAGTGGCAGCCAAAAATAATTGTGCGTGTGTTTTGCCTATGTTTGTATGTGTAAGTGTATTGAGTAAATTAGTGAAATGGAGGTAGGGGAATTTTAGATGACGTAAAAGATATTAAAAATTGCGGGAAAGTCTTTTGGGTACGTTTTAAATATTTTTAATTTGAAATAAGGTATTTATCTATAATACATAAAATGTGAGTATATCAGGGTTGTTTGGGAATAAGAATAATGCTTTTATTTGACACAATTCAAAACAAATTCAGTTGTAGGTTATGTATTTAAGACCATGAAACATCGAATAGATGCATACATGTATAAAGTACCTCCCATTAACTTTAGATTCACATTAAACTATAAGAGGCAAAATATTGCAATAATGTAAAAGATATAAATCCTTATAAATATTGATTAGTTATATTTATACGAATTTCTTAGTAATATGTCTTAAACGATTTTGCTGTTGTATTACCACGACCCTCCAAGGCTTCAACATAACTAAAAACCATGATTACAACCTATAAACAAATTTGATTTTAACAAATTTAGAAGAAAAAAAAAACCCATGCGTACACGTAAAATAAACAATCTTCTATTAAAAGCATAAGGCACATAAAATAAACAACTTGTCATGTTCATTATTTGCATAAGCCACATAAAATAAACATCTTTAACCATTCTTAACACTGTGACATTAACAACAAAAAATATAAAATACTCACAGAATGCTTGTTGGGTTTTAGGTACTTTCCCCATTAATTTATTTTCCTTACATCAAATGTTTTGATACTTTCTTCTAGAATGTTGTATTGGAAGCCATCAACCATGTCTTCATCAACACTGAGAAAATACACCATGAGGATCCCAGCTACAATCAATGACATGAGGAATAAATGAGAAAAAATGTTATTTTAAGAGATGTGCTTTTCCTACTCATAGGTTGAGAAAATACTATATAGACTCGTTTACTTAGAAAACAATCACTTTGGGTATATAATGCTATGCCATTTTAACATCTGCATGAAACAAAGGAGATATAGCTCTAAAACATGTGTTTTATATCGGTCATAATTAGACTTTTAAAACAATAACAGTAAGATGTACAATAACACTACAAAGATTAGAGATCATAAACTAAAACTTGAAAAGGACAATAAGAAAAATTGTGATAAAATACGTACACTTAGTGGATGAACCGGACAATAACATAAATCAATTAGCTTGGGATCCCACTGAACAATAAACAAAAGAAAATTTAGTACCAAATCCAAAATAATTTACCACAAAATGGAAATTTTTTGAAATCTTAAAATTCAACTATGTGATTTGTCCATATGTAACCTCGTACGCAGTCAATTATTGTATCATTAATATAATATTTTAGGAGGCAAATCACCAAACTTTTAACCTTTTAACTAAAAGAGATACATGATACTCAGTTGCTACTTACTGCTGATCTCCATATCACCTAAAAAAGGTGGCTAGAGCTCTTTCAATTGATATCTATTATTCTGTCACTTGTTCTTGATAAATATCTGTAAATTTACCATAGATATGTGAAATCACCAAACTTCTAATAGTTAAAGATGGTTAAGTAAACTTACCCTTAGACATCATCCAACTGCAAATGCTTTTCTGGCTTTAAATTTTGCCTTTTTAACGGCACATTCTCCCTAGCAGCCTGAACATTTGCACACAAATTAGTCCCCAAATATCAACATAATTATATAGTAAAAAAATATAATTCGAGTTTAGATACCAATTGAAGTGTCGGAACCACATAGATTATAACGTGCCGTTTGGAAGACTCTTGTATTACGAATGTGCTTTGTAGCAACGGTGAAGGCTCAAAAATCATAAACTTTATTTATAGTTCTAAGCAATTTAAATACATTGAAATCTAAGATTTTCTTACCCATTTACTTTGTTTTAGTGCTAAATACTTGCTGTCATTGTAGGCTCCCGACCCAGTAACCCGATTGACACCCTTACACACAGCTATACTAATAAACCACAACTTTACGTTGTTAAAAGCCCATATGGGTCAAAGTGCATAAACTGGGTCAAACCGTGTCAAATTAATCACTGAAAACCCACAGAGGATACGTTGTACCTGGTGTTTTGGTTTCGATTAATCACTGAAAACCCAGGAAAACCCCCAAAAGATTTCGTTATACCTGGTGATTTGATAGGGGGAATAAGATGTGTGTGTGGTGTTTTTTTTTTATTGTGTGGATGGATATGAACGTATAGTAGGAAGGTGCGTTTTTTTTTAAATTACAATTTAACCCAAATCTCTAAAAAAATACCCGGGAAGTACATGTGTATTTGTTACTTTTTTCTATATCTATTATAAAAAAACGAATTTTAATAAATATTAGACAAATTAGGAAATATTTTGCTTTTTTATAATTAAATATTATTGATTTTTTTTTTAATAATAATGCAATTATTACTTAAAAAGGTATGATTTGATTTTTTTGAAATGAAAAAGTCCCCACTTGAGGTTTTGCTTTATTATATAAAAGATTTACTATTTAGTTTGAGTTGATTTTTATTTGAAATTTTGATTGTTTGATTGTATGATTGTTTGAGTGTTTCATTGTTTGATTGTTTGTATTGTTTTAAATTGAAACGCCATTTTAAAATAATAATGGCTTAAGATAATTCTTGCTATTTTTAAATGTGATAGTAAACTGGTCGTTTTTTTCAAAAGCTATAATGCACATAATTCGTATAAGGTATTATTAATTGCAAAATGTAGGTTTATATATAATTTAGTTGTCATTGCATTAGCTGCATGCAACTATGTACCTTTAAATTTTTGTATAATATGTTTACATGGACACATAAAAAACGAATATTGGATTATTATAATTGTTAATTATCGAGACACATAAAAAACGAATGTTGGATTATTTAGCGATTAGCAATTGTGGATGTTGTTTATTTTTTTTGTTTTGTTGTGTTTTACATTATCAGCATTAGTGTATTTGTAGTACATTTTATTTGTCAAAGTCAATTGGTAGTCTTATAATTCTAAATGGTATGTCAGTACTGCAGAGAGGTTTGTTTTGAAAATAAGTTTAATAGTGATTAGGTTTGGTGCTTAAAATAACTATGGTTGTTTGTGTGCTTAAAATATTATGGCATGGTATTTGTGTATTTGTGAACAGATATGGTATGTGTATGCATATGTTTTGAACTTTAGGTTTGACAACTGGGCAATGAATGTGTTTTATGTCTAGATGATAGCTTTTTTTTTAATTGTGGAGTATATATTGTTTTTTATATAACATTTTATAATATTCATAAGTTGGTTTACATTTGTGGTTCCGAAACATGATATATAATAACCACTATTAAGTGTAACATAACAGTTTAAAAGTTTTATGAAGTCAAGATGTTATTTGATTTTGAACATTGGTTTAATATATGTTTATTAATTATATATAGTCTTGTATTTTTATTGTATGTTCGTTGTCCTCTGTATCCGGGATCGACAACCAAGTATTGTTCTGTTTAACCAAAAAACATGTGAAATGTCTTGCTGAATATTAGTACTTTTATTATGTTTATGGTATGTGGTTTTAAGGATATTTAAGTGTGAACTCGTAGTGACTATTGCTATTAGATATGGATCTGTTCGTATCCGTTATGTAGGTTTATGATTAGTTGAATGTGTATTAAAGTATAGAAAATGATGTTTAGTTTCTTTAGTACTTTTATATAAGAATGTTTTTTGGATTGAAGGGTTAATGAAGGTATAAGTTGATTTATATTGCTACTGGTATGGTAATACTGCTAATTAGAAAAGTTAGTACTTCCTATAATATTTAATACTGTTATTAAGACGTTTGTACTGCTAATAAGTATTGATGTTAGTACTGGTCGTTTATTCTTAGTACTGCTAATTAGTACTTCTAGGAAGTTGTTATAATACCCCATCATCTGATGGATTAACCTGCAAGTATTAAAAAGATAATTAGATTTTCTGATGTATGAGTTTGACATTATACGAATTTACCGTATTAGTGATAATTATTATATCTGGAAACTTTAATATTATATCCTCTCGATCATTGTAAAAGAATGTTTACTTTGCTCTATACTTGTTTAATAACTTTCAAGATATCATACTTATATTTTATATAGGTATGACTAGTTAAAGCAAATTTCTTCTCCTTCGTCTCTCTTTCACTTGAAATTTCTTGTTTTGTCGCGAGAAACCGCTTAAACGGTCACAAGCTCAATACGTTATATGTGGTGCATCAATTCTACTATCTACTTACGCCGTAGCTAAGGATTGAAGACCAAGTCAACACTGATCAAGGATTACGGCCTGTTAGTGCAAATGTTACGACGTTTAATCTATACAATGTTTTGATGTTTTAATGATGATAAACATGTAACTTGTAGTACATAGCGTAAAGTGCACAATCAAAACCTATTGTTACCCATTATCCAACCCAACCATATTGAACCAAGCTAAAGACATACTCATACCAAAATTATATAATCTATTCTACAACGATATACCACACGCATCATTATACCTACCCAAGAATAGCTTTAGAGGGTGCCTACGATTGCTTGTTTAAGAGCTAATAAGCACTTGAAAACACTAATTTGTACATGAACATATATAAACAATTTAACATTAGTGTTTGAACAATAAAATGACAATGAATCCATACATACACACCTGTTGAAAAACACTGATTTATTTTTTTACCCATATCAGTTTTGAAGAACTTTAAGATTAACAAATTGACATGTAATTCATTTCAACTAACCGTCTTGCTCCTTCCTCGTAACGCCAAAGTGTTGTTGAAAAAAATCCAATGCAACCCTCGTTGGAAGAAGACAATCTTGAAAGAATTATAAAAGGTAGCGCAAGTTAATACCTTGCATAACTGTAATGTTAATCACATGCAAAAAATAAGCAGGTTGTTGTATTTAGTAATGTTACATGAAATTATTATTTTTTGTTCAATTTATACGCATATATATATCATAAAAGAATTATAAAAGGTAGCGCAAGTTAATACCATGCATACACAGAATGCCAAAGCCACTCGAACTGTGACCGATTTTGAAACGTAACTGAATTAGGCCTTTCTTAAAACTTACTCGTTTAGACAAAAACGTGTTACCACGGATCATAAGAAAGTAACTGAACTTACTTGAAGGATACCATCAGCGCTACAAATAAAAGGACACATAATGTGTTAGAGAACTTCTTTACCAAATTCCACTTACCGACATGTAGTAACAAACTTAAATATTTAACGTGCACATATTTAAAGGATCATTAAAAAAAAGATTTGTAATATGGCGTATATGGCATATACGGTCTAATGTCCAACTAAATAACTAATTGAACTTACATGGTCAGAGGTCGCTGAGATTAGTAGCTTATTTCCTTCATCATAAAATAAACCTCTTGATCAATTAGTTTAGCCTTTTACTTGTGGACTTTATAGAGAGAAAATCTAGGTTGCCAGCAGGAGCATTAGCTCCCATATCATGAAGACCCTATAGAACAAATGTAAGAAATTTATTGATCACAGTTATCGAGATGAAACAGGCTTTTGAGACTTGAAAGGATTACATGAGGAAAGAGATACAATGGGTTAGTATTCGATCCAACTGAAATGAAACTAACTACAAAATAATTGTCACAATACATATCTAATTTCACTACCGGATTATATACCTTAAAGAATTTAAACTCGTGTGAGAACATCAGTAGGCGGTTTGATCTCAAAAGTATGAGCAGCTAAACATGTTACCAATGCTGTCAAAACTTGACCACCTACAGAAATGTCCACAAAATGATCATGAATTACCACATACACCAAATGGTTACTCAATTAGACTTCACCTACATTTTAATCATCCTAAGTACATGGAGGCATCCTAATATCATCAACATCAACAACAACAACGTCACTTATGGGTGGGGGAACAGACAATATGAGATTAATTTTTTGTTACCGTATTAGCAAGCCGTATGAGTAGGCCACATCAGAATGCCGTATAAAGAGACCATATCATGACGACGTATCAGCAGGCCGTATGAGCCATTCGTATCAGCAAGGCGGAAGCAAGCAAACTGCAAGGCGTAACCCATGTTAGGCTAAATGAAATATACGTATAAATTGTAAAAAGTTAGTAGAAGTGAAATGGACGGGTTGGGTGAGAGTGGACACATCTCTAACTCGCATAATGGAAACTTATGATGGGAAATTGCAATGACCACATAATATTTAGCCCCAAAATAAAAACAAAAAATGTGTACCACTTTGACAGTAAAACGCAATTTACGTCTACACATTTGACTCTAAATTGTCACTTTACTTAACAGCAATCGTACCTCTAAATTCCAGAGAACCAATAGACTTCTCGTCCAGAATAAGCTACTATTACGAAATGAGCTGCAAAATTATCATGCCTTGTGAATTGATTAATATATTTTAAATAATACTGAGTGACTAAAGTGTCATTGAATAACCAAACTAACATGACATTCTCCTGTTAGAATATCAAAATAGTGCTATATTGGGAGTACTATTGGCAATGCATACCAGTTATACAACACCATTGTTATTAAGGGTTAATCATTCATTGTAACAAAAAGAGTAATTATGGGCTATAGTGAAAACAAAATGGGCTCATCGGTTGCTCTGTATTTGTAGATTATGATGATAACTAATGTTAAATAAATTGACATCTATATTACGTGTCTCTTTTTTTCCCCATAGAACTTAATCTTCTGAGTTTATTGAACCATCACATGAAGAAATGAAGAAAGAGGTATGTTTCTTTTCCAAAATCCTACATAAACACAAAGTGGCACCATTCCTTTTCTAACCTGATCCAAACACTCCCTATTGATGCATTATCCTAATCCAAACACACCTTATTGCTACAGTTGCCTAACTTGAATACAACATATTTTTGCCACACAATGAACCATCTAAATGCTCAATTTTCAAGGAGAAAAGACTCTTCCATTCTCACAAATCTAAAAATCCATATGGGTAGAATGTAAATTGAAACTTTAATTGAAAAACAAAGGATAAAAACATGATGAATCCATCAAATTGTTTACTAACCTTATTAAGCTTGCTAATTGCTGATATTCAAAGAGTGATACTAATAAGAGAATCAAATCTAAAACACAAATCATACAGCCCTTCGGTGTTTTATAGCATAGCCACACACACAAAATATACAAACTTAAAAAACTTTAAATGAAATTCAGATAAAAAGGCACATACTTGCGAAGATAGATTATGCTATAGCATCTATGAAGGTGATTGTGGCTGCTAAGGTGGTTGTGGCCACATTGCTGGACCCATATATGGTGGAGGCTGTTGTGTATAAAAACCATGATCCATCATACGCTTGTTTGAGATCATCCCTGCTGATCCAGACTGCGGTGAATGCTGAGGTGCCATGTAATAATAAGGCAATGTATCAGAAGGCCCGCCAACTGGCACATTCACCGTTGGCATAAATGTCATAACTTCTTCTTTTATATCCTCCCTCGGGACTATATCCATCAAAAAGTAAAATATTTCAGTCCTCGTGATTGCAGCAGCAATGTAACTTTTTTGCAGTATCCTCCTTTTGTTTTCCTCAGTATGATTCCATGACCGTAGAGTCAACTCCAATATGAACATCTCACATGCTCTTGCAAACACAATAGGTGCTTCGGCTGATATCATTCTTACGTCCTCATCAGCCTTCATGATCTTCTTAATTCTTGCTAATGAAAGGCTATGGTACTTGAAATCATTTTTGTTCCTATATTGTAGTATGCATTCGTCATCCAAGCAACCTATTCACAAGAAGACGTGTTTAGCAATCTCAAGATCAGTTAACAAAAAACTTGAGCTAAAGACCTAAGAGAAATAAGAAGAAAACAATCTGAGTGATGAATACATAAACAAATATAAAGCTTAAGTTTAAATATCGCCAAATACATATATTTAATAACTAAATAAACATAGTACCTGATTATCCGAGCAACCTTAGCAAACAACTAACTATAACTATATGTTCATAGACACTCCTTGGCAATTTTATCTGAGCAATCCTTTTAACCTACACGTGAGAATATGATTGATAACTCTTAAATGAAGGGTAGAGATGAAAATGTTGATTTAACGGGTAAATTAGGACATTAGGTACGGGTCAAAACGCGTATTTTAAAATAGGTCAACATGGGTAATTTTGGTAACGCGTCTAAATGGGTACTTTATAGTACACATGAACAACATGGGCAAGTATATAATGTCAGCTTTTTGACTCTCCCATGAGAACCTCAATTATAATCCCATGAAAATCTTTATCGTTGAACCATTCAAAGTCAGCTTAAAAAAAGTCTGATGAAAAGTTAAGGGGGCGTTTTTTTGGGTCGCTCATGTGTGATTTACTTGAGAGCATTAGTTGGTGGTATGCTATAATAAGAGGTCCCCTTTTTTTGTTAATCATGTTAATGTATTTTAGAATGGTTAGAAAAATACATCAATAGATGCTAACAATTAATATAAACAATAAAACTAATTAAATAGTGAGATATTTTAAAACTCAATAGCAGTGATGAAGGAGTACTACTTTTTTCATAATACAGTAGGACTACAATGCGCTTCATCCAAGTTTCGTAATGAATATGTGGTTTTGATTTAAACTCTAGACCAAGCCCAACGAATCAAGAAAGTGGGAAATATGTGGTTTGGATGTTATCTGCTGGTGCAAGTAACAGACAACTATGTCTGGGTAGACCAAGTTAAGCGTTTCCAAACTTTCGACTTAATAAACTAAAACTTGATAAGAATTCGAAAATTAGCTTGAGAGTACCTATATATTTTAGTATAGAAGTACCTATATATTTTAGTATAACAGCATGTGCCGTTGATTGTTTAGAAATGACCCATTTGAATCCGAACCCCTTTGACTACATATCCATACAATAAGAAATATACGTACGTTTAGTTATAACTTTCTCTCACTATGAGTATGTATTTATACATTAAATTTAATATAATTTGAAACCTATAATAATTGTAGTAAAACTAAAATCCAAAAGTTTCCCCTTTTTACCTATTACATAACGCACCCCGTATGCTCGCGTGTCAACAAAACTATTGAATATATAACTTAGCGGGAGTTTAGAAGTAAACATACCTGGGAATCGGGCATATAATGAATAAACCTAACAACATATGGTATTAAGATTGTATCATATTTCAAAGGGTTATATGGATATGTGTCATCAATGAAAGCTTTTCCTCCTCTACAACAATACTCAATAGATTACCAAGAAAAGAAACATGTCAATTCAGTAACTAAATTTCTGTATTTTGACATTTTAACACTCAACATCAAGTGTAAGTGACAAAAAAAATAAATAACCTGAATGAGAGGATCACCACACACACTGTCAATCAAACTTTCTCGTCGAAGTTAGCACAGTAAATGGTCGTTGAGCTTGCATAGGGATTTGGGCTTGTGGCTGAAAGGGCTGAGACATATTGACACGAGCATGATTATCTGCATTTCTCAGCTTGTTTGCCTCCTCACGTTAAGAAATGTGATCTTTAATTGTTCTGCAATATGAAGAGAATTTGTGTGTTTAGGCAACATAAATAATCAATTAATTCAAGATATAATCTAAAAAGGACTTACTTTTGTTTCTTAGCATTCTTCTGCTTGATGCTAATAACCATATCCATAGCCATCCCTTGGTGTTCACGTGTTTGACCATGCATATCTAGACCTTCCACGCTTTCACAGTCAATCTTGCAAATAGGTAAAATCAGTTGCATGGGTCAAACAGGCTGAAAACAACCAAAGTCTATATTTGATGCATTTTAAACCTCCTAAATTCTTTTTACTAAAGAAAAGAAACCAAGAAAAGAAACATGTCAATTCAGTAACTACATTTCAGTATTTTGACATTTTAGCACTCAACATCAAGTATAAGTGACGAAAAAATAAATAACCTGAATGAGAGGATCACCACATGCACTATCAATCAAAGTTTCTCGTCGAAGTAAGCACAGTAAATGGTTGTTAAGCTTGCATAGGGATTTGGGCTTGTGGCAGCAGAAACTTCTTCTGCCTTTTCGGACTTATTAACGGAGCAAAGGACGTCGAACAACACTCTAGCCACCTAGTAAGCTTTCCCCAATTGAACTCTAATAAGCAAAACAATAACAAACTGCATGAATGAAGCATTGAGTAAATTCAAGCGACCCCATTTATTAGGTCACTATATTTGATATATGAAAGTCACCCTCTCTTACTGCCCTCTCTTACTTCTGGATATCAACAGTCTCAAGCCAATTCATAAATTCATCAGTAAAGAACAATTGTTCCACTCATCAAAGCTCCTACTTTTTCCCTTTCCCCAACCCCACTTTTCACAAACTTCTCAGTCGACACCTCCCAAGACGGCATAACATCCTTTTTAACACCCGAATCATGTTCAACGATCTTACTAAAAATATAAGAAAATAAAGAGTAATAAATATATACCTTTTCGAGTTTCCTCTTTGTTACTATATGCGACTGTTGTGTGGCCAATAAGATCTAATTACCCTCTGGAAACACAACATATCTACAAACGTAAACTTCTCATGATCTTCTGGACCTACAAACCTTTTTGAGAAATAACCAATAAACCAATGGGTCAATTTCTGTGCACGATAACTCAAGAAAGTACAAAGAACATGCGGAAATACGACTTACCATGATGATAAGGATGCAAACAAAGACAACAACGAAGTCAGAAAAAAGTGTGACTGCATTCTTCTCGATGATCTCCTGAAGCTCTAGGAAATGACTATCATGAAACAAAAATAAGAATTATATACAACAACTGATGCTACTCACAAAAAAAAGGTATCGCATTAGCAACATATGATCAGCATACAGAGCACTAAAAGTGTTTCCCCTACACGATTTTATGGCATCAGAATCTAAAACAATTCATATTTATAACACAAAGATCCGTAGTGCAGTCATATTGAACATCAAATCAGAGAACCAAGAAAGGGGATTTCACAATTTAGATCAATAAACAATCCTACAAAGTTGGTGTAAAAAATGTTACAAAAGCACAATGAACAATGATAAAGAAGCTTGAGAAAATTACCAGCCATGATAATGCTGTATCAAGATTAAACATTGGCTATTAAACATTGGGAGATAGCCGGCATAAGATTCTCTGTTAACTCAAGATTTGTCAAACAATACCATAAACGTGATACAAAAATTCATATTTAGGTATATAAAAAATATGATGGAGCATAAAACGTTATGATATCAAAAATTCTTGAAACAATAATTCTTTTACCTATTTTTTTTTGTAGATTTTTATGCGTAACGTGTGTAAGCACCAGTTTCTCTTCTAGGAATCTAATCAAGGATCTCCCATGCTCGATTGATGGAATCTGCACTATCAGAATTCACCACCAAAGTCACAGTAAGATATGAAACATGTAATGAACTAAGTTTGGCTTTGCTGATTAAAGAAAAAGCCAACACAAAAATAATGCCAATATTATCGAATCACGACTACAATATAAACATACCTCATGATGCCATGTATCATCGCATGATTAAATAGATTACCTGCAAGCAAAGCAAACAGTGTACAGGTCATAATCATCCTTTCTGCAAAAGAAACAAATATATTATAAGAAGGCAATTATATTAGCAATCAAATGTGATAAATAACACATGACGATCGTTTTTAGAGGATACGGGATTAGGGCTGAGTGAAAATTAGGGTTTTTGGTGATGAATGAATAAAACTGGGATATTAATTAATTTGTGACTATAATTAAGGAATAGGTATGCATGACTCCAATATTATCGAATCACATATGCCTTTATAAATTGTAAGTTGCAAAGTAAATACCAACTAATGTGTTAGTGTAGTGGTAAAGATGTATGTCACACATACTCGCAACTTAGGTTCGAATCTAGCAACATGAGTTTTTGGAAAAAATTAATCCGAATTTTTTTAATTGTACATGTCCGAATTTTGCATAGTTTATGATTATGTGGCATTTTAATGATTATGTGGCATTAGTTTATGATTATGTGGCATTTTAATGATTATGTGGCATTGAGGTGGCATTTATGTGGCATTATCTACATGTAACGCCTCCTGTTATATATAATGTAGAGATATATATATATATATATATATATATATATATATATACATATATATATATATAATATATATATATATATATATATATATATATATAAAAGCCAGGAGTTGGTCGCTGCAATTTGTTGTTCGGAACAGTGGTCTCTACAGTGCTTTTAACAGTACATGTTGTTGTTAGGATTTGTACCCAAAGTTTGGGTTGGGCCTAAGTGTTTGTTTAACAAAATATTATGTTCCAACTCAAGTCTGTGCTTAATATACATACAATACAATGTTCTTTTAACAAATTAATTAATGATAGCTAATTACAAGTGTGTGGCTAATATACATGTAGTACAATGGTTACTGTAGCAGCACGTATTATAGCTCGGATATCAACTTTTGGAGTCTTCCCACTGTTGCTATACACATAATATCCTGCACATTATACAAACCCAGAAACTTCCATCACAAACTTTGTCTATTCTCAGTTAAGATATTAGTCAAGAAGAAGAAACAAAAAAATAGAATCTTTGTTTTGCATAAGTATAGTAACAGTAGTCACTTTTTGGTTGTTTTTTACATTGCTTTCCTTATCTAACTTTTATTTCTTTCATACAGATCTTAGACAAAATCAAATACTACAAGCTTGCATTTTCTAACTGCAAGTATGTTTACATATGATCTGTTTGTTGTTTCAAGTTAACCATTTGGATTTTTTTTTTTTTTTTTTTTTTTTTTTTTTTTTTTAATTTACTAACCATTATACTTATGTATGCGCTATTCCAAAACAATGTTGCCCAGCACTGTAAATTGCATACATACATATTATATTCTATATTCCCTTAAAATATCTAACTTGCAATCTAAAAAATGCCTAACAATTCAAGATCTGTAAGAATAGATATGTCGAACCAATTTCAGAATTATATGTGCAACTTAAATGATAAGATGCCTAAAAATACAAGACCTGTAAGAATGGATATGTCGAACGAATTTCAGAATTATATGTACAACTTAAATGATGAGCGCCAATTGCATATGCAACTCCCATGTGAGTTACATAGTATAGAGCAACAAAAAAGGCTGAAAAAACAGCCTCACTATCCTAGACCAACAAACAATGCCATACCAGAAGTTTATGGCACCAACTGTTAGACTGCAGATGAAGGAACAACTGCTGTAAACACCTTACAAATAGGTCCCCAAAGTTTACAAGAAGCTGAAAACTTACCAAAACAGTCGCCGTCGAATCTGAGCAAACATACTGACAATGTCATACAAGACACTCGCAAACGTAAACCATCTGCAACAAATGTATATGCATTCCAAAACGTCAAAAAAAAAGGTGAGTTTCATGCATTTACCATATTTTCATGCAACTAAATTTTATACAAACTAACTTTTTCCCTTATTTATGCAGAGTTAAAGGATAATCATGATACTTGCAATTCAGAGGATGCCTCTGATTATCTGCTATCTGCATTCATTAATGAAGATTCACACCATAAAAGAAAGACTATATCAAATAGTACTGATGCTGACAATCATATCACAAATGAAAATACTATAACTTTAAACAATAACAATGGTATGCACTTTTCCTAATTTTCAAATGCATATTCCAAATGTTCTCTAAAGAGATATTATCAATTACTAAGAAAAAAAAATTCCAACAAATGCAGGTTCTCAAACGAGTTATGCATCCACAGCATCTGTTGTACACGATACCATGGAGCAAAAAATCAGTCTAACAAATATGGCAACACACGATAGCGACACAAAAGGAAAAAGTAAGTTGTAGAATGTATTACATGTTATGTACTTAAATTCAATGACACATAAATTTTGGTTGTGGCCCATGCAGGATTAACGCATAATGATTATCAGTGTGATACAAATGATGATTATCATACCTGTCAACCCACCTCCATTAATGAAGGCTACTCCAATATACAAAAATGCAAACACATTTAGGAAGACTCCCAAAAAAGCCACATTTCTTTTACACCGCCAGTGTGTGATAAAAAAGAAGGTAGCCATTTTTCCTGGCCATTCAACAATTAACAATTTATTAGAAAAATTAACCCAGATAGTGTAACCCAATATAAAATCCACTTATAAATTCGGCTAATTCCTACAACATCCAACAATAGTCTCATTCTGTATACTAATTGCCATCCTCCTTTTTTAAGATTGAATATATTAGCATTAAAGTGAAAAGTATATGGGTACAAGATTTAAACAATTTACAATAAATGCAGATGCTATACAAGGCTACGACAACATACAAAATGATCAGGCGTATATCACCAATACCATAGGAAAACAGATAAGTCAGCAAAAGACAATATCTACAGTGATATATACAGGACATAAAAGGCAGCTGGAATGTCAAGATCCACTTACCCATACAAGAGAGCCTCGATCAAAAAGACAACATACAACTGCCAATTTGTCTATGCCTTCAACACAGTCCTGCACTGAGTGTTTAAGAATTAAGTATAATAATAAAAATATCAAATTTAATTTTACTTCATAATTTATGTTGATAAAAAAGTATTTCTAAAATCGCTTTGCCTTTAAACATGCAGGTATGTCACATTTGTATATTGATTTAGGCGATTCTGATTATGCATGTCAGTATTGCAATGCAACATTTTGGGATGGCGAAAGATTGAAAGGAAATTCTCATCAATGTTACCCAAAGTATACAAAATGTTGTGGAGGAGGGCAAGTGTATCTTAAAAAGGAAGCAGACCCGCCAGAATATTTCAAGCACCTTTTGAAAAATAAACATTTCTTAGATAACATACGGGCGTATAACCAGATGTTGAGTATGACATCTTTTGGGGCAGAAATTGATGAATCAATTAACAATGGAAAAGGGCCATATGTATTCAAAATTTTGGGTCAGATACACCATTGGATAGGTACATTGTGCCCAACCAATGGGGAAGACCCTAGGTTTTTGCAACTTTATATCTATGATACGGTAAATGAAGTTCGTAACAGGATGGAGCCTTTTGGTGGAACAGAACGGAGTGGGTTGAGGCCTGAAATAGTAGAAAGCTTAATACAAATATTGGATGAACACAATGAATTGGTGATGTAACACCCTGACCCGACAAGGCCAAGATATCACATTATGGTGTCATACAAAACATACATTACGCAAGCGGAAGTCTTTTAAATAAATAACCAAGTCTTAAAACATCAAGACTGGTATCAAAAGATAATCACAAATGCATAGTGGGTTAACCAAACAAAACCAAAGTAAAACAATAATATTCAAAGTACTGAAAGAAATGAAAGTCCGAAACAATGGACAACGAAATGATAAATAAATGGGTCTCTAAGTCCTATGCTCTCTCATTCCCAAGCCCGTCGCCCCGCTTATTACCTTCCGCATAAGAACAGAAAACATGCGGCTGAGCTTAAAAAGCCCAGTGAACAGATATATATAACATAACATAACGGAAAATAAGCATAAGCAACGAAGGAATACGAATACAAAACGAAAAGCATAATCATGAATGTCATACGAATTTTAAAGAGAACTAAGAATCAAGAGTGCATGAGAACTGAATAGAAATGAATCAAGAGAAATAATGAAATAAAGGAAAAGTTCATATAAGGATGTGCCATAGGAACTACATACACAATCCGTCAAATCATACTAAAGCAATACAAGTATATGAAGAGGGGAGACCTCTAAGTAATAAAAGTATGAGAAGGAGTGTAAGGCACACACCACCTGGTCACCATAATCATATAAACATAAAACCTAGGATGCATCCATACGCTCCCTAACATAAGTATGTATGTCAGTACTAGACTGGTCACACATATAAAGTTGGCCAATAGTGTACACAAAATCATAACATAAGGGGGAACGCCGTAGATCTATCATACCTCTACGGGAGTGTCATGCCTAGGGTGCCATCCAAGACATGGTCATGGTACCTCCACAACTAGGTTAGCTCAGGCACAGATCTATCATAGCATACAACAAATATAATCTAGCATGGCAAGAGAAACAAAATAGTAACTCAATAAGCATAACAAAACATAAGCATAGCATGGCAGAGACATTTAAATAAATGTCGGAATGAATCAATAAGAATGACAATCATACAATGAAAGTCATGAGTCAAATAAGGGAATCATATCAGGCATAGGATCGATAGAAATATCCCTACTGAAAAGGGAAAGAATATATGTACCTTATCAAAGCACATAAATCAAAGCAATAAGATGAATGGAAGCAGATGATCACTCATTCTTCACCCGATCTACATTGATCATAAGTTCATTTATAAGTTTCATAGTTTCATAATCGTAAAGGTTTCATTTTAGTTTTCTTTCCATTTTAGGTAACTTTCCATATTTAGCAGGTTTCCATGATTAGTAACTTTCCAAAAATATTAACTTTCCATATTTAGTAACTTTTCAAAAATAGTAACTTTCCAAAAATAGTAACTTTACAAAAATAGCAAGTTTCCATATTTAGTAACTTTCCAAAAATAGTAACTTTCCATATTTAGTAACTTTCCAAAAATAGTAAGTTTCCATATTTAGTAACTTTCCAAAAATAGCAAGTTTCCATATTTAGTAAATTTCCAAAAATAGTAAGTTTCCATATTTAGTAACTTTCCAAAAATAGTAAGTTTCCATATTTAGTAACTTTCCAAAAATAGTAAGTTTCCATATTTCGGTTTAAAAGAAATTTAGGGTTTCTAAAATTAGTAAGTAGTATTTAAAAAGGTTTAAATAGTCATTAATGTCGGAATTGAGTTTCATATATTAATATACTTATAAAATGATGTCATTTCACAATTTAGAGTTTTACAAGTCAAAATAGGGTTTCCAAATTAAGCAAATGCGAGATTAGGGTTTCTAATTACACAAGTCATTTTAATTGATCATTTAAAGTGATTAACCTCCAATTAGGGTTTCATATATTCAATTAGGTCATAATTAAGTTATATTTCCCGAATTAGCAGTTTTAGTGTTTAATTCATATAATTTGGGTTCCATATTATCATTATTCAAAGATTAGGGTTACTATCGTAATTATGCCGAAGTTAAGGGTTAATATGTAAATTAGTTAAACCATAAGTTAGATACTCTTAAAATGACAAATAGCTTATTTAGGTTCTAAAGGTGAAGCAATTATGCTTATAAGTGTTCTAAATAATTAACTACTTAAATTCAGAATTAACATTAAAATTGGGTCCAACTTTAGCTATTTTTAACACACCTTAAACGAGCTTATAAAATTCTATACTTTTACCCAGATGTACCTATATGTCTTAAGTATTTTACATAATTTTTCCAGATTTTATTAAGTAGCACAAGTACAAACTAAAAATCGACTTTCACAACATGTACCCGAATGAATCTGCTGGAACACCCCGAAAGTATGTAATTATTTACCTAGGCTAGACATCTCAGAAAAATCTTAAAAATTACACAACGTAACTCATATACCAATTTTCATTCTGCAAAAATTTCAAGTCTTAATTCGTTATAGATATTAAATTAAAAATCATGAACTACGACCGAATTTTCATAACCCGAAATACAGTTTTGACACATGAATTTCTAAAAATCAAATGGTTGCCTTCTAGACCTCTAAAAATCATCAAACTAATTTTATTTGATCCCTATTTCATTGAATTCAGTTTTAGACCAAAGAATCACTAAAATTCATGCCTGTATCATCATTCTAAAATTCGTTTAGTTAACACAAAATTTCTGACAGCTTAGTTTGCATATACAAATCCGATTTCCATAACATAATTAATCATATTAACACATATTAATATATATTGATCCGAAAATATTGTTATAGATTAGAGTTTACATGGTTGCCTCTTATATTAGATCGAACGGAATGAGAATACAAGGATTTCTACGTCGAACAAATCACCAACACTCTTCTTCTCCTTGATCAAAATCGAATGGAAGAGAATAAAATATGGATCGATTAGGTTTTACATATGAACATGTCTTATAGATTGAATGATGAATTATATGATTACCTTTGTTGTGTTTTTATACGAATTGAACAAGATCAAGATCAAATTGTTGCTCTCCTTCTTCTTCTTTTTGTGATCGACTAGAACAAAGATTCTAGGGTTTCTTGTGTGTTTTTTTTGTGCCGACAAAGTGGAGGAGGGAAAAGGGATTTTAGGGTTTCTTTGGAGAGGGTAATACACGATTTAACAAAATTAGGGGAGGAGGGGAGCCGAAATTATGGGGAGGGAATTAAGGGATGATTAGTACTTTCCATAATTGCTAAAATAATTCATACTTATCTTTTAATATGTTGTGTACAAGTTTTTAAATATAATCGGCCTATACGTGACATATTAAACGTGCCATAATTTATATCATAAGGTTCATATATAATTTCATATAATACTTTAGATTATGTGTTCATATTGTATGGTTTCGAGTCATAACATGTTATATAACTCAAGTTTTAATTTATAGCGTATTTTATAAGTCGTATTTAATTTAGGGTGTTATAATTCTTCCCTCCTAAAAAGAAAATTTCGTCCGCGAAATTGAAATACGAAATTGAAATAGAAATACGAAATTGGAAGCGGAATCAAAATGAATACGTACCAAGTCACAAAGAGAAATGTGGATAACTGGATCGTATCGATTCTTCGGTCTCCCAAGTAGCCTCGCTCTCAGGATGATTCTTCCAAAGAATCTTTACGAATGGAATTGTTTTAGTTCTCATGACTCTTTCCTGACGCTCCAAAACGGCCTCAGGTTCTTCACTATACGAAAGATCTTCCCGAATCTGATCGAACGGGCAAGACACAACATGAAGCGGATGATAATTATACTCATGAAGAAGAGATACATGGAATACATCGTATACGTGAGATAACTGGGAAGGTAACGCCAAGCGATGAGATACCTCGCCAACCTGATCAAAATTATTGGAAAGCCCTAGGCTTTCATAATTCACAACGAATTCGTTCCAAGGAATACGAAACAACAATGTAGCGGATAACGATTTAAATCTCACACCGAGATACATGAAACATTCATGCTTGTAAGCAATACGAAGGTAGTACTAAAGAGTAAAACCTCATCAACTCAGTCCAGATTCTTAACGAAAAGGAAACTAGTGCATCATTATAGAAGAACTCATCAATTTCAAACAGATATTGATCGAACTAAGGAACATACCACCGGTCAATGAAGCATGTGCCGAATCATCAAATGTATCAAGAGTTTTACAAGAGATAGATAGTATAATTGTACTGATGATCAATCGAGTACAACTCGAAATATCAACTTGTATTGAAACGCATAATGAGATGGGTAGCATATTTGTACCGACGGTCAATAGAGTATAAATCGGAGTATCAAAACGCATCAGAAAACAAAATAAAATAGGTCGAATAATCATACGGATAAAACACATCAAAGAGCTAACGTAGTCGTACAGACGATAAACTAAGCACATAACGGAGGATCGGAACGTGTCGGAGAGCATAACGGAATAGGTCGGATAATCTTATGGAAAACCATAACTCAAAGGATTAACGCATCGTGAACCAGATCTTCTTCATACGCCCAAAACGTCTAACTCTCCACAACGGGGACATCGTACGAAACATACAAATTTCATAGTCCACCATTTAAGGTTTCTCTTCCACAAGGATAACTAATCCACCAATCACAGTAATCAACCCCGGACCTTAAACCAGTAAATCTCCAACTTAATCCAATCCAAAAGGTGTTCTACATCTCCGTAGGCAAACTCAATCATGCCAATACACTTGTCAAACTCTCCGTCCCATACATCTTCAATTTCAACATAGTTGCTCTGTCCGTCCATCCATCTGAAGGTGAGTAGTCGCCATAAAATCTCGAGCCGGTCTTGAAGGTCTTCTGCATTTCTTCTGGAAGTGTGAAACAAAACTCGATTTTTCTGACATGATCACTGCAGGTGCGCCAAGGAGCTTGAATAATCTTCTGTTGAAATAAATCTCTGCCGATCTTCCAAGTGAGCCACCAAGTTGAACGATTCACTACAACCCACATCGTTTTGTCCTTCCCAACGTGCGCGTAAATCTCGTTACAAGGTTGCTGACAGTTTTAATCCCACTTCTACATACGAACATCCAAAATGAGGAAAACCACTCGTACTTTGATGCTAACTCCCAATCTGTTGACATGCTAGACACTTCGCCATCAAAGCATTCGCATCCGTTGTGATACCATCCCGTCATAATTTATGCTACAAGTCTCTACATAATAGTACAACTAATATGTATAGAGCGAAAAGAACGGGGTGCTTCAAGCATAACCGTTTCATTCAAATCTTCTACATAGATCATAATTCAACCACCTTGCTCCTGAGCTTCTTCACATCCGTCATAACCAATCTCCAGTCGTGCGTCTGATAGTTCGCCTCCCACGGTTTATCTGCATAGATGCATCTCTAGCAATCTTTCCGTATAACCTAAGGACATAGCTGACCTTCTTCTCAAGTAGAAACAAATATCCCTCTTAACTTTCCAAAAGTTCTCCAACTTATTCTTCATCCCTACCAAAATTATACTCTTCGAGAAACTTACATCGAGCTCTTCTGACGTAGAAATTTTCAACACCAAAATACAAGGATGATTCCCGTGTTTCTCTTTCGTCCCTGAATATACTAAATCGTCATACTATGACAATTGTCCAAGCATTCATGAAATACACGATTCATCAAGCTCACAAGAATAGTCGGAGCAGTAGTCAATACGATTGGCATCACAATGCTCATAGAGATATGCTAGGAACATCTTGCTCCTTCACATGAAAATGGACATAATCAGATTACAAATCGATCATAGAGAAAACTTCACCCTGAAGTTGATTAGATAAGTCGTCGATAACGGTATCAGTCCTAATCACCATACTACTAAGATTCCAGAATTCCATGAACAACCTCATACCACCATCATTCTTCTTCATAACCAAACTGAAACACAACACAGAGACGCACACAGACGGATAAACCACTTCCTAGAAGTAGGTCCTTCAATACTCTTCATTCAACGTATGTCGTTCGTAAGGGATTTCGGAAATAGGCAAAACGTCGCTTACACATGAATAGAGTTCTGATTCAAATAACATACTGACCTCAGGCACTCCTCAAGACATTCTATGACTCCAATAAGTTCAAGGTATATGATGTAACTATTATCACGCTGGCCAGACGTCATAATACTTTCATCATATACACATGCCTTTATTGCAATCACAGTCTACCTCAAGTCGTGACAAAACACATTCTAATAAACGGATCAAAACAATTACATTCGAGAGGAAAACTTGGTAGTCCATCAAGGAATACATCGCAAAATTTAACATCGAAAACTCTCGAGCGAGTTACATCAAACGGAATATCTTCACAAACGCGAGGGATTAATATACGGAATTTCAAAGCAAAGGTGATCATAATAGTATGCCAGGTCAGAAACCTGGGCACGGAGTTTGAGTTTCATAAGTCGTCAGAGATGACAAAATCATAATTGTTGTTAGCATTTCAATGCTCAGTCAACAATTACATGACCATAATGAAATTGAATCGAACATTCCCAAAGAAATCAGATTAGCAGAAAGAAATTGATCTTCAAACATCCTCAACCGCACATGATAATCTACACTCGTGATGGATAGTCACAAGATTCTCATAGAGATAGAATTAGGAATAGCAATTCAATAATGCAGAGGGGACTTAATTTGCTTAGTAAAAGCAAAAGACACCACATGATATGTCGTTCTCGTATTAAATAAAACCACGCAGCACGATCGCATAAGTAAGGAATACCCGAAACGATATTTGATGTTTCAGCAGCCTGGTCCCTGGTCAGAGCGAACACTCGACCCTCGGCAGATTGCTGTCAATCATTCTCATTCTTACGGTTGTTACCATTCACCTTCGGACACTCTTTCGTCCGACGTCCAATCACACTACAACTGAACCCGGCATCCAACGTCTTATAACACGATCACCCAGATGAAACTTCTCACAGTCAACACATGGAGGAGATGGAACCTGGTCCCACACTTCTTCTGCTCAGACGAACCCGAACGTAGGGATCAAAACGAACAATGAAGACAAATCAAACGTCAGGATCAAAATACGAAGGAAGAGATTGCGTCAAACGAGAAGCCTAATGTCTACCCAATATCCTCACAGGTCATTCTTAGGTTCTACAGGTCAAACCCTGTCGCTCTGATACCATAACTGTAACACCCCGACCCGACAAGGCCAAGATATCACATTATGGTGTCATACAAAGCATACATTACGCAAGCGGAAGTCTTTTAAATAAATAACCAAGTCTCAAAACATCAAGACTGGTATCAAAAGATAATCCCAAATGCATAGCGGGTTAACCAAACAAAACCAAAGTAAAACAATAATATTCAAAGTACTGAAAGAAATGAAAGTCCGAAACAATGGACAACGAAATGATAAATAAATGGGTCTCTAAGTCCTATGCTCTCTCATTCCCAAGCCCGTCGCCCCGCTTATTACCTGCCGCATAAGAACAAAAAACATGCGGCTGAGCTTAAAAAACCCAGTGAACAGATATATATATAACATAACATAACGGTAAATAAGCATAAGCAACGAAGGAATAAGAATACAAAACGAAAAGCATAATCATGAATGTCATACGAATTTTAAAGAGAACTAAGAATCAAGAGTGCATAAGAACTGAATAGAAATGAATCAAGAGAAATAATGAAATAAAGGAAAAGTTCATATAAGGATGTGCCATAGGAACTACATACATAATCCGTCAAATCATACTAAAGCAATACAAGTATACGAAGAGGGGAGACCTCTAAGTAATAAAAGTGTGAGAAGGAGTGTAAGGCACACACCACCTGGTCACCATAATCATATAAACATAAAACCTAGGATGCATCCATACGCTCCCTAACATAAGTATGTATGTCAACACTAGACTGGTCACACATATAAAGTTGGCCAATAGTGTACACCAAATCATAACATAAGGGGGAACGCCGTAGATCTATCACACCTCTACGGGAGTGTCATGCCTAGGGTGTCATCCAAGACATGGTCATGGTACCTCCACAACTAGGTTAGCTCAGGCACAGATCTATCATAGCATACAACAAATATAATCTAGCATGGCAAGAGAAACAAAATAGTAACTCAATAAGCATAGCAAAACATAAGCATAACATGGCAGAGACATTTAAATAAATGTCAGAATGAATCAATAAGAATGACAATCATACAATGAAAGTCATGAGTCAAATAAGGGAATCATATCAGGCATAGGATCGATAGAAATATCCCTACTGAAAAGGGAAAGAATATTTGTACCTTATCAAAGCACATAAATCAAAGCAATAAGATGAATGGAAGCAGATGATCACTCCTTCTTCACCCGATCTACATTAATCATAAGTTCATTTATAAGTTTCATAGTTTCATAATCATAAAGGTTTCATTTTAGTTTTCTTTCCATTTTAGGTAACTTTCCATATTTAGCAGGTTTCCATAATTAGTAACTTTCCAAAAATAGTAACTTTCCATATTTAGTAACTTTCCAAAAATAGTAAGTTTCCATATTTAGTAACTTTCCAAAAATAGCAAGTTTTCATATTTAGTAACTTTCCAAAAATAGTAAGTTTCCATATTTAGTAACTTTCCAAAAATAGCAAGTTTCCATATTTAGTAACTTTCCAAAAATAGTAACTTTCCAGATTTATAACTTTCCAAAAATAGTAAGTTTCCATATTTAGTAACTTTCCAAAAATAGTAAGTTTCCATATTTAGGTTTAAAAGCAATTTAGGGTTTCTAAAATTAGTAAGTAGTATTTAAAAAGGGTTAAATAGTCATTAATGTCGGAATTGAGTTTCATATATTAATATACTTATAAAATGATGTCATTTCACAATTTAGAGTTTTACAAGTCAAAATAGGGTTTCCAAATTAAGTAAATGCGAGATTAGGGTTTCTAATTACACAAGTCATTTTAATTGATCATTTAAAGTGATTAACCTCCAATTAGGGTTTCATATATTCAATTAGATCATAATTAAGCTATATTTCCCGAATTAGCAGTTTTAGTGTTTAATTCATATAATTTGGGTTCCATATTATCATTATTCAAAGATTAGGGTTACTATTGTAATTATGCCAAAGTTAAGGGTTAATATGTAAATTAGTTAAACCATAAGTTAGATACTCTTAAAATGACAAATAGCTTATTTAGGTTCTAAAGGTGAAGCAATTATGCTTATAAGTGTTCTAAATAATTAACTACTTAAATTCAGAATTAACATTAAAATCGGGTCCAACTTTAGCTATTTTTAACACACCATAAACCAGCTTATAAAATTCTATACTTTTACCCAGATATACCTATATGTCTTAAGTATTTTACATAATTTTTCCAGATTTTATTAAGTAGTACAAGTACAAACTAAAAATCGACATTCACAACATGTACCCGAATTGGATCTGCTGGAACACCCCGAAAGTATGTAATTATTTACCCAGGTTAGACATCTCAGAAAAATCTAAAAAAATTACACAACGTAACTCATATACCAAATTTCATTCCATTATAGATATTAAATTAAAAATCATGAACCACGACCGAATTTTCATAACCCGAAATACAGTTTTGACACATGAATTTCTAAAAATCAAATGGTTGCCTTCTAAACCTCTAAAAATCATCAAACCAATTTTATTTGATCCCTATTTCATTGAATTCAGTTTTAGACCAAAGAATCACTAAAATTCATGCTTGTATCATCATTCTAAAATTCGTTTAGTTAACACAAAATTTCTGACAGCTTAGTTTGCATATACAAATCCGATTTCCATAACATAATTAATCATATTAACACATATTAATATATATTGATCCGAAAATATTGTTATAGATTAGAGTTTACATGGTTACCTCTTATATTAGATCGAACGGAATGAGAATACAAGGATTTCTACGTCGAACAAATCACCAACACTCTTCTTCTCCTTGATCAAAATCGAATGGAAGAAATAAAATATGGATCGATTAGGTTTTACATATGAACATGTCTTATAGATTGAATGATGAATTATATGATTACCTTTGTTGTGTTTTTGTACGAATTGAACAAGATCAAGATCAAATTGTTGCTCTCCTTCTTCTTCTTTTTGTGATCGACTAGAACAAGGATTCTAGGGTTTCTTGTGTTTTTTTTTTGTGCCGACAAAGTGGAGGAGGGAAAAGGGATTTTAGGGTTTCTTTGGAGAGGGTAATACACGGTTTAACAAAATTAGGGGAGGAGGGGAGCCGAAATTATGGGGAGGGAATTAAGGGATGATTTCCATAATTGCTAAAATAATTCATACTTATCTTTTAATATGTTGTGTACAAGTTTTTAAATATAATCGGCCTATATGTGACATATTAAACGTGCCATAATTTATATCATAAGGTTCATATATAATTTCATATAATACTTTAGATTATGTGTTCATATTGTATGGTTTCGAGTCATAACATGTTATATAACTCAAGTTTTAATTTATAGCGTATTTTATAAGTCGTATTTAATTTAGGGTGTTATACGTGAAGCTATTCAGAATAGCAAGAGATAAACTTAATGAAGAAAATGTACCTGAATTCAAGATCCAGCTTTATAATGTAGTTGGAGCTCAAGAATATCAGCTCCCTTCTTCAGGAATTCTTGGAGCAATCGTATTCGAAACTGATGCAAACAGCCGGACAGATTATGACATTATCATAGAGTATAAAGTTCGACACCGAAAAAGAATCAACAAACTTCATAGTTCATACATGTCTCTCCAATTCCCTCTCCATTTTGTTTATGGGCAGCCCGGTTATAACACAAAAATGACATTAAAAGGTGAGAGTGCAGTGAGGAAAAGGAAAAAGCTATCTATGAATACGTATTATAAATACCAGCTACATGAACGGTTTGACGAGTTTGGTCTTCTCTTTAGAGGCGGCAGGTTATTCCAACAATATGTTGTCGTCGCTTACTGCACACTTGAACAAGAAAGGCTCGATTTCATACGATCAAAGCAGAACAACCTCAGAACTGAATGCCTCTCAGGTATTTATGATACAATGTCAAAAGGAGACCATTTTGGAGCTAATATAGGCCAAAAAATAATCCTTCCCTCAAGTTTCACGAGCGGTCCAAGGTACATGTATACCCACTACCTCGATGCACTTGCCATATGCAGAGTTCTTGGTAACCCTCAATTTTTCATAACTTTTACATGCAACGTTAATTGGCCAGAAATCAAACGCCGAATGAAAAAATATCCAGAACTCACCACATCAGACAGGCCTGATATAGTGGACCGGGTTTTTGAGCAAAAGGTGGAAGATTTTTTAACAGTTCTCAAAGAACAAAAGATCTTTGGTCGTTGTACTGGAGGTGAGTAATATTTTTCTAACATTATATTGGTCGCTGCAATTTGTTGTTCGGAACAGTGGTCTCTACAGTGCTTTTAACAGTACATGTTGCTGTTAGGATTTGTACCCAAAGTTTGGGTTGGGCCTAAGTGTTTGTTTAACAAAATATTATGTTCCAACTCATGTCTGTGCTTAATATACATACAGTACAATGTTCTTTCAACAAATTAATTAATGATAGCTAATTACAAGTGTGTGGCTAATATACATGTAGTACAATGGTTACTGTAGCAGCACGTATTATAGCTCAGATATCAACTTTTGGTGTCTTCCCACTATTGCTATACACATAATATCCTGCACATTATACAAACCCAGAAACTTCCATCACAAACTTTGTCTATTCTCAGTTAAGATATTAGTCAAGAAGAAGAAACAAAAAAATAGAATCTTTGTTTTGCATAAGTATAGTAACAGTAGTCACTTTTTTGTTGTTATTTACATTGCTTTCCTTATCTAACTTCTGTTTCTTTCATACAAGTCTTAGACAAAATCAAATACTACAAGCTTGCATTTTCTAACTGCAGGTATGTTTACATATGATCTGTTTGTTGTTTCAAGTTAACCATATGGATTTTTTTTTACTAACCATTATACTTATGTATGCGCTATTCCAAAACAATGTTGCCCAGCACTGTAAATTGCATACATACATATTATATTCTATATTCCCTTAAAATATCTAACTTGCAATCTAAAAAATGCCTAACAATTCAAGATCTGTAAGAATAGATATGTCGAACCAATTTCAGAATTATATGTGCAACTTAAATGATAAGATGCCTAAAAATACAAGACCTGTAAGAATGGATATGTCGAACGAATTTCAGAATTATATGTACAGCTTAAATGATGAGCGCCAATTGCATATGCAACTCCCATGTGAGTTACATAGTATAGAGCAACAAAAAAGGCTGAAAAAACAGCCTCACTATCCTAGACCAACAAACAATGCCATACCAGAAGTTTATGGCACCAACTGTTGGACTGCAGATGAAGGAACAACTGCTGTAAACACCTTACAAACAGGTCCCCAAAGTTTACAAGAAGCTGAAAACTTACCAAAACAGTCGCCGTCGAATCTGAGCAAACATACTGACAATGTCATACAAGACACTCGCAAACGTAAACCATCTGCAACAAATGTATATGCATTCCAAAACGTCAAAAAAAAGAGGTGAGTTTCATGCATTTACCATATTTTCATGCAACTAAATTTTATACAAACTAACTTTTTCCCTTATTTATGCAGAGTTAAAGGATAATCATGATACTTGCAATTCAGAGGATGCCTCTGATTATCTGCTATCTACATTCATTAATGAAGATTCACACCATAAAAGAAAGACTATATCAAATAGTACTGATGCTGACAATCATATCACTAATGAAAATACTATAACTTTAAACAATAACAATGGTATGCTCTTTTTCTAATTTTCAAATGCATATTCCAAATGTTCTCTAAAGAGATATTATCAATTACTAAGAAATTTTTTTCCCAACAAATGCAGGTTCTAAAACAAGTTATGCATCCACAGCATCTGTTGTACACGATACCATGGAGCACAAAATCAGTCTAACAAATATGGCAACACTCGACAGCGACACAAAAGGAAAAAGTAAGTTGTAGAATGTATTACATGTTATGTACTTAAATTCAATGACACATAAATTTTGGTTATGGCCCATGCAGGATTAACGCATAATGATTATCATTGTGATACAAATGATGATTATCATACCTGTCAACTCACCTCCATTAATGAAGGCTGCTCTGATATACAGAAATGCAAACACATTTCGGAAGACTCCCATAAAAGCCACATTTCTTTTACACCGCCAGTGTGTGATCAAAAAGAAGGTAACCATTTTTCCTGGCCATTCAACAATTAACAATTTATTAGAAAAATTAACCCAGATAGTGTAACCCAATATAAAATCCATTTATAAATTCGGCTAATTCCTACAACATCCAACAATAGTCTCATTCTGTATACTAATTGCCATCCTCCTTTTTTAAGACGGAATATATTAACATTAAAGTGAAAAGTATATGGGTACAAGATTTAAACAATTTACAGTAAATGCAGATGCTAAACAAGGCTACGGCAACATACAAAATGATGAGGCGTATATCACCAATACCATAGGAAAACTGATAAGTCAGCAAAAGACAATATCTACAGTGATATATACAGGACATAAAAGGCAGCTGGAATGTCAAGATCTACTTACCCATACAAGAGAGCCTCGATCAAAAAGACAACATACAACTGCCAATTTGTCTATGCCTTCAACACAGTCCTGCACTGAGGGTATAAGAATTAAGTATAATAATAAAAATATCAAATTTAATTTTACTTCATAATTTATGTTGATAAAAAAGTATTTCTAAAATCGCTTTGCCTTTAAACATGCAGGTATGTCACATTTGTATATTGATTTAGGCGATTCTGATTATGCATGTCAGTATTGCAATGCAACATTTTGGGATGGCGAAAGATTGAAAGGAAATTCTCATCAATGTTACCCAAAGTATACAAAATGTTGTGGAGGAGGGCAAGTGTATCTTAAAAAGGAAGCAGACCCGCCAGAATATTTCAAGCACCTTTTGAAAAATAAACATTTCTTAGATAACATACGGGCGTATAACCAGATGTTTAGTATGACATCTTTTGGGGCAGAAATTGATGAATCAATTAACAATGGAAAAGGGCCATATGTATTCAAAATTTTGGGTCAGATACACCATTGGATAGGTTCATTGTGCCCAACCAATGGGGAAGACCCTAGGTTTTTGCAACTTTATATCTATGATACGGTAAATGAAGTTCGTAACAGGATGGAGCCTTTTGGTGGAACAGAACGGAGTGGGTTGAGGCCTGAAATAGTAGAAAGCTTAATACAAATATTGGATGAACACAATGAATTGGTGAAGCTATTCAGAACAGCAAGAGATAAACTTAATGAAGAAAATGTACCTGAATTCAAGATCCAGCTTTATAATGTAGTTGGAGCTCAAGAATATCAGCTCCCTTCTTCAGGAATTCTTGGAGCAATCGTCTTCGAAACTGATGCAAACAGCCGGACAGATTATGACATTATCATAGAGTATAAAGATCGACACCAAAAAAGAATCAACAAACTTCATAGTTCATACATGTCTCTCCAATTCCCTCTCCTTTTTGTTTATGGGCAGCCCGGTTATAACACAAAAATGACATTAAAAGGTGAGAGTGCAGCGAGGAAAAGGAAAAAGCTATCTATGAATACGTATTATAAATACCAGCTGCATGAACGGTTTGACGAGTTTGGTCTTCTCTTTAGAGGCGGCAGGTTATTCCAACAATATGTTGTCGTCGCTTACTGCACACTTGAACAAGAAAGGCTCGATTTCATACGATCAAAGCAGAACAACCTCAGAACTGAATGCCTCTCAGGTATTTGTGATGCAATGTCAAAAGGAGACCATTTTGGAGCTAATATAGGCCAAAAAATAATCCTTCCCTCAAGTTTCACGGGCGGTCCAAGGTACATGTATACCCACTACCTCGATGCACTTGCCATATGCAGAGTTCTTGGTAACCCTCAATTTTTCATAACTTTTACATGCAACGTTAATTGGCCAGAAATCAAACGCCGAATGAAAAAATATCCAGAACTCACCACATCAGACAGGCCTGATATAGTGGACTGGGTTTTTGAGCAAAAAGTGGAAGATTTTTTAACAGTTCTTAAAGAACAAAAGATCTTTGGTTGTTGTACTGGAGGTGAGTAATACTTTTCTAACATTATATTAACCCAAAAACTAGATTGTCCAATATAAACGTCATTCTGTAAACCTTAATGTTCTTACCAATTACATTTTTTTAAAGCAGTTCTTTACATAATCGAGTTTCAAAAACGGGGACTTCCACACTGTCACACACTCTTATGGTTAGACGCAAAAGACAAAATAAAAAATCCAGAAGAAATAGACAATTTCATTTCTGCAGAACTACCAGACAAAACATCTGATCCAGAAGCATATAAAGTTGTTGCCGATATGATGATGCATGGGCCATGCGGGAATGCTAAACCAAATGCTCCCTGTATGCAAGAAGGTCTTTGCAGCAAGCATTTCCCTAAAAAATACAATGACACTACTTACTTTGACGACAACGGTCATGTACATTATCGGAGAAGAAGAACACCAGCTTATGTGGCAAAAGGTGAGCTCAGATTAGACAACGCGTATGTTGTACCTATTTAAATACATCTTCGAAGGCACGGATCGGATTGCTGCGCGTATTACAAAACCAATCGGTGATCCAGGACCATCGTCATCTGCTCCAAAGATACAGATAGATGAAATAAAAAACTTTATTGATGGTCGCTTTATCTGTCCACCTGAAGCCTGTTGGAGGATACTTGATTTCCCGATACACCATAGAGAGCCAGCCGTGCAGATACTTGCAGTTCATCTTGAAGATATGCAAAAAATAACTTTTCGTGATAAAGAACCTCTCGGTCATGTTGTAGCAGATGATGGAAGAAAATTAACGACTCTCACAATGGTTTGTGTATAATCAAATGTTTGAAGACGGAAGGTATTTAACGTATTTAGATTTCCCTTCAGAGTACGTTTGGTACGAAAGCACAAAAACATGGAGACGAAGAAAACTTAAAAGTAAATATTCAATTGGCAGATTGGTGTACGTACATCCAGCCGCAGGAGAACTCTTCTACTTCCGCATGTTACTTGGCCACCAGAAAGGCTGTAAATCGTTTCTTGATGTCCGCACTGTTAACAACAGAGTTTTTAACACGTATCGTGAAGCATGTCAGGCCATGGGTCTGCTTGATGACGACAAAAAGTGGGATACAGCACTACAAGAAGCGGCAACATCAGCGAAATTGCGTACACTTTTTGCTCACATTTTGCTTTACTGTGAAGTTGCAGAACCTCTGCAACTTTGGGAAAGGCACTGGCATCGTATGGAAGATGACATTCCAAAAAAAGCTTCTCAAACAAGTGGTGTTAGAAACCTACATGTAAACATACCTGAGATGAAGGAATATATCATTTACGAAATAGAAATGATCCTCAACACCCATTCCAAATCAGTCAAAGAATTCGGTTTCTCTTTGCCTCCACAACATCTTCTCGACAATTTGCAAAATAAGCTGTTAATGGAAGAAAGAAACTACAACCGTGAACAGTTGAAAAAGGACATCGCTGACTCAGTTGTTAAACTAAATACTGAACAGCTCCAAATTTATAATCTTATAATCAATGCATGTAACAAAAAAAAAAAAAAAACAGGAGTTGGTGTTTGTCTATGGCCACGGTGGAACAGGAAAAACTTTCCTTTGGAAAACGATTATTAACACCTTACGTTCGGAAGGGAAAATTGTCTTGGCCGTTGCATCTTCAGGTATCGCCTCTTTGCTCTTACCATCTGGCCAAACGGCGCATTCAAGATTTAAGATACCCTTAGAATTGACTGACGAATCAATGTGTAACATCAAAAAAAATACAATAATGGCGAAGTTACTTATTGAAACCAATTTGATCGTATGGGATGAAGCGCCAATGAATGACCGAAGGTGTTTTGAAGCACTCGATAGAACTCTAAGAGATATTTTAAGCAACTCAGAAAAACCGTTTGGCGAAAAACCGGTTATGTTAGGCGGGGACTTCAGGCAGACATTACCGGTTAAAAAAAAAGGAACAAAGTCACAGATAATTGGCTCTTCGATTGCTAGATCACATTTGTGGCGCCATTTTAAAGTCTACAAGCTTAAACGTAACATGAGAGTACTTAAAACAAACCTAACTGAAGAGGAGAGAAAGACAGTAAGTGACTTCTCCACATGGTTATTAGATGTTGGTGATGGAACACTTGGGCAACCTGACGAACAAGATCCACAGGAGGCAAGCTGGATTACAATTCCTACACAATATCAAATACCAAATGGTGACAACAGCATACAAGAACTTATTGATTTCATCTATGATAAGGAAACCTTAAAAAAACCAACAGCGCAAGTCTTACAGGAGAAAGCAATCGTATGCCCCAAGAATGAGACCGCTGATGCCATAAATGAAAAAATATTATCCCAGCTACAAGGAGAACCTACAATATACATAAGTTCAGATGAAGCAATCCCTGTTGGAAGAGATGCAGCTGCAACTGAAATGTTATACCCACCAGAATACCTGAACACTTTCAAATTCCCAGGTCTACCACCACACAAGCTTCAGCTAAAAATAGGAGTTCCAATCATGCTACTCAGAAATGTCCATCTCACAGGTGGACTCTGTAATGGCACAAGAATGATAGTCAAAAACCTTATGTCAAAGTTAATTGAAGCAGAGATTATCACGGGAACAAGAATTGGGGAAAAAGTATACATTCCAAGAATCCCATTGACACACAAAGACCCAAACTACCCTTTCATTTTCAAACGCAAACAGTTTCCAATAAAAGTCTGCTACGCTATGACAATCAATAAAAGTCAAGGCCAATCTCTCAACAAAATTGGGGTCTATCTTCCATAGCCAGTTTTCAGCCATGGGCAACTATATGTTGCATTATCACGTGCAACATCCCCTTACGGTTTAAAAATTCTTTTGACACCTGACCCTGAACACCCACCGAATACAACTAAAAATATAGTGTATAAACAGTTCTTAAACAGAATTTACCCATCACAGGTTGCCATTATTTAAGTGCACTACATACTAGCTATTATTTTACTATTACATAAATTGCAGTTATACTATTACTAATTTCTTTACTATTATGCAACTCAAATGTACTGCATTAAACATATTACACTATAGAAAGTAGATATTCTATTTTCGCTAGATTAAACATGTTAACATACAAGAAACATTAACACTAAATTGTTTTTTTTCATGCATGCAGGATGACGGAAACTAACATTAAGGACCTGCGGCCAACGAGCAGAAACAAAATTATAGAAGCAAAAGTGTATCGATCATGGATTGCCAGAGATCCACCAGACATTACAGAAAAAGGTTACCGGGCGATTTTACTAGACAAACAGGTCATTTTTTTAAAGCAAAAAAAAAAAAATAAAAATTATTTCTTAAGTAATATTATATATCAGAATGATTATAAAAGAATACTTTAATCTAAACAGGGTGATCCAATACAAGCGAACCTAGAAGTCAGTGACAAGAACCAGTTCATCACCTATCTTATACCAGGAAGAGCATATCGAATCTCTGGCTTCACATGTATTCCTACAAATAACTGGCAACAGACATTGGAAAACAAAACATCACTTTTGTTTACTCGGTTTACAAAATTTGATCCTATACCACCAACAGGATTCCCACACCATTATTTCGACTTTGTTTCTTACAATCGGTTGCCTTACAAAGTGGTCGACCCAGAAGACAAAAACCGGAAACAGTACCCAGTTCTAACAGGTGCCACGAGACATTTTCTACTTTCCATTTTCCTATATTATTACTTATAAACCATACCGCTTTTTTTCTACAATTGCAGATTACATAGGTTGTTACATAAAATCAGGAGAAAAGGAAAAATGGGGAAACCCGAACAACGACCAAATGATGGTCCGCAGAATAGAAATCCAAAACCTCAAGTAAGTAAAATAAAATAAAAAAAACTTTATAACATTTTATATGATACACAATTGTCTACAACAATATACTCAAATTTAATACTTATTTGACTCAGCCGCAACTCAATTGAACTGACACTAAGAGATGACCTTGCTGAAACTTTTCCAAAAGAAGAAATAGATGCACTACAAAAACCAGTCATAATAGATTTTAGTTCTTGTAGAGTGTCAAGATTCCGAAACACTTTGCAACTGTCATCGACACCAGCGACTTACTACTATATAAATCCAACAATCCCAGAGCTAGAGCAATACAAAGCAGAGTAAGTACTACACCCTAACCTTTATTGCCCATAATTTTTTTTACTAACAAAGTTATTAACTATATCATAAATGTAAAACAGATACAAAGAAGTGTTCGACCTAACTCCACCATTACAGATTGTTAGGAACCCATTCCAAGACAAAGAACAACAGAAAACAAGAAACAGGATACCCTTGGCTACACTTTTAAGTCAACCTCCAACAACTTATGCAGTAAGTTATAATCAATTTTTAAATATACTCTTCCCTTACTTAAAAAACACTTTAAAAAAAATATTAACTCTGAATTACGTTTTGTTGAAAAAAACAAAAAGGGTGTCCGTTTTACTTGCGAAGGGACTATTACAGGCATTAATACATCACGTGAATGGTACTACCCGTCGTGTACATCCTGTACAAATAAAGCCTACAGTAACGAAGACATATTCGAATGTAGAGTGCATGGGCCATTGGTGTCTCCAAGTTACAGATAACAGTATACGACATACTATTCTTACACAATCTACACTCATCTCACACTATCACCACATATATGCAGATACAACTTTAAAGCATATGTAACGGACACAACAGGAATAGCCATGATTACATTTTTCTCACCAAAAGCAGACGATATTGTCGGTATCAGCTGTGATGCACTGGTTAACTCACTTGAAAATCCTGACCCTCGACAATTTCTAGAAAAAATATTATCACTCATTGGGAAAAGACACATCTTCCAATTTCACTATAACACGTCTTCAAAGCAAGGACCAGTTGACTTCATTTTAAATGAAATATTAGACAAACCAGACACACCAAAATAGATCGAGGATATACCTTCAGGTAAAAAAAAATTACAATCCAATCTATAAGTGAATTATAACCAATTAACTGTACCTAATTTGTAAAACATCGTCAATATTATTTTCACAGGGTCAACTATAGCACAAGAAGTATATCAAAGTCTTGAGATTGGCATACCTCAGCACCAGCAAATGACAGCTGCAATTGATTACCCTCTAGCAGCTGCACCAACCATCAACATACAAACAACACCTACGCCTGCAACACAAGAAGAAACCGATCCAGGTAAACAAATGTTGGTTTTAGGAAATTAATAGAAAAACATTACTTTTAATCTAAAACTTTCACTCCTATTATTTAACAACTGCAGAAGTGGCAACAACACCACCAGCCTACACGTATATGCAAACCAGATCAAGGCAAGGAAAACAAGCAATAACACAAACTGCAGGTTACAGACTTTGTCTAACATCCACACATATTTAAAAACCAAACACAAATATGCATTCGCTAAACTTTTAATTGTTTCTTTGCAACAGGTGACACACCACCACCAATAGAGAATCCTTTCAGTGAAACATCTTCCAAAATCCCAATGCGAGACAACGATAAACCTACAGCCGTTAAACGACAACTCTTCCAAGAAAACCCACCAGATGCCAAAAAGAATAAAAAAGAATGAAAATCTTCATGCAACCAAGAAACCACATCCAACACCAACACTTTTGTTAACCAGATGCTGTTAAAACATAGGCTCAACTGGATACTATTGTAAATACGTTTGTGAAGCAAACCACTAGCAATATCAAACTGCACTTAATAGCTACTGACAACGTTAAAAATACTTTTGTAACATGCTTGCACTACAGGCAAGCGTAAATCGTATGTACGAAAACAACCTCTGTTATGCCAGAGTTAAAATGCAATACCCCTTTTGCATTTACTTACTTTGTACAATCTTCAAGATACACTTCTATAATATGCAACATACATTTATACTTTTTCCCTACAAAAAACAAAAAAATTATTATTAATAATAATAATAATAATAATAATAATAATAATAATAATAATAATAAAACAAAACAAAACAAAAAACATAAACAAAGAAATTAAAAAAAAAAGGAACACAACAAGGGATAGAAAAAGTGATGGATTTTATTCATAAACTTAATATCTTACAATCATCACCACACAGATTAAAACAACAGCAACGACAACCACATACAACTAAACTAATCATGCACTTCCATCACCATCACATGACGACGCTTCTCAGCCTTGGCTTCAAGCACAACATCCAAAACAGCAAGCAAAATCTCCCTATTCTTAGCTTGCGCTTCCACCAAGCACTCCATCCCATCCCAAGCTGCTACATCAAAATGACTAAAACTTTGGCCTTCTTGAATCAACTGACCAAAGTTTTCAATTTTCTCACGCAAACCACCACACCATTCACCAACCTTATTTATAAAACCCTCAATTTCAGTCTCTTCTTGCACAAACAGAAATTTGAAACAGTCTTTCACCTCATCAGAACCGCAAATATCTTTTAGCAAATCAAAGTTTGGAGTAGAAACCATATTTTTTTTTTCATGCAATTTTTAAAGAAAATTTGTGGGATATAAGTGAAGATTATAGACACATGTCCATTACTTATATAGGCACAACATATAAGTCTAAACAGTAGCACCAACTAAATTGGAACAATACTCATTTAGGCCCCTGATGCACCCCAACCACAAGTTTTAGACTCTAAAACTGCACATACCACATGCAACTACTATGTGCCACAGGCCTATCTTAAAAAAAGAGAATCAATGTACCTTTATATACACATCTTAACCCCAGGAGTTTGTTTCCAATGCAAACACACTTCAAAAAAACATACCCCTATTCTATTTTTAACTTTTGCAACCAATTATTATTCCCAAAATAAGCTAATATCTATAAACAAATACCCAAAATGATAACCAAAATTGACAGTAACCAAACAAAAGCCACATACAATAATTCAAAAAATGTTATACCCTACTTGAAACCACCAATTTTTTTAACTATAATAGTTCCAGTAAAATAAGCTTCTTTTCACATAAACATGTTTAATTTCATACAATAACTTAAACAACAATGAACAACATCCATTAACACTAACACAGATTTCCTAAAACAATTTAAAAAAAAAAAAAAAGCACACACAATTCAAATACAACATCCTTGAAATACACAATTGCACCCAAAATATAGACCATAAAAAGTTATAATTTTATTTATACCAACATAAACGACCGCCAAGTTCCAGTTAGACTGGAACTTCCATACACTGAAAATATATACTATACGCTACCTGCATAATTGAAAAAAACGTAACTGCAACACTACCATTTTTACATCCCTAGATGACACAAAAAGTTACTACATTTAAACGCATTTAACCATACAAAAGCCACAAACACAAGCAACATTATTTCAATTTTCTAAGTTTCTTTATGATCTTAGATTTCTCACCAACACGCAAACCAGCAGCGTAGCTCCTCTGAATCAACCAACCAATTTCATCATAATCGTGTCGCTCCGCAGCCTTTAGATCCTCCAAACACTCATCGAGAACACAATCACTCCCAAACTTCTTTAGCTCAAGGATAATTTCATGCCTGTGCTCAATACGGGTCTTCACTTCTTGAATCCTTTCATTGTAGTCCTTCTTATTACATCTGTAAGCGTTCTTCTCACGGAAAAAGATAGCTTCCAAAACTTTCTCAATTCGCCTATCACCAATTTGCTCTCCAATCTTTAACAATTTCTCAAACCTAGAAGCCATAAAATAGCTGTTCACCCAAACGAAGTTTGTGTGGCCACCGTTTACAAACCCTAATTTTTTCGATACAATTCACCCCCAAATTACAACAAATAGGTAACACCATTTGATGGGCTAACTACCCAAAACACACCAAAAGCCCAAAAAAAAATAAGGCCCAACAAAAAAAAAGAAAAATGCTAATATATTAACACTTTTTTTTGTACTATTTCTTTTTATGGTTTGTTATACAGTTTTTTATGTAACCTTTAATTATAAAAACAATATTTACGGTTACTCTTATAAATACTTAAATCATACTATACGGCACAATCTTCTTAACCACTAAAATGCAATAATTAAAACCGCGTATTACTGTTATAAGCACTTTGCAATAAACGTTTTTCATGCACGCAAATCCTATACATTCACCCAAAACACTCCCGTAACACCGCGCGGGCTACCCCGCTCGTTCACTACTAAACCACACCTTTGAGAAATTTTAATAATGTTTAGTTGCTTGAAATAATTTGGATTTTGATTAAACATGGTAACAAACTTACTAAAAATTTAACAACCCATTTAGTTTTTTTTTTTTAGTTTTTTTTTGTTTTGTGTTTTTGTTTGTTTTGTTTTGTTACAAAATCGACATGTGATTTTATACATATTTTTTGTTGGATGAAATTTAAATGAGTTTGACTAAATTGTTTCAATTTTGACTTTCTATTAGCCAATAGAATGACTCCATTTATTCTAAGTGACAAAATCCAGCACTCATATTGATCCAATTTTAATTACTCCAACAATTTTTTTTTCTGTTCTTGGTTATATAAATATAAAAGATATATATAAACTCATGAACTTTAGCTAAGCGAACCAAGTTTTGCCACTTGATTATACACTTGCATAACATGTATCATGAGTCATGACCACATAAGCTTATATATCGAGTAATGTCTTTCAAAATTTCAATACCAAGACAAATTAGAAGTTCCTTGGTCATCAATCAATCATCATCACACTTTTGGGCCAAACCCATACACCACCCGAGTTTCGTATAGAAGTAGTAATATTCAATTTGAATACAATGTCAACAAACAGTCTATATTGACTCTTTCTAAAAAAAAAAAAAAACACCGCTCAAAAGGCGTTGACTTCTAGGCCATCACAGGAATATTTGAAAGTTATTCAGATTGACATATTCCTACTGAATAATGAACTATTAGAGCACAAGGTGCACTGCTCTTCATGCCTCGCCAGTCACCCTCACCACAGCTTGCCACCACACCTAGGTGGCTTGTTTTTTCTCGCCACTTGCACCCTCGTCGTCTGCACGACGAGGGTAAAAACCGTTCTTTTGTCAGTTTTTTTTTAGTTTATGTTTTGTAAATAAAGTTGTAAGTGGTGGGCCCAAAATGAGTAAGTTGAGGTTAATTGTTAGTGAGGGGTTAGTTGTGGAGGTTTGTTAAAGTGATGTAGTACCGTGGCCCCACCTATCCTTCTCACTGCACCTTGTGCTCTTAGTAATCTTAGCGGATAATGCTCTTTAATTATCTATAAACAATCACTCTCGTTACAACAATCATCCATACATGGCATCACTACAAATGACCATACACAGAGGTTCAAGCGTCCACAAGTATGTCGTAGGTTTTGGACAATATGTCTACCAAAATGTCTCGACAAGCCAATCAGTTTATAGCAAGTACGTCAACTGTAGAAGTATTTTTATATCAATCATGACATCTGTAAGCTAACCTCATTCAAAAATCAAAACATCTTTATCATACAACCCAGACAAACTTGACATCTAAGCAAAAAGAAAGTAACAAAACACATATAGTTTGAACATCACATTTCTTAAACCAAGGTTATCAATTTACAATTTCTCCGTACCAATGTATACTCTTGTAGAACCAATGTATTATATTGTAGAAACATGAAATATTAATCTGTCAATATCTAATGCAAACAAAATATTAACTCGTCTAAGCAGATAGGCTTTCAAGTATAGTAGCTCTAAAGAGAATCAGATACTGCATGCGATATCCAAGTCATATACCTGAATCAGCTCAATCACTCCTACAACTTCACTAATAGAAGGTCGACTAGCAGGCACTTTCTCCACACATGCCAAAGCAATCTGCAACATTTGAATCATCTCAGTTGTAAGGTTATGAAGCCTTATAAGCTCAACATCAAAAACCTCTGCTGTCCACTCTTCCTTAACAACTGATTGAACCCATACTGGAAGATCCACCATTTCGCCACCTGATGGTGATTGGAATGGTTTTTTTCCAGTTAAGATTTCCAGAAGGAGGATACCGAAGCTGTAGATGTCGGATTTATGGGTGTGTACTTTGGTTTCTAGGACTTCAGGGGCTTGGTATCCAGAAGAGTGAGAAGATGGAATGAGTGGGATGTTCATGATAGGAATTAAACCAATGTCGGTGATTCGGGCTTCCATGTCTTCGTCTATTAGTATGTTTGAGGATTTGATGTTTCCCAGAGTGAATGTCGGGCCTCCAATGGAATGGATATGGGCTATGCCTTTGGCGGTTCCTAGTGCAATTTTGACTCTGGTTTCCCAAGCAAATGAAGTTCTACCCGCACCAGTGTTTCCTGTTGTTTCATGCAGACTACTGAGTAGAGATAGATAATTCACATAAAAACGGACTTTTAACTAGCAACAAAAAGTGCATACAGACAGACATCTGTGTTTTGAAAGTTATTGCTTGATACCGAGTATAAGATAAGCATAATCAAATAACTAACTGTAAAAAAGTGGATGTAAAAGATAATCTATAAATGAGGTTCTGTCCATTTTAAGTTGTGGTAATTAGATACATGTTTGGAGTGTTTGGAAAATTCTGATTACCAAAGCGACAAAAAAATATACAGTAACAGCTAACACTATAATAAAGCGGGTATAACAGATAACGTTTAAATGTCATTCTCCCACATAAAGTTGTGATAATCAGATATGTTTGGCAAATTCTGATTATTATAGGACTTAACAAATGAAATGTTTGAAAATGGCATTATCAGGAAGGGTCAGCTTGAGTGATAAGATTAAAAGTTAAAACTCATTTCAAAGTGATTATTTGACCCCTAAATACTCAAGTAACTAAAAAAGCAGACTCTATTTGTTGACTTCTCAAGCACTAAACTGGTGATTATCATGATCATAAAACACAATTATGGTAATAAGTTGCAAAACGTAAATCCAAACATCAAAGAGTGAAATATACGTACCATGCAAGAGGGCCATTAAGCTACCAGCAGCATAATAATCATACAAAAGAAGCTTCTCATCCATTGAGTAATAAAAAGCATGAAGAGTAGCAACATTTTGGTGCTTTCCGACTCTCCTAATAAGCTCCAGTTGCTGTTGAAACTCAATCTTAGTCGCATCCACGTTACTCAACCTTTTCACAACCACAGTAGTCAACTCATCCAGTACAGCCTTATATGATACTCCAAAACTACCCTTCCCGATCACCTCAGCAGAAGCTCTCAACAAGTCATCAAGATCAAAGTTGTAAGAAAAACCTTCAAAGAAAACCAGCTTGTTGCATTCAGGATTTGGTACCCCACTAGAAAACTCCTCTTTAGGCTTCTCAGTCCTTTTGTCACTTAATGGGTTCGGGTTTGTTATCTGGGTCCCACTTTCATCAGTACTCTTTTTTCTAAGACAGCAGAAAACAAAGGCGACAACCAAAAGTAATGTTACAACACTTCCCCCAAATGCCATTGCTGCAATAACCCATACTGATATTTTCTTTTTGAAAAGAGTATGTCCACATGACTTGAGAGGTTTTCCACATAACAAAGGATTTCCTATAAATGATGAACTTGGGAAAGCTTTAAAGGAAGATGGAATACGACCTTTGAGATGATTGTAGCTTATGTTAACATGTTTTAATTTTGATAACGTGATATTGGGAATTCGACCGAATAGGGAGTTGTTGTGGAGATATAATCCTGTTAACCGTGTTAGCAATTGGATATTTGGTGGGATAGTTCCGGTAAATGAGTTGAATGATAGGTCTAATATATGAAGTCTGTGAGGAAAGAAGGTTGGAATGTTCGTAGTGAAATTGTTATGTTGAAGGAATAAAGAGCGAAGTGAAGGTAGGGAAAGGAGATCAACTGGTAAACTTCCACTTAAGCGATTTGATCTTAGGCTTAGAACTCTTAATGCATCAAGCTCTCCAAGAGTGCCAGATGGTATTGGGCCTGTAAGGCCAACAGCAGGAAGTCGAACAATAAGAACACGGGTATTATCAGCTGTACAAACAATGCCTGCCCATGAAGTACAGATGTAAGAAGCATTTCCATTCGTAGTATCATCGTCCCATTTAAGCTTTGGACTATGAGGTACCAAAGCAGCAAATGCAAGAAGAGCTTTTTTATCAGCATTTAAGTTGGCATTGGACAGAGGCAGAAGAGAAAGTATGATAAAGATTGGCAAAAGGAGTTGAGATGAACAGAGCCTCATGATTAAGTTTACACACGTGTGAAGCTTATGGTGATTCCTCTTAGACGATTTTCCTGGTTCAGCACACATAAAAGAAGATATTAACATAGTGACAGTACTTTATCTGATATTTGCAGAAATCTATGAATAAGTGAATAGAAAATTGCATAACGTATTAAGTACTGCATTATCCAGCTGCTTATGCAGCAAGAAACAAAATCGCAGTTTAAGTTAACAACTCTGCAAATGTAACCACTAAGGATGCTGTATTACAGTAGAACCATTAGAAATTTTGATTATTTTCTAGTTAATGAAAATTATGTTCAGAAGTTAAACGCTCAAAGAGCGATAACACGCGTTTCTCCATTTCTTGCAGATAACAAAGAGCTAAGAAGAGCATATCAAAGTCAGGGGAGTCCTAGAGTTGGATTTATGCATGATAAACAGGTATGATAACGTATCATAGGCTTATGATTCATATGCAGGAATACTAGGACCTACACCCTGCATCTGACTAACTTTTTGGCATATGCTGAAGGACAATTTTCCAGTTTATGTCCTTGATTTACCATGAAACAATGAAAACAGAACAAAGCACTTATCATGGATCCTTAAAGATTAAGTTAGCACCTACTAGTGGTAATAGAAAGGATAGGAAACAATATATGGAGCACAACTTATATAGCAGATGCAGTTTCGTGACTCCATAATTTACTAGATCACACAGCATTACTTCAAAAAAACGCAAAGTCAAATCAGTTGTGGATTTTGAACAAGATAGCTACAAATAGCAGAACTCTCCACCAAACATATATGATTACCACAAGCTGACAAAGTGACGATGTCATAATCATAGCAACTATTTGAACTTCTTTTACATCATTTTTATATACAGAACTTTCTAAACTTGCCAATTGTTGTACTTATCTTTCTGAACTCTAGTTGTATAACTTATATCTTGAATGTCTGAGTGGAATGTGAACTAGGTTCGAAGTTAATTTAATCAACTACTCTGTATTACCTAACTGCAACTCCTAGTAATCTGTATATCATAACAGCTAAAATTTTCCGTCTTCCGTACCATTAAAAATCACTCAAACCTCATAAAACAGGATACCTATTAGCAAATCAGACCAGACCAAAATTGCGAAGACAAGCACAGTTTTAACTATAACGTATCAATCGCCTAATCAAATATCCTAAGCTAGAACAAATTAACTAGTCATGAGTACAAGTTAGTCTCACTTATATAAATACGCAAAACTTGTAACAACTTGTACTTTCATATATTCATCGAAATCTTACTCAAATCACCTATACAAACACACTTTTAACTAGAACGCAGTAATCGCTAATCAAATACACAAATTCTACACTACTGTATCTCAACTGTCTTTCGTCAATGTAATTAAGCAAGTAAACTAACTATTCGCCGTACAAACACACAAAAACGCACAAATTAAAATTAATCACGTAGCTCTTTCACTGATTCACATACACGTAAACGAACACAGATCTAAAATTACGCATTTCATAAGAGTAAACTAACTTTAACCGAAAAAAATCACACATGCAGAAACAAATACGTACCGCAAATTATTAGGTCAAATTAGGCTTTCAGCAGCTCCTAAACATAAACGCTAACCGCCGGTGACGTCATCACCGATTCAACCTATCAAAACAATTATAATTAATCAGTTAATGCTTCTCATAATTAGTATAATGTAACTCTTTAGTAAACTAAATCACACACACACTAATTCAACGGAAACTTAAATGTTTACCCCACGGTGACGTCATCGAGCACTATCAAAACCGTTACTAATCTTCAGCCAATGCTTCTAGAACGTTCTTCTGATCACACAATTCGAAACAAAAAGCTTTAAACGATGAACTAAACGTGTAAATTTCGTTATGAAGGTGAAAAATGGATACACACAGTGAATGTGTGAGTGTGTGTGTGAGAGAAAGATGGGCGGGAGGAGGATTTTGGTATATTTGTTTGTAACAAACTTGTGAGCGAGGTGAGTGTGAATGTACACGTAGGCCGCTAGGATTTCTTTTTATTATTATTATTATTATTATTATTATTATTATTTTTTATTTTTTATTTTTTAATTTTTAAGTAGACCTTGAATTATTTCATCATTTTCTAAAAAATAAACACGACCAACAATTGTATTTATCTTCTTTTTGTCACATGTCAGGCATACAAGCAGACATGATAATCTAGACCCAAACGGTCCAGATGAGTTTACATGAAAATGTAATAATTTGTACGTTGTTGTTAGTCTAAACAAAACTCTTAAAGCGAGGGTATCGTTGCGTTCTTCCCTTGCGTTGTTCTACCAGCCCAAACCCAAACCCAAGACATGGTAATCTAGACCCAAAGGAGGTGGCGCCGTAGCCACCGGCCAGCGCCAAGATATATATATATATATATATATATATATATATATATATATATATATATATATATATATATATATATATATGGTAAATTCTCAAAAGGGGACAATTTTTTTTTTCAAATTCCTTAAATGGGACAAACTCAACATGTTTTCCCAATTTAAAAAAAAATTTTAAAAAAAAATTTCGGAAAATTTTAAAAAATAAATATTTTTCGAAAAAAAAAATTTCGAAAAAAACATATTTTTTGGAAAAATATATTTTAAAAAAAAATTTTTTTTTATAAAAAAAATTTTTCGGAAAATTTTAAAAAATAAATATTTTTCGGAAAAAAAAATTTCGGAAAAAACATATTTTTTGGAAAAATATATTTTTAAAATTTTTTTTTTCGGAATATTTAAAAAAATAAATATTTTTAGGAAAAAAAATAATTTTTTTGAAAAAAAAATATTTTTTTGAAAAATAAATTTTTTTCGCACATTAGCACATTAGGAAATCGCACATTTGTAAAAAAAAAGTCAAAGGCCACGTGGGGTGCGAGTGGGCCTGCAAATGATTGGTTAGTACCTTTTGTCTGGGACACGTGTCAAGAAACCAGAGGGTTCGCACGATCGCACGTTAGCACTTGACTAAATTGGGAAAACATGTTGAGTTTGTCCCATTTAGGGAATTTGAAAAAAAAAATTGTCCCTTCCTAGGAATATATATATATATATATATATATATATATATATATATATATATATATATATATATATATATATATATATATATATATATATATATATATTTTCTTTCCTTTTTTGTTTAAAAAATTCGAACCTTGGGAAGAAATGGGACATTTGGCAACGGATATATTACCGTTTGGATACAATTAACACCTAAAAAAAAAAATCAAATTTTACTCCTTGAAAATCCTATAAATACCTCCTTATTATTTCATACTTCACACACACTTTCAATATATTTTATAACATATTATTATCTACTTTTCCTCATTTTTTTCCAAACAAAATGAATCCTAATTCACTATGGATTAACAATATGCTAACCGACCCTTCGAACCAAATGACGAGCTCGTCTTCGAATCCGGCCAACAATCCGGCCTCGTCTTTCGAATCCATACCCTCAAGGGCCTTACTTTCCCACCTTCACAAACCCATATATGAATCCCGAAGAACAATCGCTAATTAGTCAATGGGAATTGCAACAATATAATCAATTTTCTCAACAACAACAACCAAACCAAGCCACCGCTTCCCAACCAAATTCCGACCATGCATCCTTCCATCTACTAGACGAAGACGAAGACGAAGATTAAGAAGAAGAGGTGGTCCTGACCCCGACGTCCAAAAAAACAAGACGAAGAGTAAGGGGAAGACGAAGACGAAAAAAACCAAAAATTCGCAAGAAGGTACTCGAGCTCGTAACCTTTGGACCGAAGACGAGGAGTTGCTTTTGGCGGAGTGTTTTATTCAAATATCCGAGGATCCAAAAAGAGGTGCGGATCAATCAAAGGATACGTTTTGGTATATGATTCTCGACGTATACAATATGGAAGCCGAGAAACACAAGTGGACTATTTATACCAAGAACATGTTGACAGGAAAGTGGACTCCAATGAATCGAGAGATTACCAAGTGAAATTCGATGGTGAATGAAACAAGTGTTATGAGTGGGGAGAACGATAAAGATTTTATGACGAGGGTGCATATGATGTATAAAACGGTGACGGGTTTAGACTTTAAACACATGAGCACTTGGTTTTGAAAGACAAGCACAAGTAGAAAAATCCGGAATCGACATTGGCAAGGCAAAATCGTCTTCGGGTTACGGACGAGGAACCCGAGCATTTTGGAGCAGACACGTTGCCACGGCCAGATGGCATGTACCGAATTTCTAAGAGTCAACGTTCGACAAATTCGACCGCTAGTTCCGGTTCAAACCCGAAAATGTTTCAAGAAATAATGCAACAACAATACGAGTTAGACCGCAAGGCAAAGATGAATGTTATCGAACGAGAGTCACTCGCGAGAGTTAATTTATACAATTCTCAAATGATTGCCGAGGAGATGCGAGTGCTACAAATGGACACAAGCAAGATGCGCGGCTATCGTCAAAGCCCAAAAAGCACGAATCCGGGCAAATTATCCAACCGAAGAGTAGTTCACTTTATGTATTTCTATGTTTACGTACTATGTTTTTATTTTTATGTAACTTTTTATTTATTGATGTAATGTTTTTTTTTTTTTTTTTTTTTTTTTTTTTGATCTGAATACAAAACCCAAAGTAAGATACTTGCAGAAAGTATCCGCCCCTGCCCAGAAAGTCTTTAAAGAAGGTAATTAAGAGGAGCTCTTCCGATTTCACATAACAATATGCATTCATTTTTTTTTATTATATTTTTTTTTTTTTTTTTTTTTTTTTTTTTTTGTCAAGTAGTTTTGATACGAAACAGTTGCTCAACAATATAGGGCGGGCCTAGTAGTAGAATTCTACATTCGGATAATTTCAATATAGATTTACTGGGGTTGCTAAATTAATGTTGTCCATGTGTCTATTTAGCAGGTGATGCACTACAAGAGCTGTACTAAAAGTCATCCTTAAACGGTGATTATCGTGTGGAGATCTCTTTTTAACCAAAAACATCTCAACAGCAATCAATGTTTGACATTGTGATGTGACTAGAAAAGTATGTAATCATCCTTTGCTTCATTTTGTGTTCAAGATCTTTCATGAGCCTGGTTTATGCTCTTGTCATCGACACTATTGTGATGGTTTGGGATTAACTTAGCAAGTGCGGATACAATTATCATCTATGATCTGATTCTGACATGCATTCTGATATAGGCTAGTTCGATCAATGTGTGTATCCAAAGAATGGAACATACTGATCCAAAACCCTACTTTCCAAAAACTTAGAAACCCTAGTCCTGAACCCCCTTCTGGTCTATTTATTCCTGTCAGTGCGAACGAATATCGTGCAAATATAATTGGTTAGTCAATAAGCTTTTTTTTTACAAGCTAGGTTGTCCGTGCTAGTGTTGAAGAAAGGATAGCTGAAAAGATGTTTGGGAAGTTTCAATTCTATGCAAGCTGCAAGATCCTTTCTTCAACACTAGCATGAACAACCAAACCTATAAAAAAAGCCATATTGACTAACCAATTCTATTTGCACGATATTTGTTCGCACTGACATGAATAAACAGACCAGAAAGGGGTTCAGGATTAGGGTTTCTAAGTTTTTGGAAAGTAGGGTTTCAGATCAGTGTGTTCCATTCTTTGGATATGCACATTGATCGAACTAGCCTATATCAGCATGTAGTTCGGAATCAGAATCATATATAATAACTGTATCCGCACTTGCTAAGTTAATCCCAAACCATCACAATAGTGTCGATGACAAGAGCACAAACTAGACTCATGCAAGATCTTGACACAAAATGAAGCAAAGGATGATTACAAACTTTTCTCAGTTACATCACAATGTCAAACATTGATTGTTGTTGAGATGTTCTGAATTGATACATGTAAGAGATCTTCACATGATAGTCACCGCTTAAGGATGGCTTTTAGTACAACTCTTGTAGTGCATCACCTTCCAAATAGAGACATGAACAACATTAATTTAGCAACCACAGTAAATCTACATTGAAATGATCCGAGTGTAGAAATAATTTCTACTATTAGCCCCCCCCATATTGTTGAGCAAGTGTTTCATATCAAAACTACTTGCCAGAACAAAATTAAATGCATATTGTTATGTGAAATCGGAAGAGCTCCTCTTAATTACCTTCTTTAGAGACTTTCTGGGCCAGGGGCGGATACTTTCTGCAAGTATCTTACTTTTGGTTTTGTGTTCAGATCGAAAGTTATGATCCTCAATATCTATAATAAAAAACAACATCCTACCCATCAGGCATGTATCACTTACAATGAGGTTAAAATGGAAAGTTTCCTCAAAATTGAGATTAAGGAGACGAAGTCGAAAGAGAATGATAACGAAGGCCAAAGACTTATACAAAAAAGATGGCTACAAAACTTAAAAATATCTATGGGTGTACGGCATTAGGCAAATGATTCACAATATATATAATGTTCTAAATTTTGACCGTTACTCAACGGTCATATTATAAACTTGAAAAATACTTTTGATTATTGATATTAAGCTTAAAAGGATTTGAAATGACAAAATGATATAGCCGTTGGAATAAAATAAACGCATCTTTTGCAGATATTGGGGTATTAAGTATAATTTACCAATTTTGAAATGCAAACTTAATGTTTTAAGTAGAAAAATAACTATAAAGTTTCATTTCTTGACCGTTAGCCAACGGTCATATTTTAAACATGGAAATACTTTTGACTTATTATGATTAGACAATGATCTTGGTGATATATGTCTTTTGCATATAATCTACGAATTTTGATATGCATTTTGCGGATATTGGAGTTATATCTATACTATACTGGAGAATGATGTATTAAACAATATTAAACAATGGTTGTCTATGACCACACGCAAGAAGCTATATGATGAAGCTAATTGAATAGTTTAAGATGAAAAAGATAAACTTGTCACAGTCTGCCACAGTTTTACTGTAACACCCCCAAATCAGAATGCAGCGGAAGAGATATCAGGGTGCTACTTATTGGGATCACAACACAAGTAATAGAGAACGAATTATCTAATCCGTTTTAAAGGTTACATAAATCAAAACATAAGTTTTACATATTTATGAATGCGGAAAACAAGGCCCATAATAGTTTTAAGTTGTCCCATATTACAAAACATTGGTCATGAGTGTTATGTGTACACTCCAAAAGTGTGCCTATGCCCCTGCCAAGCCTTGCATCATCATATACTAAACAATTAAATACCTGAGAAAAACATGCTAAAAAGTCAGCAAAAAGCTGGTGAGTTCTTACGTAAAGCAGTAAGGTTGGACCAATAAGTTTACAAGTTAACATTATAAAGTGCATAATGTTATACGAAAGTCTACTACGCTTCGCTAAGTTCCATGTTACCGAAGCTACGACAGTGTGCATGAAATGAGTTCATGTTATAATAATAAGGCCCAACAAGTGTTCTATCCCGTGACACTTGTAATTCGACATGGTATACATCCGTTTGTCTTATCTGGACAGTTGGCTCTCCAACACGGATGGAGGTGTCACCATCAATAGATCTATTTATATCACTCGTGCTTCCCAGCGGGAACTAACGATACATGAGTATGGGCAATGAATTTGGGATACAGTACTTAGGCTAATACGTAATAGTTTTTCAAACAAAAGCATTGTATAAATAGTCCATTAAAACAAGCATGTTTCTCACCCCAAGTTTGCAAAGCAAATACGAGTTAAAAGTGGGGCTACGAACTCACCTCAGAATTAAGTCCTCTAAAATGAATAGTCAAGTAGCAACAGTGTGTGGCACCGACACGCGACCTAAATTAGTATGGCAATTCTTAGTTTACAGTTTTGTGTACTCACGACTCAAAGTGTTTAAATAAATTTAAGTGTTTGCAAGTGGTTGTGTTTAATGTTGCTTGTGTGGCAGAGTATACGATTAAATCATTTCGAAGTGTTTGTAAGTATTGGCTCTTGGACAAATGTACAATTATGAGTACGTAAAATTATTCAAGATGGATAAGTCTCCGGTTCGAGAATAACCAAAAGACTTAGTACGGAAAGTATTCACACTAAGTGTTTGTGAAAAATAATCGTTGATATTAATAAACACTTTTCGTTAAGTATTTATATTAATAATGTTTACGGGATACTGTATATATATAAATGTATTTATATATATTTAGTCAGTGGATGATAAGTTAGAAAATATTTATATTCATTTTTGTTATAAATATTTTCTGGTTAAATGTCTCAATTGCTGTTCTTATATCTCGTTTTTAGTTTGTTGAAAATATTAGTTTTAGTTTCAAAAATATAAAATCCACAAAAGAGTCCAGCCCAGGTTCGAACCCGGGTGGTTTGTCTAGAAGCTGAGTGATACAACTAACTGAGCCAAACGCTCTTTTTGGTTTAGTCTTGTATCTCTACTATATTTATGGTCAAATAGTCGTATTTCACTTTGTAAATATTTACTCGGTGTTTACTGAGCGTATGTTTTGTTTGTATGAGTTTAGTATATATATCTTTTGTGTTTCTTCTTCACTTCCAAACTGATTTGAAAACCTTCAATAAGCAGTTGGGTTATAAATTTTGGAGACCAAACTAAGCACCAAAATAAGTCTTGACTTATTTAGAGCTTCGCGACTCCGATTCCAAACAAATCAAAATCTTTAAACCGATAGAAAAACAAGTCTTTATGAGCTCTGATGAGTGTCTAAATACTCATCATTTCTGTCTCATTTAGACTGCAAAAATATTTAAAAACATGCAGATATGCTTCAAAATACAGAAAATATCATTTGATTGTGTTTTTATCTGTTTCATGTGCAAAAGGATTGAAAACAATTGAAAAATGAGCAAAGTTTGCACGATTGGCAAGAAAGGTCCCCCAAGTTTCCAAAATGGCAAAATTAGTCCCTAGGTTTTCAGAATTGGAAAAATAACATCTATGGCCCTTGTACTATTCACACTTGGCAAGAATGACCCTTGAAAATAGTTTTGAGTTTTGGCAGCATTGGTCCTTTAAGTTTTATGAAATTACACAAGTGGTCCCTAAAGTTTAAAAACTTTAAACCTTAAATACAAATACCGGATCAAACTAAAACCCTTAAACCATCAATAAAACCCAACTCACTTAAATTAAACCCAGCCCAACCAAAACTTACCCAAGCCCAATCTCCAAACCCGATCCAACCCACTACCCTAAACTAATACCAGAGTTTGACTCTGGTCAAACCCGTCTCCCCCAATACCACACTTGCCGCCTAAACTAAAACCATACCACCACACCTCACCTTATCCCTGACATACACCCCCTCCTCTCTGCTACACTTCACCTAACTGCCAAGAAGCATTTAAAGCTTCTTCTCCACCTCCACATCTAACCAAAAATCCTTAATTGCTAAAAACCTGCTTTTGATATTTTGGCGCCAAAAGTCCAAATGGACGTTTATGATGAATTTGATGAATCCAATGGCCAAGATCAAGTGGGAAAGTCTCAGAGAGGTCGACAGAGTTAGAATTATCTATATAATTTGGCTTTTGAGCAATGTAACAGGATATCATAATATCATAGTTTTTATGGTCATTTACTTAATCGTTTTTATTGTCTTTCTTAATTACCTTGTCATTTAAAAGCTTTCAGTGCTTTGTTACTCATTCACAGTGTGTAATAAACCTATTTACAGTCTTAATTTCAGTTTATCTTTAAAATTTCCAATTTATGCTTAATCGTGTTTAAATTTCATGTCATCTAAATATTGTTGTTTATAGTGTTGTGTTTGGACTTTTAAGCTCACATAAGCTCCTGACATAGCTTATATAAGCTATTAGAAGTCTAAAGTACCAGTATTACTTAGAAATAAAAAATGCTCAGAAAATATACAAAAATAGCATTTAAATCAAGAATTCAGTGAAGATGATGAATCAAGCTGGAGCAGGGGAAATAATGGATTGCCCCTGGGTTAGAAGCTTAGTGGTAAGCTATTAGGAGTGTTCTTGGTCCTTGGTATTTGTTTTTCAGCAGGGCACCACTTGTAAGCATATTTCTAAGTTTTTGGCATTTTACTGTGGGTCTGTGTTTCATGCTGCTATTGTTGGTTTTTCAGGCTTTTATGGTCTGTTATAATCATAAAATAGAGTTTGGAATCAGTGTTAAGGTTTAAACAAGTCATTTACTTTGAAAATCTAGTAATAAGTGTTGTATAAAGGGTTGTTTGGATTTTGCTGTGTTCACTGTGACATAAGGTGTATTTGTTGTTAACTTTGGTTTAAACTCATCACTTAAGGTCATAATAGCTCAGTAAAACCATAAAATACAGTCCTTATTTGATAAATAGTCAAAATAGCTTTTAATCTCTATTTGATAGTTCACTGTTAGGATTTTGGAGTATAAATTTCATCACAGTTGTTGATTACTTGGTCATCTAGCTTAATCTCATCTCTAATTAGCTTAATACAACATTTTCAGTTAATAGAATCAATCCTAAGTTCATATTAGTCAACTATTTAGTTTTACTTAAAAAAGTCAAATATATACCCTGCACAGGATAACTAGCCAATTTCACAAGCTCACAACTTGTTCATCATTTGGCTTTAGCTTGTGTAATTTGGTGTTTTGTGAAGCCCTTCTGGCTAGCTTGATTTGTATGCTTTCACTTTTCCCTTTATTAGCTTATTTAACTGCTTATCATGCTATCAAAGTTTGTTCAAAAATACTCACTACACTGAGTTATCAGTGTAGTTGAGTCAATTTCACAAGCCCCTCAAAAGCTCTCCAGTGAAATTGAGCTTGTGTGGTTTGGTTTCTTGTGAAGCTTATCCACCAATCTCAAAGGTTCAGGGCTTATTGTGCATTTACAAGCTTATTTCATAAGCCTGTTAGTAGCTTTTTAAGTTGTCCATTTTTCAGTATACACTGATAGTTCAGTATATTTAAGCCTCTTTCATAAGCAAATCAAGAGCTTATTTGTGGACTTGAGCTTATTTGTGGACTTAAGCCTTTTTAGGTTGTTTGGATTTTGCTGTGTTCACTGTGACATAAGGTGTATTTGTTGTTAACTTTGGTTTAAACACATCATTTAAGGTCATTATAGCTCTGTAAACAGTCCTTATTTGATAAATAGTCAAAATAGCTTTTAATCTCTATTTGATAGTTCACTGTTAGGATTTTGGAGTATAAATTTCATCACAGTTGTTGATTACTTGGTCATCTAGCTTAATCTCATCTCTAATTAGCTTAATACAACATTTTCAGTTAATAGAATCAATCCTAAGTTCATATTAGTCAACTATTTAGTTTTACTTAAAAAAGTCAAATATATACCCTGCACAGGATAACTAGCCAATTTCACAAGCTCACAACTTGTTCATCATTTGGCTTTAGCTTGTGTAATTTGGTGTTTTGTGAAGCCCTTCTGGCTAGCTTGATTTGTATGCTTTCACTTTTCCATTTATTAGCTTATTTAACTGCTTATCATGCTATCAAAGTTTGTTCAAAAATACTCACTACACTGAGTTATCAGTGTAGTTGAGTCAATTTCACAAGCCCCTCAAAAGCTCTCCAGTGAACTTGAGCTTGTGTGGTTTGGTTTCTTGTGAAGCTTATCCACCAATCTCAAAGGTTCAGGGCTTATTGTGCATTTACAAGCTTATTTCATAAGCCTGTTAGTAGCTTTTTAAGTTGTCCATTTTTTCAGTATACACTGACAGTTCAGTATATTTAAGCCTCTTTCATAAGCAAATCAAGAGCTTATTTGTGGACCTGAGCTTGTGATCTTTAGCTTTTTAGGAAGCTTAGGTTCCCATCTTAAAATTTTAAAGCTTATTTTTCATTTTCCAGCTTATTAAATAAGCCTGCTCATAGCTTTTAACTTGTCCCATTTTGTTGAGTATACTGAGTCCTCAGTATATACAAGCTTTTTCATAAGCTCCTCAAAAGCTCACCAGTGGACCCCACAGGGTGAGCTTGGACTTTTTGAAAAGCTAACCAACCCATCTTGCTACTCCAATCTTCACTTTGTGCTTTATAGCTTATTTCATAAGCTTATTTTGCCTCTAAAGTCAGCAGCAGGTTGTTACACTAGCAGTACCTTGCTTACACAAGCAGTACCTTGCTTATTTGCTTATTCCAAGCTTATCAGTGCTTATTTCTTGTTCCTCTAGTTTTATTCCAGTCCCTTTTACTTATTTTCATCTTATTTCAATTTTGTTTCCTTTTGTTTAGCTTATTTGGTCACTTATTTGAGCTTAAACCATCAAGTAGAGCCAAAAGCTCAAACTGATAAGCTCATAAGCTTCCAAACAGCTTATTTTTAAGTTTTAAAAATATTGTCTTCATTAAAGTTAGTTATTATCAGTAGTATAATAGTTTTGTAAAAGAAAAATCAAGAAAATCAAAATATAAAAAAAGTGATAGCTTCTATTTAAGCCATTTGGCTTATTTTTCTGCTTTTTCATTAAGCACTTTTCATTTTTATATTTTCCCTAGCTTCCTGTACTTATTTAATATTTCTATAAAAAGTTTTAGATTTTTCTCAGAACATTTAGTATTTATTAGAATTTTTATTAGTTTAAAAAAGTATTTAAATAGTAATTAATTAATAATAATTAAATAAATAGTCAAATAAATATTTTTATTTTTCCTAAAATTTTCTTTTATCATTTGGATTCTAAAAATATAATTTTCACATCCGTGGGATTTATATTGGGCAGAATTCACGTTTTATTTTGTACGTTTAAGTAATTTTTATTTAAACGTACGTTTTTATGTTTTAAACGTTTCTAAGTCATTTACTTTCACGTAATCGTTTTTATAGCTTGTTTAAGTTATTTTTCTTTTAAAAATTCCTTAGTTTAATCACTCACACCCTTTTCCTATTCAATTTCACCCGATCACAAATTCGTTCTATTACAGTGTTCACACCTCGTTGGGACTTAACGACCCGGGGAAACACTAAACTCCTTTGGTAAATTGTATTGTGCCCTAGATTGTTTGACTCTTGTTGACCATTTACTTGGTCAATATTAGTTGACCATTTGGGGCAGATCAAATTTTGGTGTCGCTGCCGGGGAGGTGTGCTGCGTAGATCGCATTTGCAGTATCAGTGTTGTTGAATATACATCCATTGTATATTTACCATCCTTGTTCATATTCTCTTATTTTTATATATATATAAAACCAAAATTATCGTTAAGTTAATTCGTTTGACTGATCGATAACCAAAAATATCGTATTTCAAATTTCCATAAACAAATAAAATCCAAAAAGAATCTTCTTACCCTTTTCTAAGTTTCCATCACTCTAAAGGATTCTTAGACTCGTCTTAGTGCATGCGCACTCGTTCTTCTAGGTCATCGAGCCCTTTTCGTGAGCTTGTAAACATACCTCAAAGACGTTGTAGACGTTCTGCTCCATCAGTCGTACCCGAGATACGTACTGATCCTAAAACTCTTGTCATCATGACAGAAGATCGTCCGATGAATGAGCTTCTCCAAGCACCCTCCGATGGGTACAGAGATGCCATTGTTGTTCCAGCCATCGTGGCTGAGAATTTTGAGCTTAAGACTGGATTGATAAACCTGGTAACCCAACGGCAATTCTATGGTTTTGATAGGGACGATCCTCAAGATCACATTAGATGGTTTAACAAAATCACTTGCACCATCAAATGCAAAAATGTCCCTGAGGAATCAATCAAACTTCTTCTTTTCCCGTTTTCCATCGATGGGGCAGCCCGGATTTGGCTTGACAAACAACCCCCTCGATCGATTGAAACATGGGAAGATTTGGTTCAAAAGTTCGTAAATGAATTCTTTCCTCCTTCTAAAACCACGTATCTCAAGAATGAAATCATGAAATTCTCTCAAAGGTTTGATGAACCATTTGGAGAGGCATGGGATCGTTTCAAAGAATTGCTCCGCAAATGTCCTCATCACGGTTTCACCGATTTGATGCAAATGGACACTTTCTACAATGGGTTAAACCCATCTGACCAAGATTCTCTCAATGCCTCAGCTGGAGGTAATTTTCTGAGCAAATCCACTAAGGAAGCCATTGCACTCATTGAAAATAAGTCAAAGGTCCGCACTGCACGAGCCATACCATATAATTCTCAGGCTAGTGCTGGTCCTTCTACTTCATCTCCCGTGAGTCAGTCTAGTACTGATACTCAGCTTGCTGAACTCACGAAGGCTATTCAATCTTTGGTTTTCAACACACAAAAGAAAGAGTCTGCTCCGCAAACTTCTCACACTGCTGAAATAAAAAAGATAGAAGTTTGTGTTACTTGTGGTGGTCCTCACGCTTACTACAATTGTACTGCTACCGATGGCAATGCATTTGAAGTCAATGCTATAGCCGGAACTTCCAATCAAGGAGGTAATCAATACCGTCCTCAAGTGGAACCAAACTACCGTGCTAGCAACCAAATTGGACCACCGGATTTCCTCCACCCAACAATCCAAATAGGATTAATCCTAATCAACAAAAAGGGCAAAACATGCAAAATCAATTTTATGCCCCGAACAATCAATACCCACCCCAAAGGGGTAATCAAGGGTATTCAGCTCCTAATAACCAAGGACCTCTCTCAAATGAACTTGATAACTACATCAAGGTTAATGAGACCAAAATGAGGGCAATGCAAAATCAAATCTTTAATTTGAAGAATGAATTTCAATCTTCAATACACAAGCAAGGAACTGAGCTAAAGAATGAAATTTCAAACAAAATTGATCATTCTCAAAGTGAAGTTAAGAATATGCTTGCCAGTCTCATGGACCATCTCAATCCACCTTCTACCTCGGGAGGTCTCCCAAGTAACACTGTTGTCAACCCAAGGGGTGAACTCAAAGCTGTCACTACACGTAGTGGTAAAACTCATGATGGACTCAAGGTGAAAAAGGACCCGGTACTTCCCCCTAACAATGGAAGTGCTAAATACGTCCAACCTATGGTTGTCCAAAACTCTACACCCACAATTGCTCCTAAACCGTCAAGAATAGATCCTACTCTTTCACGATTTACAGTTAAAAGTTTGTCAAGCAAACTTAGTGAGTAGAGAACAGCTAGGACTTATTCCAATATCCTCAATTCTGCTCCTATCAGTGCAATTGATGACAGTGATGATGATGAAAATACCAATTTCATCAAAGCTATCACCACTCGTAGTGGTGCTGCTTATGAGGGACCCTCTGGTCCTATTCCTCCTCCGTTGTATGAAATGGAAAAAGAGACGGAGGTTACAACGGACAAAGTGCAAATTCCAAGCCCACAAAGTACAACACAAGTCCATCCTCCGGTTGTCCCGAAAAAGAAATCCAAACCAGGAGTTGTCTTTGAATCTGTTGAGACTCCTGAAGTTGCTTCCCCTAAATCCAAACCTTATATTCCTTACCCATCGCGCTTAAATGAGCAAAAGCTCCGTGAAAAGGCTAGTCAACAAATGGAAAAATTCTTTCAAATCTGTAAAGAATTACATTTTGACATAAGTTTTGCGGATGCTATCATTCTGATGCCCAAGTTTGCATCAACAATCAAACACTTGTTAAGCAACAAGGAAAAACTGATTGAAATGGCTAAAACTCCATTAAATGAGAACTGCTCAGCAGTTATCTTAAAGAAGCTTCCTGTAAAGCTTGGAGATCCTGGAAAGTTTCTAATACCTTGTGTATTTCCGGGAATGGTTGAATGCTATGCCTTGGCCGATCTTGGTGCAAGCATCAACCTGATGCCTCATTCAGTGTGGAAGAAACTTTCTCTTCCGGCTCTTACTCCTACCTGCATGACTCTTGAGCTTGCAGATCGTACTATATCACTTCCTCGCGGTATTGCTGAGGATGTATTTGTGAAAGTAGGAAAGTTCCATTTTCCTGCTGACTTTGTGGTTGTTGATTTCGATGCTGATCCTAGGGTTCCTCTCATTCTTGGAAGAGGATTCCTAAGAACGGGCCGTGCTCTCATTGATGTATTTGAGCATGAAATCACATTACGTGTGGGTAACGAAGCTGTTACCTTTAACCTCGATCAAACTTCGAGTTACTCCTCAAATTATGATTCTGAATCGGTTAACCGAATCGATGTCATTGATATTACTTCAGAGGAGTACTCTCAAGAGTTTCTTGGTTATTCTCATAATTCTGTGAGTGGGGTTCCCACCACATCTTCTCTACCTATCATTTCCGACTCTTCCCCTTCTCTCACTCCGTTTGAGGGAAGTGATTTCATTTTGGAAGAGATCGAGGCTTTTCTCAAGTGTGATTCATTTCTAGAAGGAATTGATAACGCTGAGATTGATCTGGAGGGAGATATTCTTCTTCTTGAGAAATTGTTAAATCAGGACAATTCTCCTCCACTCCCTCTCGTAGAACTTCATAATAAGGAAATCAAGTCAGTTGAGAAAACTGATAAATTTCCTGAGATCAAGTTTAAGGACTTGCCTCCTCCAATTGAATAGGCAATTCTTGAGGAGGAAGTTCTTATCTTAATTGCTATTCAGATGTCTCTTCTTCCCTTCACCTACCCGGTGATTTCCCCTATCCTTCACTCATTCGGGAGTGAGGATATTACCTTTGACCCCGACATTTTCCATCTAACATTGGTTTAAAGCCGGATATATCTCATCGGTGTGGACCTTTCATATACTTCAATGTGTATCTAGACATCTTGAATGAAAGTCCGATTGAGATGGTCTCTTCCACTTACTTCCCCATGAGCCAATGAATTCGGGGTCGAGTCAAGCTAGCGACTCGGTTAATAAAAACAATAGTAAAACATGGGTTTTCACCCATGTCTCACCAAAGTGTGGGGGAAATGCCCCACATGTTGTATATCTTTACATTTCAAGTTAAAAAAAAAATAATAAAAAAAATGTGTGTATATATAAAATAAAGGCTATTAGTATTTCCTTCTTACGTTCTAAGTGTTGGTTTAATAGCCGGTACTTTGAATATTGAGGGCAATATTCGGTTCTAAGTGTGGGGGGGGGGGAATTCTAGCGAATTTGATCATATGTACCATCTAGTACCCCTACTTTGGCCAAAATTTAATTTTTTTTCTCACTTAGAACGCAATAAATGGTTATCAGTCCGCCATGTCTAACCCACATAAGGATTGGCTAATCCGAGAGCAAACGGCTCTTGGTAAAGATGTCTCAAATCCGTTTATGGCTTACAATTTGCCAAAAATTGTATGGTATTCAACTCCCCATATCTTTATAAGTGAAGAGTTGGCTAGCCCGCAAGGATATGGCTTGTGGTAAAGGCATTGGAAAACCATAATTGGTAATCAGCTCACCAAGATAATAACTGTATTCTATCTAAGAGTTGGCTAGTCCAGAAGCAAACGGCTTTTGGTAAAGACAAATCAAATCCGTTGACAGCTGATGGTTTGCTCAAAATCATTTGGTTATCATTGTACCAAAGTATCACATACTAAAACATTGGCTACTCCAGAAGTAATGGCTATCTGGTAAAGAGAAAAATCCATTAAATTTTCATAAAAGATTGCTAGGGACTAGCAATAGTTTAGTGTGGGGGATTGATGAGTGTCTAAATACTCATCATTTCTGTCTCATTTAGACTGCAAAAACATTTAAAAACATGCAGATATGCTTCAAAATACAGAAAATATCATTTGATTGTGTTTTTATCTGTTTCATGTGCAAAAGGATTGAAAACAATTGAAAAATGAGCAAAGTTTGCACGATTGGCAAGAAAGGTCCCCCAAGTTTCCAAAATGGCAAAATTAGTCCCTGGGTTTTCAAAATTGGAAAAATAACATCTATGGCCCTTGTACTATTCACACTTGGCAAGAATGACCCTTGAAAATAGTTTTGAGTTTTGGCAGCATTGGTCCTTTGAGTTTTATGAAATTACACAAGTGGTCCCTAAAGTTTAAAAACTTTAAACCTTAAATACAAATACCGGATCAAACTAAAACCCTTAAACCATCAATAAAACCCAACTCACTTAAATTAAACCCAGCCCAACCAAAACTTACCCAAGCCCAATCACCAAACCCGATCCAACCCACTACCCTAAACTAATACCAGAGTTTGACTCTGGTCAAACCCGTCTCCCCCAATACCACACTTGCCGCCTAAACTAAAACCATACCACCACACCTCACCTTATCCCTGACATACACCCCCTCCTCTCTGCTACACTTCACCTAACTGCCAAGAAGCATTTAAAGCTTCTTCTCCACCTCCACATCTAACCAAAAATCCTTAATTGCTAAAAACCTGCTTTTGATATTTTGGCGCCAAAAGTCCAAATGGACGTTTATGATGAATTTGATGAATCCAATGGCCAAGATCAAGTGGGAAAGTCTCAGAGAGGTCGACAGAGTTAGAATTATCTATATAATTTGGCTTTTGAGCAATGTAACAGGATATCATAATATCATAGTTTTTATGGTCATTTACTTAATCGTTTTTATTGTCTTTCTTAATTACCTTGTCATTTAAAAGCTTTCAGTGCTTTGTTACTCATTCACAGTGTGTAATAAACCTATTTACAGTTTTAATTTCAGTTTATCTTTAAATTTCCAATTTATGCTTAATCGTGTTTAAATTTCATGTCATCTAAATATTGTTGTTTATAGTGTTGTGTTTGGACTTTTAAGCTCACATAAGCTCCTGACATAGCTTATATAAGCTATTAGAAGTCTAAAGTACCAGTATTACTTAGAAATAAAAAATGCTCAGAAAATATACAAAAATAGCATTTAAATCAAGAATTCAGTGAAGATGATGAATCAAGCTGGAGCAGGGGAAATAATGGATTGCCCCTGGGTTAGAAGCTTAGTGGTAAGCTATTAGGAGTGTTCTTGGTCCTTGGTATTTGTTTTTCAGCAGGGCACCACTTGTAAGCATATTTCTAAGTTTTTGGCATTTTACTATGGGTCTGTGTTTCATGCTGCTATTGTTGGTTTTTCATGCTTTTATGGTCTGTTATAATCATAAAATAGAGTTTGGAATCAGTGTTAAGGTTTAAACAAGTCATTTACTTTGAAAATCTAGTATAAGTGTTGTATAAAGGGTTGTTTGGATTTTGCTGTGTTCACTGTGACATAAGGTGTATTTGTTGTTAACTTTGGTTTAAACTCATCACTTAACGTCATAATAGCTCAGTAAAACCATAAAATACAGTCCTTATTTGATAAATAGTCAAAATAGCTTTTAAATCTCTATTTGATAGTTCACTGTTAGGATTTTGGAGTATAAATTTCATCACAGTTGTTGATTACTTGGTCATCTAGCTTAATCTCATCTCTAATTAGCTTAATACAACATTTTTAGTTAATAGAATCAATCCTAAGTTCATATTAGTCAACTATTTAGTTTTACTTAAAAAAGTCAAATATATACCCTGCACAGGATAACTAGCCAATTTCACAAGCTCACAACTTGTTCATCATTTGGCTTTAGCTTGTGTAATTTGGTGTTTTGTGAAGCCCTTCTGGCTAGCTTGATTTGTATGCTTTCACTTTTCCCTTTATTAGCTTATTTAACTGCTTATCATGCTATCAAAGTTTGTTCAAAAATACTCACTACACTGAGTCATCAGTGTAGTTGAGTCAATTTCACAAGCCCCTCAAAAGCTCTCCAGTGAACTTGAGCTTGTGTGGTTTGGTTTCTTGTGAAGCTTATCCACCAATCTCAAAGGTTCAGGGCTTATTGTGCATTTACAAGCTTATTTCATAAGCCTGTTAGTAGCTTTTTAAGTTGTCCATTTTTTCAGTATACACTGACAGTTCAGTATATTTAAGCCTCTTTCATAAGCAAATCAAGAGCTTATTTGTGGACCTGAGCTTGTGATCTTTAGCTTTTTAGGAAGCTTAGGTTCCCATCTTAAAATTTTAAAGCTTATTTTTCATTTTCCAGCTTATTAAATAAGCCTGCTCATAGCTTTTAACTTGTCCCATTTTGTTGAGTATACTGAGTCCTCAGTATATACAAGCTTTTTCATAAGCTCCTCAAAAGCTCACCAGTGGACCCCACAGGGTGAGCTTGGACTTTTTGAAAAGCTAACCAACCCATCTTGCTACTCCAAACTTCACTTTGTACTTTATAGCTTATTTCATAAGCTTATTTTGCCTCTAAAGTCAGCAGCAGGTTGTTACACTAGCAGTACCTTGCTTACACAAGCAGTACCTTGCTTATTTGCTTATTCCAAGCTTATCAGTGCTTATTTCTTGTTCCTCTAGTTTTATTCCAGTCCCTTTTACTTATTTTCATCTTATTTCACTTTTGTTTCCTTTTGTTTAGCTTATTTGGTCACTTATTTGAGCTTAAACCATCAAGTAGAGCCAAAAGCTCAAACTGATAAGCTCATAAGCTTCCAAACAGCTTATTTTTAAGTTTTAAAAATATTGTCTTCATTAAAGTTAGTTATTATCAGTAGTATAATAGTTTTGTAAAAGAAAAATCAAGAAAATCAAAATATAAAAAAAGTGATAGCTTCTATTTAAGCCATTTGGCTTATTTTTCTGCTTTTTCATTAAGCACTTTTCATTTTTATATTTTCCCTAGCTTCCTGTACTTATTTAATATTTCTATAAAAAGTTTTAGATTTTTCTCAGAACATTTAGTATTTATTAGAATTTTTATTAGTTTAAAAAAGTATTTAAATAGTAATTAATTAATAATAATTAAATAAATAGTCAAATAAATATTTTTATTTTTCCTAAAATTTTCTTTTATCATTTGGATTCTAAAAATATAATTTTCACATCCGTGGGATTTATATTGGGCAGAATTCACGTTTTATTTTGTACGTTTACGTAATTTTTATTTAAACGTACGCTTTTAAGTTTTAAACGTTTCTAAGTCATTTACTTTCACGTAATCGTTTTTATAGCTTGTTTAAGTTATTTTTCTTTTAAAAATTCCTTAGTTTAATCACTCACACCCTTTTCCTATTCAATTTCACCCGATCACAAATTCGTTCTATTACAGTGTTCACACCTCGTTGGGACTTAACGACCCGGGGAAACACTAAACTCCTTTGGTAAATTGTATTGTGCCCTAGATTGTTTGACTCTTGTTGACCATTTACTTGGTCAATATTAGTTGACCATTTGGGGCAGATCAAGCTCGTTTTTAAGTCAAAATAAGTTATAAGGATAAACTTTTCATGTACTTAGCTTATTAATAAGCACTTGGGTTTTGCGTTGGGCCTTATGGCCCGTTATGTGTTCGAAATGGTTTTACGGTTTTAGCCCAATAAGATAATAAGCTACTAAGTTTCGAAAATAAGCTATAAAATGTCACAATAAGCAATATTAGTCGAGTATGTACAAGTCCACGAGAGCCAAAACTTTACTTTTACGTTTCTTTTACGTTTTCATAAGTTGTTTTAAGTTCGAAAGCTCAAAATGAGTCACATATGTGTCGACTACAAACTAATAAGCACATGCTTATTCTTTAAGCTTATGTGTATTAAGCGAGTTTGAAAGATTACCACACAAGCTTTATACACAACAAAACCATTTTCAAAATGTTTGCATGTAAACACGAACGTGTGTATATGTGTGCATGTAGCTGACAGTGTACATATATGTATATCGAATGAATTTTGAATCAAGCCTCATCTTTTAGTTTGTCCATAACTTAATACAGTGACATACAAGGTGAGAAAAGTTGGAAGCTTACAGCGAGTGTGAGAGTGAGTGTGGTGTCTAACAAGAAAGGAAACCAAATGCTACTTCTTAACCCAATATTATACGACCCAAGTTGCAACCCAAAACTTCCAAGGCTAACACTTAGATTTGCTGGTGACCTTAGTGAGATTGTAAATGAAATGTGGATTGAAGAGTTTGTGTATATACGGCAGTATATATGGGCAAAGAGAATAGGAAATATTAGTTAAGTCTTGCATAGGTCTAGGGGTTGACAAAAGGATTAAGAGGGGACCCCTAACCTTGATTTATGGGGAAAGGAAGTGAAGAGGTTGCTTGTTAAGTTTACAACATTAAATGAGACTTGTACTAAGTCTAAATAACTAAGCAAAGGGTAGTGTGTTTGGTGAACCTTCGAATAGTATGAGCAAGGAGAGGGGAAGAAGCATGGTCTTGGTTGTCCTTGTTGTACTATCAAACTCACAAAACCATGGACTTGAGGTGGTTTGAGGAGGAAAAGAAGCAAAATGGTGGCTTGTGGGGATGGATAATCGATCGAACATGGTCAGAAAGAAGGAGAAAAGTAACTAGCCAAGTACACACACACACATGTATATTAGTGGAGTGGTTAGGATTTCTTTGTATTATTTTGCTTACTTGAGTCATGGTAGCATTTGTGTTGAGTGTTCATACACAAAAATATGTATACGTATGATGTTTGTTTTGTTTGGTTGCCGAAATTGCGACACAACAAAAGTTATAAAAGAGTGAGAAGTTAAAACGTGAATTCCCGTAATGTTATTACTTATCCTGTTTAAGTTTCGATGTGAGTCGCGGTGTCCCGGTTTGACACTTACAATTAAAAATGTATAAAATACATTTTTGAGAGCGTTTTTATACAAGTATTATAAAAACATTTCATGGACTCGAACATGAGTTAAATAAATTATTGCCATAACTAATTGGGTGTCGGTATGCGTGTGGGGTTGTTTTTAGGGAAAATGAGATAACTTCTCATTTTTAAAATTTAATTGTCAATAAGTGTCAGAAAATATATAATGTGCATTTTCTGATAAAAACCGATATTATTATATTAAAATAATAGTATGGAAAATTGTAGGATCGAGTACTTCGAGCTTGATTGAGCTTGGTATAAACAAGAACCTCTGTATGCTATACAAGCGTTTATGCGGAAACTAAACAGCAAGTATAATAAAGAAGAAAACTCTAAACGACAATGATCCTCTATGGATCAAACTATGAACTAGGAATTGTGATATTGAATATTGAAAACGTTAAAGGTGTCCATAAACTCATAGACGGGTTTATCTTTTATACTAACAAGATGACTTAACCCTAACCCGTTCTACAAGAAAACGTGTAAAGAGATAAACGAGATCTCTTCTAAAAATAAATCTTAACAAACATTCTAAATATACGGATAACTAACAATACTATCCGCAGCAACAACACTATCGGTAGGAACGAGATAACACTGTCGGCAGCAATAAGCTTTCAGCAGGAACCAAAGCTATCGGCAGGAACCAGCTTAACACTATCGGCAGCAACAATGAAACTCTTATTTCCCAGAGATCCTAACAATCCTCCCCTAATCTTGAGGTTGACTAGGTTAACCTGCAAGATTCCAATGTGATAGAGCTTTGAACTTCTCAGGCTTGAGGACTGCGACTTAGCAGCAGCAATAAGTAGTAACCAGCAAAATCCTTAACTTGCAAGATTCCAGCCTCTATAGCATCCAGCAGCAACTTCAATAGTTCAGCAGGAATAGGAAATCTTCTTCAAAACATATGGACTGGTCACCATGACATTCACTTGAACTTGACTGCTACTTTGACAATATGTACATCAAATCACTTAAGTTTCATACTATTCTCATCACATCCAGGTGTGTTAACTCCTGTGAGAGGTGAATCATAGAAAATTAATGGATTTGATGTCTCTTTACCAATAGCCATCACTACTGGAGTAGCCAATGTTTAGGTGTGTTAGACCATGGTACATTGATAACCATCTGATTTATTAGCAAATCAGCAACTATAAACGGATTTGACTTGTCTTTACCTGTAGCCATTTGCTCAGGACTAGCCAATTCTTAGGTTACAGCAAACCTTGGTGAATTGAATACCAAATATGGATACCAAGTGTCTTTACCACAAACCATACTTTTGTGGACTAGCCAATCCTTTGGATCCCATAAAGGGTTACATCCATGGTGAATTGAGAACCATTTTCAACTCTCAGAAATAAATCATGGGTGAGTTGAAATACCCTATAGCTTTGAGCAAGCTATTACAGCTATCAACGGATTTGATTATCACACCAGAGCCGTACCCTCATGGTGAGCCAACTCTTTCTTGTCTGCAAGACATGGTGAGTTGAGCACCATTTATTGTGCAGGTGTAAACACCAACACTGTACCTGCAAGGTGTTGCTCAAAACCATCTTATTAGCACACAAAATATACAAGATTTTTTTTTTAACTAAGAAACAGAAATCAGAAACACACCAAAAGAAAAGAAAGAAAATAAGAAAAGAAATCAAAAGAAAGAAAGAAAGATAGAAAATATACAACAACAACAAGAAACATCCTCCCCTTAAGCTGATAAACCTTTAGGTGCTAGTTGATCTTTGATGAATTTAACCAATTGTTCAGCTGTAGTGAGATCATTGCCAATTGTATGCTTGGGCACTCTAATCTTCTGAGACAGCATTCTCTTCAAAACTCCTTCAGATAATGGATAAATGACATCCACAAACATAGTCAAGAACTTCCCAGAGATGAGTTCTACAACATGAACATTGGATGATGGATATAACTTCCAAGAAAAGACTCTCCAGGTAGATTGATTTCCCCACACCAATTTAGCCTTGTCTTCATCCAAGGTATTCATCAAGACTTGTAAATCTCCCCAAAGCAGTAGACCAATCCCAGTAGGAGTATGAGATTGATAATGATTATCCACTATCTTATAAAGATGCTCCAAATCTTTTCTTTCAACCCTATTCAAGATCTCCCTCAGAAATGTAAAGAATTTGACTGTCCCATCAAGAGAAAACCAAACATTCACTTCACCATCAGTAGTAGATCTAAGCTCCCAATGAGCAATATGTCCCCAAGAATGAATGGAATCACCCTCTGAATCACTTTCAGAATCAACCCTAATCAAATCATGATCATCCACTTCAGAAATGTCAACAGAAGAAGAGTAGTGAGAATGACTCTTCTGCCTTGTTCTTAGTCCATATTGAAGGATAGGAACAGAGGAAGATGGTTCAGCAGGAATAGAAACATTAGCAGCAGGAATATCAGCAGAAACAAGACCTTCTTGTGATGCTTTAGATGCATCAACATTAGGACTTGGTGAAATGAATGTGGCATCCTGAGAACCTTCAGCAGGTATAAAAGAAGATGCACCAGAAAATGACTCTCCAGACTTCATTCTCTTTGCATCATCAGACTCTAAAGATGAAGATGCTCTTTTCCTGCTTTGTGGAATATCAGTCTCTACCAAAGAGTTGAGCTTTGCATAAGTATCAAGGAACAACTTTTGAATGGCAGCATCAGTCCAACCTTTGAAGTAACTGATCTTGTAGTTAGCTTCATTCTTCAGATACACCTTCATAAAATTGATATTATCTCTGTTTGTGGGCATCTTAAATCCTGACCTTTGTCTTTCCCTGATCCTGTGCATCAATTCATTCCAAGTGGATGCTCTTTGTTTCTTTAGGATGAATGCCTTGAGCAGATCTGACCTTTCATTTGAGTCCAATTCTGACTTTTGTAGAACCATAAACCCATGAGCTCTAATAATCATGTCAGTATTCAATAAGTATTCAACTTGTGCACTAAACTCTTTTGAAGTAGGATCTTCTGAACTTGGGTTATTCATAATCCTAGCAACATTCTGCTCATCAACAGACAATTGTCTTGCAAGCTCCTCATCTTGAGCAACCTAAGCTAGTCTAGCTTCTTCAGCAGCAATTTCCTGTTCATGCACCTTTGCAGCTATCTCTTCATCATTTTTAGTTGCTTCAGGAGGAATGATGTTACTATCAGCAGCAACAGATGAACTACCAACAGTAGTAACAGGAACCTTAGACTCAGAAGAAACACTAACAACTTCAGCAGGAACACCAGAGACATCAGCAGCAATGGTCCTTATTTCAGTGGAGACCTGAGCTTGAGTAGTGATGGTGTGCTCAGAAGTGGTAGGTTCTTCAGTATTTGCACCATCAAGAGAAACAGATGCTAGCACATTAAGCCCATCAAATATCATATCATCCTGATCTTCCTCAGACTCAGAAAGAATAACCCTTCTTTTCTTTTGAGGATGTTGAGCTTCCAAAGAACTGATTCTCTCATTTAGTTTTTGAATAATGTCACCAAAAGTATCTTTAGTGTCCTTGAGCTCCTTTTCCAAATTATCCACTCTCTCATTAAAAACCCTTTTTGTCTCTTGAAGTTCTGACTCTAATGCCTCAATTTTCTTCACAGATCTGTCAAGCAACTGGGTGAGATCAGTAGCATCCTCAGCTCCACTAGTAGGAATATCTGAGGTGTTAGGAGCTTTATTGGATCTAGGAGGAGATATATGAAATTCTTCCCTTATATGTGTGTCTTCACTGAATATCTGCCTAGTAGGACTAGGAGATGAAAGTCTTGAGGAAGAAGGTAAATCCACAGAAGGAGTTGGCTGAACAACAGGTGTATCGTCTGAAATGGGCTGATCATTGGGCTCAACAGGGTTATTAGTTTCAGGTGTGGGTGACACTGGTCTAGATGATGGTGATGATGAGTCATCAGCAGCAACAGATGCAGATGCATCAGCAGCAACCGAATTCCCTTCATCAGCTGCATTAGGTGATGGTGGGATACTGGCATTATCAGAAGGATCAGGGTTGTCAGCAGGATCAGGGTTGTGCAACATAGGGGGCAACAAAGGCAAATGTTGGCCAGTAAAGTTCATCTTCATCAGGGCAAACATTTTGGCAGTCAACCGATTGATAATCTTAGGGGATGTATTAATGGTCTGTACACCTAAGATGATTTGAAGAAATCTAGGGTACATCAAAAAGCTGTTTTTACCATTACTGAGATTCTCAATCATTCCCTCAAAAATATATTTTGCCCAATTAAAGATCCTTCCCTGAGATAAACAAACTAGACCAGATGCAATAGGACTTGGACATTGATCCCAACCACCTGTCTTAACACTCAGACACTGGAGTAAAGTATGAATTAGAAATCTCCATTGAGGAGACAACTTACTTTTCAAGAAAGTACAACTCCCAGTAACAGGATAACCTATAGCTGCCATACCCTCAGTAATATCTTGTCTTGAAAGATCATATTCTCCTTGCTCCTCAGGAAATTGAAGCTGTACCCGAATCAACTCCTCAGTAATAATCACTTCTTGGTTATCAATGGTAGCAACAATATCAACTTCCCTTCCCACGATGTGTCTTACCTTAGCTGTCCTCCAAAACTGTTTGACCAATGAATCATACACCGCCACTGGACAATAAGTGAGGGCATAACAAATAGATGACCCACGAAGAAATACCAGAACTTCATCATAACCTACACTTCTTGAAGAAGACTCCAAATAAGCAACCTTGTTATGATCATCCTTGTAACGAAGAGTTGTCATTGTGTTGAAGGAATGATTTAGGGTTTGAAATGGGAAGATTAGGGTTCGATAGGTTTTTGAGAAATTGAGATGAGAGATGTGCAATTATATGTTTAGTTGCCAAAAATATCACTTTAAATTGCTGCAATTCTTTGCACGTAACATTGACCAATTAAATTAAGAAGGTTTGACCAATCGGCAGAAACACTTGGTCAATCGGCAGCAATAAGAGGTTTGACCAATCGGCAGGAATGAGGTGGTTTGACCAAAGTCAACCTTCCGAACTTAGTCATTAAGAATAACTTACTCGAATTAACTCTCAATACCAACCACCAATAAATTTGCACTAATCTCCATATCATTATATAACCCTCAAATCACATAACTAAACCAAAAATCTTCAAAATCAAGCAAAAACATGAGTTCATCCAAACATCCAATCATCGAAATCTCATCAGATTCTTCCTCCTCGAGTGACTCAGGATGGAACAACTACTTTCCCAAAACAACATCATCCTCTAAAACCAAAGGTAAGGCCAAGGTTGAGGAGGATTCATCTGATCCTCTTCCATCTACCCCTTCTTCATTTGAGTACTTTAGCTCTGATGATGAAGATTCATCAGAGTTGAAGTCTTTGGTTTATTGTCAGGGTGAATGGGAGACTTTCCCTCCCAATTTTCCCATTACAGATGAGCTCAGGAAACAGATGAAGGCAACTGAAGCTCTGCTAGCTGAAGAGATGGAAAGGACAACTGCAGCTTTCTATAAAGTACCAGTACCAAAAGGCAAGGCTAAACATCAAGAAAGCTCTAGCCGAGAAAAACCAAACCCTCGAAGTCGAGACAATCGACATCATGAAGGCCAAGATCCAAGACAAAGGAAGAATCCCACCAGACCCACTCCTAAGCCAGCCCATCCAGCTCCACAATCAAGCAAGCCTATTCCACAACCAAGCCATTCAGTTCCACAATCAAGCAACCCTATTCCACAACCAAGCCATCCAACTGCAAGGACACGCTCCAGAACTCATCAAATGCCAACTACCTCAAGCTCTTCAAAGCCACCCCCTGAACCAAGACAACCACTGCCAGTGATATTGGCACTTCCAGTCCCCCATATTTATGAAGAGATCTGTCGCCAGAGAGGAAGGAGGTTCATGCCTGATAATATGGGTAAGGGTAAAGGGAAAATGGAATAGGTGGTAGGGTTTAGATAGATTGATGTATGAAGGTTGGTATGATGTTGTGAATGATGTTGATAGGTAGCTTTTGAAACCCGTAATCTTTTGTAACCAGCAACTGAATGTGCTAAATTTTCTTATGATGAATGAAAATTGCTGTGTTTAGCTTTAAGACCAAGCATTAAGAAGCTGCAAAACAAAGTTAACTAACAAAAGACACTGAAAAACCTGCAAAACAAAACTAGAGAAATACAAACAAAACATAAATGAATGAGAAAGCAAGACAAAAATCCAAGCATTAGCCTCCCCTTAGGCTAACACCACCTTTCAAACCAGCAAACCCAATTACAACAACATGATAAATCAAACAGAACAATTACCAAGGAAACCATGGAGAATAAGCCATTCCCCCCCCCCCAAAGATGTGATTATTATAGATAGGTCTGAAATCCCTTTGAATATATGAAGAGGAACCAGCAGAAATGGTTCCCTGAATATCAGCAGGAACAGAGGTACCAGTAGGAACAGGTCTATCAGCAGGAAAGGGACCCCTATAAAAGTTCATTCCTGCTGCTTGTGGAACATATGGTGGTATTTGTTTAACATTTTTCCACAATGATCTGGTCTGTTGTTGCCCACCATTCATCCTTTCGTCATGATAATCACAATCTTTAATTAGATGATATTGACTACCACACACAAAACATGTCTTCTTCCTAACAGCCTTATTTTTACAACAACTTTTCTTAATATAGACACCATTATCACTAATGGAACTAGAGACACATTTGTTTTTAAATGAATTAATTGAGCTGTTGTCTGTAAAGACTGATTTAGAAGTAGATTTATCATTAGTTGAACTTGAGGGCTTCTTGTATTTGGGTGTGGTTGACTTTTCACTTGAGTCACATGAAACAAAGTCTTTAGACTCTGCTTCTGATGACTTGTCACATGAGGAACAGGAGACAAAGTCATCAGGTTTAGGCAAGTCTTTTGACTTTTTGCCATAGGTCATGTGTGACTTATCTGAGTCGAGGTCAAGGTCTGAATGAATAGGGACAGGCTTAAAGACTCCTCTGATAGGTGGAGGAACAACATTCATTCCTCCTTCTTTCACATATTTAACAGGCATTTGGTAGTCTACAGGTTCAGGGTTAAAGACACTATACTCATTAGGGTCAAAGAATTGATTTTCCCCTATCAGATTACCATATCCTAAACCTCTTTTAGTTTTTGTAGACATAGAGATATCAACTAACTTGTTTAGGTTTTTAGATGAATCTTTCCATTTATCAAACCTAGCCAAGGTATTGTCAAGCTGAGTCTGCAATTCCTGTTTCTCTAACACCACCTTAGCTTTTTGAGACTCGGAATATTTAAGTTCATTAGTGGTGTTTTTCAAGTTCCTTTCTAAAACTCTTATCTTTTCTTCATAAGCTAACTGATTACTCTGGTACCAAGTTTTTTGATTTTCTAATGTTTTAACTGCTTTGTCATAAGCTTGTACCTTAATAATGTATTCATTATACTTGGATTTCATGTCATCATATTCATTATTAAGAGATGAGTACAATTCTTGACATGCTGAATTACATCTTTGTACCTGAGATGGGAATCCTAACAGAGCATATTCTTCCATATTTTCTTTTTCTTCATAGGACTTATTGTGGAACAAGCTCCTAATCTTCCTTGCGCACATTTCAAAACCATCTCCTGATAGTGACATTGTGACAAGGTTCAAGAGAGAAGTTTTAACAATGTTTCCTTCTTTATCAGAGATCCTCACCAGGCTCTGATACCACTTGTAGGATCGAGTACTTCGAGCTTGATTGAGCTTGGTATAAACAAGAACCTCTGTATGCTATACAAGCGTTTATGCGGAAACTAAACAGCAAGTATAATAAAGAAGAAAACTCTAAACGATAATGATCCTCTATGGATCAAACTATGAACTAGGAATTGTGATATTGAATATTGAAAACGTTAAAGGTGTCCATAAACTCATAGACGGGTTTATCTTTTATACTAACAAGATGACTTAACCCTAACCCGTTCTACAAGGAAACGTGTAAAGAGATAAACGAGATCTCTTCTAAAAATAAATCTTAACAAACATTCTAAATATACGGATAATTAACAATACTATCCGCAGCAACAACACTATCGGTAGGAACGAGATAACACTGTCGGCAGCAATGAGATTTCAGCAGGAACCAAAGCTATCGGTAGGAACCAACTTAACACTATCGGCAGCAACAATGAAACTCTTATTTCCCAGAGATCCTAACAAAAATTACCATTTGTCACAGCCTCCCAGCCTTATTTGAATGTCGTCTCGACATTCAATTCGTGTTACCAGATGAAGAAGCGAAAAGATGAGGATATTTGGCCTTGAAATCATCTTCACATTCTCACGTGAATTCAGGGCCTCTTTGGGAGTTCCAACGAACTTTGACAATCGGGATTCGACTATGTTTCAATCTCTTGACATCTCGGTCCATGATTTCAACAGGTTCTTCGATAAAGTGTAGTTGATTGTCAATCTAGATTTCTTCCAGAGGAATAGCAAGAGTTTCCTTGGACAAGCATTTCTTTAGATTGCATACATGAAAGACATTATGCACATTGTTTAGTTCTTGTGGTTGCTCGAGTCGGTAAGCTACCGGTCCGATTCTTTCCAGAATTTCGAAAGGTCCAATGTAACAAGGATTTAGCTTTCCACGTTTGCCAAAGCGTATTACGCCTTTCCATGGCGAAACTTTTAGAATAACCCTATCCCCTACTTGGAATTCCAGAGGTTTGCGTCTTTTGTCAGCATAGCTCTTTTTGTCTGTCTTGTGCAGCTTGCATCCTGCTACGAATCTGCACAATCTTTTCTTTTGTTTCGTGAATGAGATCGGGACATGTGAGTTGACTGTCTCCCACTTCTGTCCAATAAATGGGTGATCGACACTTTCGACCATAAAGTGCCTCAAATGGTGCAGCTGTTATACTTGTATGATTGCTGTTGTTGTAGGAGAATTCGACTAGGGGAAAATGTCTGTCCCATCCCTTTCCGAAATCAATAACACAAGCTCGGAGCATGTCCTCCAAAGTTTGAATGGTTCTTTCGCTTTGGCCATCAGTTTGGGGATGATAAGCGGTACTCATGTCGAGCTTAGTCCCCAAGGCTTTCTTGAGTGGCTGCCAAAAGTTTGAAGTGAAGCGACTGTCGCCATCGGAGATGATCGAAATTGGTACTCCATGTCTGGAGACTACTTCCTTCAGATATAATCGAGCGAGTTGATCCATGCTGTCAGTTTCTTTGATGGGAAGAAAATGTGCAGATTTGGTGAGTCTGTCAACAATCACCCAAATCGTATCATAACCACTGGATGTTCTCGATAGTTTGTTTATGAAGTCCATAGTGATTCGTTCCCATTTTCATACAAGGATTTCAGATTGCACTAGTAATCCGAGCGGTTTCTAATGTTCAGCCTTAACTTTGGAGCAAGTTAAGCACTTACCGACATATAGTGGAATATCCGCCTTCATATTAGGCCACCAATATAGTTTCTTAAGATCAAGGTACATCTTATCAGCTCCGGGATGAATAGAGTACTTGGACTTATGCGACTCGTGCATAATTAACTCTCGTATCCCACCATAGAGTGGTACCCAACTTCTATCCTTGAAGCATAATACTCGGTCTGATCTCTTTACAAATTCATTTGCATTCTCTGGCATACCGTAGAGTTTTTTTTTTCACTTGGTCGGTTTTCTTCATTGAGTGCCTCATCCTGAGCCTCGAGAATTTTTGATGGTAGAGGTGAACTGATCGTCATTCCTAGTGATCTGACCCTCAAGGGTTTGAGTCGTTCCTTCCGGCTAAGAGCATCCGCCACAACGTTGGCTTTTTCCGGTGATAACGAATCTCACAATCGTAATCATTGAGTAATTCTAGAATCATCTTGAGGTGTTTGTCATGTTCCTCCTTGTTCTTGGAGTAGATCAGGATGTCGTCTATGAATACTATCACAAACTTATCCAAGTATGGTTTGCACACCCGGTTCATAAGGTCCATGAATATCACTGGCGCGTTTTTCAAACCAAATGGCATTCCTGGAACTCGTAGTGTCCATAACGAGTTCTGAATGCCATTTTCGGAATGTCCTCCTCTCCGACTCGAAGTTGGTGGTATCCAGATCGAAGGTCGATCTTTGAATACACACTAGAACCTTGCAGTTGATCAAATAGATCATCAATTCTGGGAAGTGGGAATTGGTTCTTTATTGTTAACTTGTTCAACTCTCTATAGTCGATGCACATCCGAAAGGATCCGTCCTTCTTCTTGACGAATAGAACAGGAGGTCCCCAAGGTGAGGAAGTAGGCCTGATGAATCCTTTTTCTGAGAGTTCTTGTAGTTGTTTCGATAGTTCTTGCATCTCTGAAGGAGCTAATCGGTATGGTGCTCGCGCCACGGGTACAACTCCTGGTACTAAGTCAATCTGAAACTCGAGTTGCCTTGATGGTGGGAGCCTAGGCAAGTCCTCGGGAAAGAGTTCAGGAAAGTCACACACAAATGACATGTCTACTAGGCATTTTTATTCTGGCTCCTTCTTTTTCTCCATGACTTGTGCTACAAAGAGATGACACCCTTTCTCAATACCAATAATGACATCAAAACTGCCAAGTTCTATTGGCGTAAGATCTATGTTGAATGGGTTGTTTAGCAGATTTAGAGTATGGTGTTGATTTGCTACTAGCAATCAGTTGGTTAGCTCAGTAGTGTACTTAGTATCCAATATAGAAGGTGTGATTTTGATTAAGAAACTGGATGTAATCGTTGTAACGATTGACATAGATGCCATGAAGTGAGAGTATGTTTCGGTTACACGCGAGGTTATGAGTAATTCGACAGCTATCGAATTTAGAGGTTGTTTATCTGACGATAAGATCTCTCGGAATCGCAAAAGATAAGGGAAAATGTGATGTTATGAGGCTGGTTTCCGTAAGTAGTCTTAAGGTTGTAATCGTTAGTGATATCGTTGCTGGTGGCTACGTTTGTTGATGATCTGCCTTACGATGGCTAGTGGTGCAACTTGTCTTCTCAGATTAGAAGGTGATGTGAAGTAAGGCTGAATTTATGTGGTAAGGTTGTGTAGAAGTCTACTTGGTTACGGTGTTTACTAGTGCGAATGCCCATAGGTTGCACTACTTTTATGTACTCACACACGCGAGTTCTTCAAAAATGGAAAGAAGACTTGACCTTTTGTAAAAATTTAAGGCAACTATTCTTAGCATAGTATGGTCCTACCTGGATTATACATAGGTGATCAGGCTTTGTATAATCAAGGTCCAATGATGCAATGCCGGGTTTAGTTTGAAGACATATCGGTTATTCTGTTTATGAGATAGTAGCCAAAATGGTTTGCAAAGGAGCAAAAATAGTTCACAGGGTGATAGCAGAATAGTTTGCCAAATGATTTTGTAAAATAGTTTATAGGACAATAGGAAACAATTTATTATTTGTAAGATAGTAGTAAAGTCTCAATTTGGTTTGTGATATAGTATCAAAACAGTTCGTAGGATGGCAGCAAAATGGTTTGTAAGGTAATTGCGAAATAGTTTATAGAGTAATAACAACACAGTTTATTGTTTTATAAGATAGTGGCTAAAGTAGTTCGCAAAGGAACAAAATAGTTCATAAGACCATAGTAGGACTTGTGGGATAATTGTTATATAGTTTTACAAGACGCTAGTGAACCGTTTGTTGGTTTATGAAATAATAATAAGGTATCAATTCAGTTTATTACAAAGTAATAAAATAGTTTGTAAAATGGTGACCACAATAGTTTAAGTGGTAAAATATGGAGTGCAACGGGCGACAGTTGATACATCTAGTTGATTGCAGATAGTCATGAGTCAAATAAAGTTGACAACTCCATATGGAAGTACACTAAATCCATACAACACTACAAGGTTCTTAGGAAAGTACTAATGTAATCTCACAGGGATACAACTTAAGAGAATCTAAACTTAGGTCTCACTCTGCAATGTAGGCAATGCTCATCCTCCGCTCTTAAGGTTCGAGTCTTGGTGAGCTCTTCTTCTTTCGGCACTCATTATTATAGTGCCCTTTCTCCCCACAACCGAAGCAGGTAATGGAGGCTTTGTTGTTTGTGGTAGGAGAATTCTGACTAGCCGCTGGTGCCCTCTGAGCAGTAGCAAGAACGGGGGGTTCTGCAGCTCTTGGTCATATGTCCGACCTTCCGACAATTTTGGCATTTCACGATGCATGGCCCTTCGTGATGGAGCTTACAACGATTGCACAGAGGTGATTTTCCAGCTTAGACATTTTAGTCAATGGGTCCAACAGAGTAAACCTTGGCGACCTCTTGTCGCTTGTTTGGTACGTGGTTGGACTTTGAGCTGTCCTCCCCACTTCCTTTTGTTGTTAATGCTCTTAGTTTTCTAATGTATTTTCTGATCCATCAAATCGTAAGCCATGTGGATTCCCGCCTCGTAGGCCATAAGAGCCTCTACAACTCGATGGGCTATGAGTTGTTCCATGGCTGCGGAGTTTAGGTCTTGCCTCTCGGGTGACATGTTTCTTCAAAATAAGTAAAGGAGAGTGAGTCATGTGAAGATAGGTTCTAAGAGTAACGTTTCGAGGAGACATGTTATAGAGTGATAGATTAAAGTCGCGTTCAGATAAATGGGTGAGTTCAGATATTGGGATAACAACACAAGTAATAGAGAACGGATTATCTAATCCGTTTTAAAGGTTACATAAATCAAAACATAAGTTTTACATAGTTATGAATGTGGAAAACAACGCCCATAATAGTTTTAAGTTGTCCCATATTACAAAACATTGGTCATAAGTGTTATGTGTACACTCCAAAAGTGTGCCTATGCCCCTGCCAAGCCTTGCATCATCATATATTAAACAATTAAACACTTGAGAAAAGCATGCTAAAAATTCAGCAAAAAGCTGGTGAGTTCATAGGTTTACGTAAAGCAGTAAGGTTGGACCAATAAGTTTACAAGTTAACATTATAATGTGCATAATTTTATACGAAAGTCTACAACGATGCGCTAAGTTCCATGTTACCGAAGCTACGACAGTGTGAATGAAATGAGTTCATGTAATAATAATAAGGCCTGACAAGTGTTCAATCTCGTGACACTTGTAATTCGACATGGTATACATCCGTTTGTCTTATCTGGACAGTTGGCTCTCCAACACGGATGGAGGTGTCACCCTCAATAGATCTATTTATATCACTCGTGCTTCCCAGCGGGAACTAACGGTACATGAGTATGGGCAATGAATTTGGGATACAGTACTTAGGCTAACACGTAATAGTTTTTCAAACAAAAGCATTGTATAAATGGTCCATTAAAACAAGCATGTTTCTCACCACAAGTTTGCAAAGCAAATACGAGTTAAAAGTGGGGCTACGAACTCACCTCAGAATTAAGTCCTCTGAAATGAATAGTCAAGTAGCAACAGTGTGTGGCACCGACACGCGACCTAAATTAGTATGGCAATTCTTAGTTTACAGTTTTGTGTACTCACGACTCAAAGTGTTTAAATAAATTTATGTGTTTGCAAGTGGTTGTGTTTAATGTTGCTTGTGTGGCAGAGTTTACGATTAAATCATTTCGAAGTGTTTGTAAGTATTGGCTCTTGGACAAATGTACAATTATGAGTACATAAAATTATTCAAGATGGATAAGTCTCCGGTTCGAGAATAACCGAAAGACTTAGTACGGAAAGTATTCACAGTAAGTGTTTGTGAAAAATAATCGTTGATATTAATAAACACTTTTCGTTAAGTATTTATATTAATAATGTTTACGGGATACGGTATATACATAAATATATTTATATATATTTAGTTAGTGGATGATAAGTTAGAAAATATTTATATTCATTTTTGTTATAAATATTTTCTGGTTATTTTAAATTTAGTCTTTTAGTTGGGTTTTAGTAATAATACTAAATATATTAGTTTGACAAAATATATTAGACAAATATGTTGAAAAATATATGTTTTTACATTTTTACTAACGGTTATAAAAATGTATTAGATTGGGTCTAAAAATAGTAGTTAAAATGTTAAATAACAAAATATGAAAAATGTCACCTACAGGATTCGAACTCGGGACCTCTCATTTAACAACCATCGTGTTACCCGGCGGGGCAAAGCCCTTATTCAGTTAAACGTCTCAACTGCTGTTCTTATATCTCATTTTTAGTCTGTTGAAAATATTAGTTTTAGTTTCAAAAATATAAAATCCACAAAAGAGTCCAGCCCAGGTTCGAACCCGGGTGGTTTGCCTAGAATTGAGTGATACGACCAACTGGGCCAAAGGCTCTTTTTGGTTTAGTATAGTATCTCTACTGTATTTATTGCCAGATAGTCGTATTTCACTTTGTAAATATTTACTCAGTGTTTACTGAGCGTATGTTTTGTTTGCATGAGTTTAGTATATATCTTTTGTCTTTCTTCTTCACTTCCAAACTGATTTGAAAACCTTCAATAAGCAGTTGGGTTATAAATCTTGGAGACCAAAATAAGTCTTGATTTATTTAGAGCTTCGCGACTCCAATTCCAAACAAACCAAAATCTTTAAACCGATAGATAAACAAGTCTTTATGAGCTCGTTTTTAAGTCAAAATAAGTTATAATGATAAACTTTTCATGTACTTAGCTTATTAGTAAGCACTTGAGTTTCGCGTTGGGCCTTATGGCCCGTTATGTGTTCGAAATGGTTTTACGGTTTTAGCCCGATAAGATAATAAGCTACTAAGTTTCAAAAATAAGCTATACAACGTCACAATAAGCAATATTAGTCGAGTATGTACAAGTCCACGAGAGCCAAAACTTTACTTTTACGTTTTCATAAGTTGTTTTAAGTTCGAAAGCTCAAAATGAGCCACATATGTGTCGACTACAAACTAATAAGCACATGCTTATTCTTTAAGCTTATGTGTATTAAGCGAGTTTGAAAGATTACCACACAAGCTTTATACACAACAAAACCATTTTCAAAATGTTTGCGTGTAAACACGAACGTGTGTATATGTGTACATGTAGTTGACAATGTACATATATGTATATCGAATGAATTTTGAATCAAGCCTCATCTTTTAGTTTGTCCATAACTTAATACAGTGACATACATATTCATAGTAAAAATGATTAAAGTTCAAAAAAAAAAAAAAAAAAAGGAAATGATATACAAGTTGAGAAAAGTTGGATGCTTAGAGCGAGTGTGAGAGTGAGTGTGGTGTCTAACAAGAAAGGAAACCAAATGCTACTTCTTAACCCAATATTATACGACCCAAGTTGCAACCCAAAACTTCCAAGGCTAACACTTAGATTTGCTAGTGACCTTAGTGAGATTGTAAATGAAATGTGGATTGAAGAGTTTGTGTATATACGGCAGTATATATGGGCAAAGAGAATAGGAAATATTAGTTAAGTCTTGCATAGGTCTAGGGGTTGACAAAAGGATTAAGAGGGGACCCCTAACCTTGATTTATGGGGAAAGGAAGTGAAGAGGTTGCTTGTTAAGTTTACAACATTAAATGAGACTTGTACTAAGTCTAAATAACTAAGCAAAGGGTAGTGTGTTTGGTGAACCTTCGAATAGTATGAGCAAGGAGAGGGGAAGAAGCATGGTCTTGGTTGTCCTTGTTGTACTATCAAACTCACAAAACCATGGACTTGAGGTGGTTTGAGGAGGAAAAGAAGCAAGATGGTGGCTTGTGGGGATTGATAATCGATCGAGCATGGTCAGAAAGAAGGAGAAAAGTAACTAGCCAAGTACACACACACATGTATATTAGTGGAATGGTTAGGATTTCTTTGTATTATTTTGCTTACTTGACTCATGGTAGCATTTGTGTTGAGTGTTCATACACAAAAATATGTATACGTATGATGTTTGTTGTGTTTGGTTGCCGAAATTGCGACACAACAAAAGTTATAAAGGAGTGAGAAGTTAAAACGTGAATTCCCGTAATGTTTTACTTATCCCGTTTAAGTTTCGATGTGAGTCGCGGTGTCCCGGTTTGACACTTACAAGTAAAAATGTATAAAATACATTTTTGAGAGCGTTTTTGTACAAGTATTATAAAAAAAACATTTTATGGACTCGAACATTAGTTAAATAAATTATTGCCATAACTAATCGGGTGTCGGCGCGTGTGGGGTCGTTTTCCGAGAAAATGAGATAACTTCTCATTTTTAAAATTTAATTGTCAATATGTGTCAGAAACTATATAATGTGCATTTTCTGATAAAAACCAATATTATTACTATTAAAATAATAGTATGAAAAATTACCATTTGTCACATTTACTTAGCGTGTGTGCAATCTCACACTTTCAAGAGTATACATGAGCACATAAGACAATGTGAGTTGCTAGTCATTTTTTCTTTGTGAGATATGACAACTCCCTTATGAATTAAGAGTATGAAAGAAATTGGGTTTATAAAGTATGAATGGCACAAATATTTTATTAAATAACTTACTTAGGCAAATAAATTTTTAGTAACACCTCTTTTATACTATGACACTTTTTTGACTTTTGGTGATATTTTTTTTATGTGTCATTGGATGACAATTTTTTTTATAGTGTATTCGAGTTTAACCTCATTGTAAGTGATATATGCCTGTTGGGTAGGATGTTGTTTTTTTTTTAATTATAGATAGGGATGTAAATGAACTAAACGTTCAGTGAACATTTCATGAACCGTTCGGTAAAAAGTTCGTATGTGTTCATTTATTTATTAAATGAACGAAGATGAACAATATTTTACGTTCGTTTAGTTAAATGAACGTACATGAACAAAAGTCGCGCCCGTTCATTTATGTTCATGAACGTCCTATTATGTGTTTATTAACGCTCAGTTATGTTCATTTATTTATGTTCGTAATCATATTGTTCATTTGTATAATTTCAAATCTGGTTTGTTTAAACAAAATTAAAATTATAAAACCAAATATTGAGCATAATTTAAAACAATTTATGTTTGTTTTTCTACGTTCATTTATATTCGATCGTTTATGTACGTTTAGTGTCTTAATGATCAAACATAAACGAACATGAACAACTCATTTTCTTAATAAACTAACATGTACAAGAAAATTCGTCTGTTTAATCGTTCGTGCCCGTTTATTTGTCCAGTTAGAATTAAACGAAAGAACATAAACAAGGCTTTATTCGTGTTCGTCCAGTTGGTTTACAGCCATATATACAATATAGTGAAATGAATACTGTATAGATAATGTATTTCTTAAAAGGCTAATTTTTGGAACGAGAATTTTGTATGGTAGGAAAAATTTTATTTCATAGTTGCACATAACGCATCTTCCTAAAATAGACATGAAAATACAAATTGGTTGTATTGTTTATTATGTTTGTGAAAACGTAGAGGGGGTGAATACGTTACCGTTTAAAAACTTTAAACCTTTTGTATCAAATATCCAATCAAGCTTGCCATAATATGAAAAATACCAATTATAGTCTTATGACTAATATAAAGCATATAGTGAAACAAGTTGTCACACAAGCATAAACATCAAGCCACAACACAAACAATAATATGGTGCAAGTATAAAAGTAAATCAATAAGTAAAAGAAAGTGCAAACCGGACACGATGATTTATAGTGGTTCGGTCACGGAGCTCCTCTCCGCCCTACTCCACTCCCCGAGTACCCAACTCGAGAGTTACTTCACTAAATCAACAAGCTCCCTTCTTGGTGGAGAAAACCTTACAAACATCGCTTACACTTTTTCCGGTACAAAGCTAAATACCGGGTTCTAGTTCGAGGTAGAACCAACCTGACGTCGCCTATACAATATTTCCGACACTAAGCTAGATGTCGAGTCCTTTTTCGGGTACAACCAAACCCGTTATCTTTTATGGCCCAACATAACAAACCTTGTGTTTTATGGCACAAACACATAAACCATCTAATGTAGTTTGGTGAATATATTGTGATGATACAATGTTGATCCATGACACAAATGTCTAATGGATATGAATGACTAATCTAAATGAACTTCAATTGATAGAAAGCCTTCAATGGATGAAGACCACAAGTTCCCTAAGCTTGTTGTGATAGGTCTTCACATATGTATGCTTGTGGTGGATGATGACTCAAGATCTTTGAGCTTGCTTCACATGATCATTTTGGGAGTATACTTACAACATAATAAAAGTTAGAAGCATTATGATCATGTTAATGAGGGTGATTGAGAGGATGCTTCGATACACTTAATAGGATGTTAGTCCTTTACAACGAGTGTATGAGATACTTTGAGTGAATATGATTAAGTATGCGGAATCTACTTAACCACACTTAGAAGGTTATTTGTTATTGAAATGGAACAGAGGTGGTTGTTGAATTTGATATTGAACAATGAAAGTTAACACCAAACGATTCAATATTATTCAAGAATAATACGAGTGATCTTCACTATCACTAGGGTTACAAACCTTGAATCTCTATTACAAAGAAAACTTATTTTCTATCTTGTTCTATTAACTTAGTTTTCTTTGTTTTCGACTAGTTACTTTTATCACAAATTCACACACTTAATATCTAGTCTAAGATCTCCCTATTATACAAACAAAGGAGATCATTACAATTATGATAAGTCTTGTCGAACTACTTGCTTGAGTATGTTAGTCATTAAGATACAACATGTATATGTGTTTACAGCTTGCTCTGTGTAAACCACATGGTGACTGATCACATTGTCTAAGATATTATCTACCGTATATACTTGACTTTAGTACAAAATATCTTCGTATACTTATCCAACCAGCAGTAGAATACTCGACACTTATCCATCTAGCAGCAGTATCTGTTGCACCAGCAGTAGAATGTTTGCGGCAGCAGAATCTTAACGCTAGCAGTAGAATGAAATGCACTAGCAGTAGAATGATACTTAGTGTATTTCCTTGAGCAGAACTGATCTTGTAAACCTTTAATTCCCGATACTAATCTTCAGAATATTTAATTCCCAACAGTGATTAATGTATGTTACTACTTATCTAAATGTATAAAAACATAGTAGAGAGAATGTGTGTTCAAGTGGTGAAGAATTGAGTAAACAATGGGTTGCTATTTATAACCACTTTGGCTCAGCAATCCACGGATCACACGAAACCAAAAAAAAAGGTTCCGCCCAGTATAGTTTTTGGTTCCGTGGTCCTCTGACAGAAAATCTACAAAATCATTTTGAAATCTCTCCAAAATCTAAGTAAGATCTTTCCATAATCTTTACCAAATCTTTCCAAAATATTTTTTAAGTTCTTCCCAAAGTCCAAGTAAGATATTATCTTAGATTTGATGATGCACTGCATGAGGTAATAAGACATTTCCTTTTTGATTTAAGTACAAAATCATTTTGAAATCTCTCCAAAATCTAATAAGACATTTCCAACAAGTGAAATCATCTTTTAGCAAGCCTTTGCAAGTGATGAACAAACGTAGTAAACTGAAATTGAAACTGAAAGGACCTAGATAGAACTTTCTTCTTTGGAATGCTTCATCCCTTCTGAATATATATAATACTCCAGAATCTTGTCATTTTCAACCTCCATGTCATCATCTTGTATGCTCTTGTCTTTTCCTCCCTTACATTTGGTTAATCTTTCTTCCTTGGGCTTTATTTCTTCCCCTGAGATATAAATAACATTTCCTCCCCTGTTTGGAAGATCTCTCACCATCATCCCATCATCATCTGATCTACCAATGTGAACTTGTTTTCAGACAATGTTGTACAATTTGCATCAATAGCTTCAGTTGTTGAAGTAGCCACAATTGTTTGCTTCTTACACTGCCATGAGATAAGTCTACACCCAAGGAATTGACATCCTCCAGTTGTTGACTTTCTGTCCAAGCTAGCACCTGCATAATCACTATCTGAAAATGCTACCAAGTCAAAAGGTGATTCCCTAGAATACCATAGACCCAACCTAGGTTGACCCTTGAGATATCTAAAAATCCTCTTGACAGCTGTTAAATGAGAAACCTTTGGAGTTACTTGAAATCTTGCACAAGCACAAACAGAGAACATGATATCAGGTCTTGATGATGTAAGATACATCAAAGAGCCTATCATAGATCTGTATGTGTGTAAATCTACATTTTCTCCATCTAAATCTTTAAGAAGTGGCTTCTCAGAGTCCATTGGTGTGCTTGCCACTTTTGAATCAGCAAATTGAAATTTTCTAAGAATCTCTGCAACATATTTATCTTGGCTGATAAATATGCCTTCACTTGATTGCTTAACTTGCAGACCCAAAAAGAATGTAAGTTCCCCCATGGAACTCATCTGAAACTTATGATGCATAAGTTTCTCAAACTCCAAACACATCTCCTTCCTTGTAGATCCAAAGATGATATCATCCACATACACCTGCACTAGTAAAAGATAATTCTTGTGCTTCTTGATGAATAATGTCTGATCAATCTTGCCTCTTTGAAATCCATTTTCTGTTAAATAGGAAGCCAGTGTTTCATACCATGCCCTTGGTGCCTGATGAAGGCCATAAAGAGCCTTAACTACCTTGTACACTTTGTCTGGATGATCTGGGTCAGTAAACCCTGTAGGTTGTGAGACATATACCTCTTCTTCAATAGTACCATATAGAAAAGCACTCTTGACATCCATTTGATAAACTGTGAAGCCCATAAATGAAGCATAAGCCAAAAATAACCTAATGGCTTCAATCCTTGCTACTGGAGCAAAAACCTCTTCATAGTCTATCCCTTCTTCTTGTGTGTACCCTTGGGCTACTAATCTAGCCTTATTCCTAATCACTATGCCCCTTTCATCCCTTTTATTTCTGAAAACCCATCTAGTGCCAATTACCCTTACACCCTTGGGTAAATCTACTAGCACTTATACCTTCTGAATCTTGAACTGAAGAAGCTCTTCTTGCATAGCTTCTACCCAGCTTGAATCATCTAAGGCTTTAAGAACATTCTTTGGTTCTGCTTGAGATAGAAAACATACAAACAAGCAAGAGTTTGAAAACTCATGCTGCTTTGAAGCATAAAGGGCATCAAGAAGCCCTTGTTGTTCTGAAGACATCAATTGTTGTCTTGTCTTCACACCTGTTTGTACATCTCCAATCACATTGTCCAGGGAGTGTACTTTGTGAATCCTTGTGTGGGGTGTAGAAGGAACTTGATAGTTAGGAGGGAGATTGTTGAAATCCACCTCTTCTTCTGAGAATTCTGCTTCATTTAGTTCTGATGGGCCAGCAGTAGAAACATTTGGCTCAACAGTAGAAAAATTTAGCCTAGCAGTAGAATGCTCTGTCTCAGCAGTACTATCATCAGTAGAAACATTCTCTTGTTCTTTTGTTCCATCTTCCTTGTTTTCATCTTCAATCCCTTCTTTAGCTTCATCAGAAGAAGGTTCATCAATTTTTGAAGTTGAAGCCACACTTGTACTTATTGGCATCCATACAGAATCTTGATCTGTCTCCTTTTCTAACCCTGCCTCATTTGTTGTTTGTGAACCTGAAAAATCATTAGTTTCTGCAACAACAGGCACATAATTCATAGAATGGGTTAGAGACTCAAGATCAAATAGCCAATTAGGACCTTGACCTGCTACATTGGATTTATTCTCTAAAAATTCCACATGCAGGTTTTCCTCTACTCTTCTAGTTCTTTAGTTGTATACTCTAAAAGCTTTGCTATTAAGAGAATATCCAACTAAGAATCCTTCATCTGCTTTACCATCAAACTTTCCAAGATGGTCTAAGGTATTCAGAATTGTCACATGACATCCAAAAGGTCTAAGAAATCCTATTGCAGAAGTTCTACCTCTAAAAAGCTCATATGATTTCTTATTGTGAGATTTGACAACCAAAACCCTATTTTGAACATAGCAAGCGGTATTAACTGCTTCAGCCCAAAAAGAGATAGGCAACTTAGAGTCGGCTAACATAGTTCTAGCAGCTTCTATGAGTGTTCTATTCCTCCTCTCAGCTACTCCATTTTGCTGAGGAGTTATAGCTACTCTAAATTCTCTCCTAATACCTTTTTCCTTGCAGAAGTCATCCATAACTCTATTCTTAAACTCTGTCCCATTATCACATCTAATAACTTTTACTCTTTTGCTTACTAGGTTTTCTATCTCAGTAATGAATGTTTTAAGAATGCTAGAAGTCTCATCCTTTGAACCTAAAAAGAAAACCCATGTAAATCTACTATAGTCATCAGTAACAACTAGACAATATCTTTTATGCATTATGCTACTAACAGAAGTAGGTCCAAATAAGTCCATATGAAGCATAAACAATGATTGATCAATAGAGTTAAAAATCTTGGGCTTACAAGTGGCTTTGCGTTGTTTGCCTTTAAGAAAAGCAATGCATGTTTGGTCATTTTTAAATCGTTTTTGAGGTAAACCTCTTACTAAACCATTCTTAACAATCTTATTTATGGTTTTGAAGTTAATGTGATCAAGCCTCCTATGCCATTTCATAGATTCATCCAATGTGGCCTTTGCAACTAGACAAGTAAGTGCCTCTTTAGGAACAATCTTCTTCATATCAACACTGTACATGTTGCCCTTTCTTGGAATTTTAAGAAGTACTTGACTTTCATCAGGCATCTTAAAATCAGAAGAAAGTACAGGACATTCAGTGTCAGTAAAAAGAACTTTGTTCTTTTTGTCACACATTTGTGAGACACTAAAAAGATTATACTTTAGCTCTTGCACATAGTACACATCTTCAAAATCTAATTTACCAGTTTTAAGAGTACCTTTACCAGTAATCTTGCCACCAATACCACCTCCAAAGGTAACATATCCACCATCTAATGATTGAAAGTTGGAAAGATAAGACATGTTGCCTGTCATGTGCCTTGAACACCCACTATCTGAATAGCCTTGATCTTCATGATCTGTTGGTGAATGTTCCTGCACACAAATAAGGAAATTAGTTTCCTTGGGGAACCCAAGCCATTGCTGACTTGGATTTGCCATGTGCATCAATGTAATTAAATCTCTTGAGAACAGTTGATTTACCATTGGATTTAAGAGGTTTCCAAATCCTACATGCTGAGGCCTTAACAGCATTGGCCTTATTTTCCCTAGCAGTATAACCCTTTGGTTTCCAAATTTGTTTTAGTGAAACTGCTTTTGTTGGAAAAGGTCTCTTAGCAGTTGTTTGTGCATGTTTGTAAGTTGTTTTTGCACTTTGTACTGCTGGTTTAGGGTAAACAGAGTAAAAAGGTCTGGCAGTAGAAACTGCTTGTCTAGAAGTAGAATCTTTTGGTCTAGCAGTAGAAACTGCTTTTGGTCCAGAATTTGATGAAACTGCTCTGGGTGTTATTCTAGTATTATTAGAGTGAGTTTTAGGAGTTTGCCTTTTGAAATTCACCCTATTTGCCTTTTGAAATTCACCCTATTGTTTGTATACCCAGATACCCTTTGGTTGCAGAAAGCTGCAAGATGGTCAAATTCTCCACAAATGAAAAAAGTTTTGTTAAAGAAGTCAAAGTCATCACCTAGTTGGTGAGACTTAAGGCCATTCCAATTCCTTTGGTTGCCTTTAGGCTTGTTTGTGGTTATGTATTGTTCACAATATCTAACTGGTTGCCTAACATGTTTAATGTTGATTTTAGGCCTATCAGTATTATGTTTGACTATCTTAGGAACACTTGTTCCTGCTTTCTTAACCACTCCAGGTTTAGACATAACCTGTTTGTCTTCCTCATCATCAGATATCTAGTTCTCAATGACTATTTTATCTGATCTTCTATCAGAGGACACCTTGTCCTCAGAAAGTGAAGTTTTACTTAAACTTTCACTTACTTTCTTAGGTTCATCAACAACTAACTTGGTTTTTGGCTGAACACCATATTGTAGCTCAGGTTGTTGAAATTCAGCTACTCCTAAATTTTCTATGTTTATCCCTGGGGGAACAGGAATTCCTCTGTAAGGGGGTGGGACAACATTGTATCCTAACCCTGACTTGGCTCTATTAATCACTTGACATTCTATCATGTTGGTTACACCTCTAGAAGCATGTTCTAGTGTTTCTACAGTCAAGTGAATGTTTCCATTTTCCTTTTTGATCCTATCATAAGCATCTCTCAAAAGCTTAATTTCAGCATCTCTAAAGAATATGTCTTGTCTAAGAAGAGCTTTGTCATCAGAAAAAGCAAATTCATTTTGTTTGTAATGAATGATCTGCTTCTCTAGGGATTCTAAACAACATTTATAATCTACTAGGTCTTGACGAGTTCTACTTAGCTCTTTCTGTTGAGCATCATAATGTTTGATTAAAGTTTGTAGTTCTTTAAGAGCTGTGCAAGTATTAGAACAAACTTTATGATTTTGTACCTCAGTAAAGAAAGCCATGAGTGCCATCTGTGAAGAAGCTTCTTCTTCATCAGCCATGAAACTCCAATCAAAACCTAGCCCATCAATAGCTACCATAGCTTTTGAGTTTGGCTCAGAAACCTCCATTGTTTTGAATTTGCTTCCAAAACCTCTATTCTTGCTATCTTGCTGCCTTGGCCTTCTACATTCTCTTGAGAAGTGCCCCATCATGTGGCAGTTATAGCATTCTATCTTTGATTTGTCAAAACCAGCAGTATCATTGTTGCTGATTGTGAGCTTCTTCCCCGTCCTTTGATAGAACTTCTTAGCCCTCATGCTAAGAAGAGAAAATTTTCCATTTTAGGTCCGTTTCCTCCAGATCATCATCATTGATCTCTTGGAGGTCTTCATAAATGAGCATGGACCCATCATTTCGACTTGTGAGAAAAGCACAACAAGTCTTCTCATCCAGAATACCCATGGTACTGCTTGATGAACTAGCAGCACCAACACCATCAACAACCTTCACCTCTTCACTTGGATTTGAGGTACTAGGAGATGACATAAATGCCATGTTCCCAGTATTAGAACTAGTACCTCCAGTTTCTTCAGATCTTGTTCCACAATTTTGTAGTTGCTATACAAGTCTATTAGTTCCATGGTATCAAGGTCTGGCTTATTTTTCCAGACAACAACATGTATAGCCCACTCTTCTGGTAAGCTTCTCAGAAATTTTGAGTTTAAATATTCTTGAGGTATTTCAACCCCAAGAATAGCAAGTTGGCTCACAATATTCTGAAGCCTATTAAACATGTGGTCAAGAGATTCATTATTGGTTGAGGAGAAGTTTTCAAACTGCTGCTTGAGCAGAGTCTTGTGGGTTTTCTTGGTGGCTTCATTTCCACCATACCTGGCAACAATGGCTTCAAATAATGACTTGGCATCTTTGAACTTGCTGAAGTTTAAAAGTTGATCATTGGGAATGGTCATCATCAGCATACTTCTGGCCTTTAAGTCATTTTTCTTCTTTATTCTGTCTTCTACAGATGTTGGGTGGAGCTGCAGAGTTGTCACCACTTTGCCTTCAACTGTTGATGTAGTGGTTGTAGGCTGGTAAGAGTTTCCATCTTCAATAATTTCCCAAAGTGCATAGTCTTGCACTTGAAAATACTGCTCTATCCTCAGCCTCCACATCTCAAACTCATTCTGTTTGAGCATGGGTAATTTTGCAGCAACATCCATCTGAATAGATTCAACGTCCATTTCTTCTTCTTCTTCTTCTAAATCAAAGATATCAACCAAGCTCTGATACCAATTGAGAGGATGCTTCGATACACTTAATAGGATGTTAGTCCTTTACAACGAGTGTATGAGATACTTTGAGTGAATATGATTAAGTATGCAGAATCTACTTAACCACACTTAGAAGGTTATTTGTTATTGAAATGGAACAGAGGTGGTTGTTGAATTTGATATTGAACAATGAAAGTTAACACCAAACGATTCAATATTATTCAAGAATAATACGAGTGATCTTCACTATCACTAGGGTTACAAACCTTGAATCTCTATTACAAAGAAAACTTATTTTCTATCTTGTTCTATCAACTTAGTTTTCTTTGTTTTCGACTAGTTACTTTTATCACAAATTCACACACTTAATATCTAGTCTAAGATCTCCCTATTATACAAACAAAGGAGATCATTACAATTATGATAAGTCTTGTCGAACTACTTGCTTGAGTGTGTCAGTCATTAAGATACAACATGTATCTGTGTTTACAACTTGCTCTGTGTAAACCACATGGTGACTGATCACATTGTCTAAGATATTATCTACCGTATATACTTGACTTTAGTACAAAATATCTTCGTATACTTATCCAACCAACAGTAGAATACTCGACACTTATCCATCTAGTAGCAGTATCTGTTGCACCAGCAGTAGAATGTTTGCGGCAGCAGAATCTTAACGCTAGCAGTAGAATGAAATGCACTAGCAGTAGAATGATACTTAGTGTATTTCCTTGAGCAGAACTGATCTTGTAAACCTTTAATTCCCGATACTAATCTTCAGAATATTTAATTCCCAACAGTGATTAATGTATGTTACTACTTATCTAAATGTATAAAAACATAGTAGAGAGAATGTGTGTTCAAGTGGTGAAGAATTGAGTAAACAATGGGCTGCTATTTATAGCCACTTTGGCTCAGCAACCCACGGATCACACGAAACCAAAAAAAAGGTTCCGCCCAGTATAATTTTTGGTTCCGTGGTCCTCTGACAGAAAATCTACAAAATCATTTTGAAATCTCTCCAAAATCTAAGTAAGATCTTTCCATAATCTTTACCAAATCTTTCCAAAATATTTTTTAAGATCTTCCCAAAGTCCAAGTAAGATATTATCTTAGATTTGATGATGCACTGCATGAGGTAATAAGACATTTCCTTTTTGATTTAAGTATATAAGAAAGTTAACTTGTAAAATAAATTACTTAACTGGTTAATATATGTTTAACAAGTTGTACCATGTTAGTTTATGTGTTACTAAAAATGTTATTATAGGACTGATGAGTGTGTAAATACTCATCATTTTATACCCATAAAAGACACAAAAATGGCCATATATACCAATTTATACTGCAGATATCCTTGGTTTGTGTCTTTATGTATTTCAGGTACAAAGGATTGAAAACGGAGCGAAAACGGACATTTTTAGATCTTCTCGACAATCTTGGTGCATTTGATCATGTGAAGACGGAGTCAAAGTCAAACCCGGGGTTTAGCATTGGATTGAGCTTGGAAAAACGAACCCGACACCAAAACCTATTTTTTACCATTTACCTTAACCCTAATTACCTAAAACCTAAAACTAATAAATCCCAAAAAAACCCAAATCCTAATTAAATCCTAATAAACCCAGCCCAAACAAACTGAACCCTAGCCATCCCAATTGAACCCCCATTTTTGACTTGTGACCCAGGCCAAAATCAAAGTAATAGTAAAAACGGGGTCAGTCTTTCCCTCTTATTTCTTTTCCCTCCTAAGCACTCCCAACACCATCATCACCACCTCTGTTCCTATCACTGCCACACTCAACCTCCCCCCTCCTAGCCACTCCTCCACACTCCAAGACAAATCTTCTTCACGAGATACCACCCCCTCACATGTATCCAATGCCATGTCATCAATCCGTGTACATATTTGGGCGCCAAAATAAATCCAAAGGCTGAGATGAAGATAAAGTCCAATCCAATGGTGGGAAATGATCCAAAGAAGCACAAAGTTGATCCAAAGTTGTTTTAACACTGAGAGAAAGCACAAGAGGCATGAAGACCCTTAGTTTTTATAAGTAGTATAAATAGGGCAGTTGTAAAGCCTTTTTGGAGGCATGCTTTAGTTTATGTAGTTTTTAGTTTAATATTGTATTCTGCTCTTTTAAAGTTTAATATAAGTTCTCAGCTCTTAATTTTAAGCCTTGTAACCATTTTTCAGTTTTAATAGAAATTTAAGGTTTTAGCAAAAACCTTGTTTATGCTCATTTGATGTTAAATTCATTTCCATAAGCTCTCACAAGCTCTCAAAAGTAAAAAGAAAACAGAAAAAGAAAAAAAAAAGAGAATAATAAAAACATCACAGGTTTACCTTAGCATGAGACTGTGGAAAGCTTTTTGGAAGTTGCCTGCAATGGAGGGGCAAGATGGACATTACCTAGCTTATCTTTGATAAGCTAGGAGCTTGTAGCTGTCAATTTGGAGCCCTTGTTAAGCTAGGGTCTCAAGTGAGCAAATTCTAATTTTCTTGGTATTTTTTGGATTTCACTGTAGCATAGCTTATTTGCATGCTTATTTGTGTGCTTATTAGTGTTTTCTGTGCTTATTTATCTTCTGAGTTGATGCTTGAGTAAAGTTTGATAGGTTTTAGTAGATAAATTCTATTTGAACTCCTAGATCACTAAAAAGCTAAAAACAACCACAAGAAGCTCAGCTTGTTTGACTGCTTATTGGCTTTTGGAAAGTTGTTCAATAAGTTTTAATTGACTTAGCAAGTCAGTTTTCAACAAGAATTATAGCTTATTTTGGTTTGTAGCAGTCAAAATATCACCTCAGTCCTCATAAGGGATGTTTGGGTCAAGAACCAAAGTGGGTCAAATTGGTTTATCACTGTTCACTTGCATGTTTCTAAACTTTGATCTTGATTTAAGTAAGTTATACAAGTTGTTGTAGAGAGCCATTGGTATGTTTTTCATAAAATTGCATTGTTTGAGCTTCTGAGTCACTTGGAAGGTTTGAGCTTATCTCAATAAGCTCAAATTGAGAAAAGCTGTGTTGGCACTTATTCCTTGGCATTTTCTAGCTCTGTTGAGTCCATTTAGGTGTAGTTTAAAAGCTTGGCCTAAGTCTTTTGGGTTATGCCATTTTTGGCTTTGTCTGCACTAAAAACAATAGCAGACTGCATCAGTTTTTTTTGGCCCAATTAAGTCCTTGTATGATCTCATTAGTGCTTATTTCCTCTTGTTCTAGATAGTTTATTAGTGGATATTTGCTTAAGTCTCAACTACAGCCCTTAGTGTAGCTTATTTGAGTTTTAAAACAAGCTTAAAATTGCTCATTCACTCAAACTCACACTGACTGATCAGTGCTCAGTTGAGTGAACTGAGCTATTTCTCAGCTTATCTTTAAGCAGTAAATAAATTCCTATTGGTCTAATTTTTGGTCCTATGTGATCCTCAGTAGGTGAACTTCAAGTGTCATCAACTTTTGTGATCTATGCTTATTGTCTCAGTGCTTTTAATTATTCTCAAAATGGCCTCAGTGGGCTGAATTTGCCCTGCTCCACAGACCTTTAGAGCTTTTGTTTTTTTTTTCTGGGCTTATTTGCTTACTTTGTGGCTTAATCTGTTTGCCTTGTTTTATTTTTAGACTATTTAGCTTATTTAAGTTTTATTTTAGCCTTAAGATTAGCTTATTAGATTATTGTACTCTAGCCTTAGCTTATTCTCCCTTTTTCATTACTGTTAAGATTTTTAGAGCTTTTTCTGAGCTTAATTTAGTTTCAAAAATTAGTTTTAGTTATAAAGTTGCTTTTTGGCTTGTGCTTATTCAGCTTTAATCAGAAAACTAAAAAAAAAATGAAAAATAAAAATGGGGTGTGAGTGAGAATCGAACCAGGAACCTCTTGCCTAACAAAGCCTCAAACTCACACCCAGCTGCCAAATGCACCAAGTTATGCTTGGTGTTATTCCTTTCCTTTTTTATTTTTATACCATTTTGTCTCTTTAAGCTTAAAACTGCTTCTTTGCTTATTTCGTAGCTTATTTGAGTAGCTTTTTCAGTTTTTATATTTTTTCTAGATTAATATTAGTTTAATAGACTTTCTGGTAAATTTTGAGAATTTTTACTGTTCATTTGCTATTTTTCTCGAATTTAATTAGTCTAAACTGTTTTTAATTTATAATAAATAATAAAAAAGTCAGAAAAATACAAATCTTTTTCTAAAATTTTCTTTTATCATTTAGGACTTAGAAAAAATAAGTTTACACTTGTAGGGTTAATTTTCAAAGATTTTAGTTTTTAAACTCGTTTTAGGAATTCCCGGTTAATGTTTTTAACGTAACTTGGTTTTCATTTTTTTGACATTTGCTTTTCATTTCTAATTTAGGATACTAAAAACAAAAAAATCCAAAAATCTTCACTTCAAGCACTTTAATTCCAAACCAAAAACGATATCCTCGATTCCAACCTCGCTGGGACACGACCCGGGTAATCACTTGCCCGGTATCACACATATCGTATTCACGGGTTTTGTAAGTTAACCTTTTTCCTAAAGGGTTGATTTTTCATTTTCCCGCGTATCACGTATATCCGTCTGATATTATATATATATACTTTAGCACGGATCAAAATTTTGGTGCCGCTGCCGGGGAGGTTGTGTTGCGACAATATTGTTAAATGTTTTAATGATTAGTGACTTGAGATCCTTCTTCTTGAAGTTATCGCTTTCATAAAAATATAAAAAACAAAAATATTTTTTCTTTTCTTTTGTATATATATTATCATATAAAACAAAAATACAAAAACATTTTCCGTTTTGTTGTGTTAAAATAAAAGATAAAAGCAATCTCAATATAATATTCCTCAACTGGAGTATTATCATATTAAGTTCCCAACAAAAGATTAAAACTTGCCTTTATATCACTTGCGAATATCGGCTCACCTTTGATTGATAAATAAACTATAAGAGGGGTATAAGGAGAGACGATCCAACGAACTTCGCCTCGAAAAGAGATCCATTCTTCTCTTCCGCTTCTTTGTGCGTTTATCTTTTGAAGAGCTACCGTACGCTTGTTGATTATTGGTTTAAGTTCACTTTTGTTTTGTTTCGGTCTTGTTTTAATTGAATTGTTTTTAGTGCATGCGCACTCGTTCTTCTCCGTCGACAAGTCCTTTACGTGAACTCGTGCATACTCCGAGAAGACGTAATCGTAGGCATTCCGCCTCAATAGCCGAACCCGAGATTCGTGCTATTCCCGTTCCTCCCATTGTCACAATGGCGGATGAACGCACCATGTCTGAGCTTCTCCAAGCACCCACCGAGGGTTACGGAGATGCTATCGTTGTTCCGGCAATCGTTGCCGATAGCTTTGAGCTTAAGACCGGGTTGCTATCCTTAGTAACTTCAAGTCAATATTTCGGATTTGAGAGGGACGATCCTCATTCCCACATTCGATGGTTTAACAAGATCACCTCAACCATCAAATACTGAAATGTTCCTCAAGAAGCTATCAAACTTCTTCTTTTTCCTTTTTCTCTCGAGGGGGCAGCCCGGATTTGGCTCGAAAAACAACCCCCTCGTTCTATTGAAACATGGGAAGATTTAGTGTCGAAATTTGTGAATGAATTCTTTCCTCCGTCTAAAACCACAAGCCTTAAAAATGAAATCACCAAATTCACTCAAAAATTTGATGAATCCTTTAGTGAAGCGTGGGATCGTTTTAAAGAATTACTTCGCAAATGTCCTCACCATGGTTTCTCCGAGTTACATCAACTCGATACCTTCTATAATGGTTTGAACCACTCCGATCAAGACTCTCTAAATGCCGCCGCCGGTGGTAATCTCTTGTATCGGACTACTAAAGATGCTTTAGCCATCATTGAGAATAAGTCTAAGGTTCGCACTTCACGAAGCAAGCAAGTTGTTTCCCAAGTGAATGCTTCACCTTCTACTTCATCTCCCGTGAGTTCTTCTAGCACCGATGCTAAGATTGACAAGCTCACGGAGGCTATTCAAGCTTTGGTTCTTTCCAAGCAAAAGAAACAATCTTCCCCACAAACTTCTTCACCCACTCAAGTCAATGCGGTGGAAGAAACTTGTGTCACTTGTGGTGGTCCTCATGCATACTACAATTGTACTGCCACCAATGGTAGTCGATGTGAAGTTAATGCGGTAGCCGGGGCTTTCAATCAAGGAGGTAATCAATACCGTCCTCAAGTTGACCCGAATTATCGTGCTAGCAATCAAAATGGACCACCCGGATTTTCTCAACCCAACAATCCAAATAGATTCAATCAAAACCAACCAAGAGGGCAAAATGTTCAAAATCAATTTCAAGCCCCGATCAATCAATACCCAAATCAAGGTGGTAATTTCAATCAAGGCTTTCAAGCTTCAAATTACCAAGCCCCAATTGCTTCCTCAAACGAACTTGCTAATTACATCAAGTCAAATGAGGCAAACATGAGGTCAATGCAAAATCAAATCACCACCTTGAAGAATGATTTTCAAACTTCAATTTCGAAACAAGGTCATGAGCTTAAAAATGAACTTAAGAATACAAATCAAAAGATTGATCAATCTCAAAGTAAAATTGAGAACATGTTTGCTAGTCTCATGTGTCAATTGAATCAACCTTCAACTTTGGGAACCCTCCCGGGAAACACCATTCCAAACCCGAAGGGTGAGTTGAAAGCTATTACCACTCGTAGTGGTAAGACAATTGATGGACCCTCGATTCCTACTCCTTCTCCGGTGAAGGAAGTGAAACGAGAGACCGAGGTGACAAAGGACAAAGTGCAAATTACTAGCCCACAAAGTACCGCAAACGTCCAACCTTCGGTCGTCCAAACTCCAATTCTGGAACCCGATGTTCCGAAGACCAATCCTAAGCCCTCGATTCCTTATCCTTCGAGGCTTAATGAACAAAAGCTCCATGACAAAACTAATAGTCAAATGATGAAGTTTCTTGAAATCTTTCAAAAGTTACACTTCGATATTAGTTTTGCGGATGCTCTTCTCTACATGCCAAAGTTTGCTTCTACATTCAAGAGCCTCGTTAGCAATAAGGAAAAGTTGCTTGAATTAACAAAAACTCCATTGAATGAGAATTGTTCGGCTATAATTCTTAAAAAGTTACCAGAAAAACTAGGAGACCCCGGCAAATTTCTCATCCCTTGTGATTTCCAAAAGCTAGATGAATGCTTAGCCTTGGCCGATCTCGGCGCAAGCATCAATCTAATGCCTCTTTCAGTTTGGAAAAATCTTTCTCTTCCGGAGCTCACTACTACACGTATGACTCTCGAGCTTGCAAACCGATCGGTTACTATTCCGAAAGGTATTGCCGAAGATGTCTTCGTGAAGGTTGGCAAGTTCCATTTTCCTGCTGACTTCGTAGTAGTCGATTTTGATGCCGATCCCCGTGTCTCCCTTATCCTGGGAAGACCATTCTTGAAAATGGCTCGTGCATTAATCGATGTCTACGAAGGTGAGATGACTCTTAGGGTCGGAGATGAAAAATTGGTCATTAATATTGAAAGCACTTCAAAAGATCTTCTCGAGCATAAAAGCGAGTCAATTAACCAAATTGATATCCTTGATTCTACATGCGAGGAATACTTTCAAGAAGTGCTAATTGGCAATCCCACTTCATCTGATCCTACCATTGCCCTCTCTTCCCCCTCTCTCACTCCGTTTGAGGGAGGTGACTTCATCTTGGAAGAGATTGAGGCTTGTTTGTCTTGTGATTCAATTCCATCTGGAATTGATGATGGTGTATTTGACCCGGAGGGAGATATTCTTCTCATTGAGAAGTTGCTTAATGATGATCCATCATCTCTCCCTCCGAAAGAACTTCATAATGAGGAAATCAAATCTGTTGAAAATTCTGATGATCCTCCGGAGGTCGAACTTAAGGACTTACCACCTCATCTTGAATATGCATTTTTGGAGGGTACCGATAAATTACCCGTCATAATTGCTAAAGATTTAAATGATGAGGAGAAAACCGCTCTCATAAAGGTTTTAAAGTCACACAAGCGAGCCATCGCTTGGAAACTTTCCGACATTAAGGGTGTTAACCCGGAATTTTGTACACACAAAATTTTAATGGAAGATGACTTTAAACCAGCGGTTCAACATCAAAGAAGGGTTAATCCTAAAATTCATGAGGTTATCAAAAAGGAGGTTCTCAAACTCCTTGATCCCGGCTTGATTTACCCTATCTCGGATAGTCCTTGGGTGAGCCCCGTGCATTGTGTGCCTAAAAAGGGTGGCATTACCGTTGTTGCAAATGATGAAAACGAGTTGATTCCTACTCGATTGGTAACGGGATGGCGCGTGTGCATTGACTACCGAAAGTTAAATGACGCCACCCGTAAAGACCACTTTCCTTTACCCTTCATGGACCAAATGCTCGAAAGACTAGCGGGAAATGAGTACTAGTGTTTCCTTGACGGTTTCTCGGGTTACTTCCAAATTCCCATTGATCCGCAAGATCAAGAAAAGACCACTTTCACGTGCCCTTATGGAACGTTTGCCTACCGACGCATGTCTTTTGGCTTATGTAATGCTCCGGGCACGTTCCAAAGGTGTATGATGGCCATATTTCATGACATGATCGAGAAAACTATGGAGGTCTTTATGGATGATTTCTTGGTCTTTGGGGATTCCTTCAAGACATGTCTCTCCCATTTGGACAAAATGCTTCAACGTTGTGAAGACACTAATCTTTGTCTAAATTGGGAGAAAATTCATTTCATGGTCAAAGAGGGCATTGTCCTCGGCCATAAGATTTCTAAGAGTGGGATTGAGGTCGATAAAGCCAAAGTTGATGTTATCGCTAAACTACCTCATCCCACTACCGTCAAGGGTATTCGGAGTTTCCTTGGTCACGCCGGTTTCTATCGTAGATTCATACAAGATTTTTCCAAAATCGCCCGGCCGATGACTCGTCTCCTTGAAAAGGAAACTCCGTTCATTTTCTCACAAGAGTGCATTGAAGCTTTTCAAACTCTAAAGAAAAAGCTTACTGAAGCACCAATCTTGGTTGCCCCCGATTGGGACCTACCTTTTGAGCTTATGTGCGATGCTAGTGATTTTGCCATAGGTGCGGTCTTGGGGCAACGTAAAACAAAACATTTTCAGCCTATACACTATGCTAGCAAGACTATGACTGAAGCTCAAGCTCATTACACCACTACGGAAAAAGAATTATTAGCCGTGGTGTATGCTTTCGAAAAGTTTCGGCCATACTTAATCTTGTCAAAAAGCATAGTGTATACGGATCACTCGGCTCTCAAATATCTCTTTGCAAAACAAGATGCAAAGCCAAGATTGCTCCGATGGGTTCTCCTCCTGCAAGAATTTGATATCATCATACATGATAAAAAAGGAGCCGAGAACCTTGCTGCTGATTATCTGTCCTGATTAGAAAACCCTCATCAAAGTGTGCTCGAGAAAAAGGAAATAAATGAAACATTCCCTCTCGAGACACTTAAAGTGGTATCTTTTCGTGGTGATTCTAGTACCCCATGGTTTTCCGATTTTGCAAACTACCATGCGGGAAATTTTGTTGTGAAAGGGATGTCGTCCCAAAAAAAAGAACAAATTATTCAAAGATGTGATGCATTACTTTTGGGACGACCCCTACTTGTTTAAAGTTTGTGCGGATCAAGTCATCCGGTGGTGTGTTCACGGCCAAAAAGCCGTTGATATTCTTAAGGCTTGCCACAATGGACCCATGGGGGGACATCATGGTGCCAACTACACCGCCAAGAAGGTGTTTGACTCCGGTTTCTATTGGCCCACAATTTACCGTGATGCCCATGACTTAGTCAAATCTTGTGACTTTTGTCAACGTCACGGGAAAATCACGCAAAAAGACGAAATGCCACAAAATGTCATTCAAGTTTGTGAAATCTTTGACGTTTGGGGAATTGACTTTATGGGCCCGTTCCCGTCTTCACGAGGGAACAAGTATATACTCGTGGCGGTCGATTACTTGTCTAAATGGGTTGAAGCAAAAGCGCTCCCCACCAACGACGCCCGAGTAGTTTGTAAATTTTTGAAAACTCTCTTTGCTCGGTTTGGAACTCCCCGTGCTATCATTAGTGATCGCGGTACGCACTTTTGCAATGACCAATTTGCAAAGGTCATGCTTAAGTACGGTATTACTCACCGTCTTTCTACCGCGTATCACCCACAAACAAGTGGAAGTTTCAAACCGTGGTTTAAAAAGAATTTTGGAAAGGACCGTAGGTGAAAACCGTGCATCTTGGTCGGATAAATTAGATGATGCACTTTGGGCCTTCCGTACAGCTTATAAAACACCCATCGGGTGTACTCCTTACAAGCTTGTGTACGGAAAGGCGTGCCATCTACCGATCGAGCTCGAGCACAAAGCTTATTGGGCCTTGAAGCATGCAAACTTCGACCTAAAGTCCGCGGGTGATCACCGCAAAGTTCAACTCAATGAATTAAATGAACTTTGTGATCAAGCCTACGAGAACTCTTTGATCTACAAAGAAAAGACAAAGAAGATCCATGACTCCAAAATCAAGAACCGCGTTTTTAACGTTGGTGATCGAGTCCTTCTTTTTAACTCTAGATTGAAGATATTCTCGGGTAAACTTAAAACCCGTTGGACCGGACCATTCACCGTTGCCAAAGTTTTTCCTTTTGGTACCGTCGAGTTATCTCAAAATGACGGACCAAACTTCAAGGTGAACGGTCATAGGTTGAAGCATTATTTTGGAGGGGACATACCATCCATGGTTGTCCTGGATCTCCAAACTTTCCCCATGGACCAATGAATTCAGGGTTGAGTCAAGCTAGTGACTCGGTTAACAAAAACATTAGCATTTCACGGGTGACAACCCATGTTTCTGACTTCTTTCTACTTTCTAACAACTAAGTGTGGGGGATTTCCTCTACTGTGCTTTCTTTGTGTGTGGTTTGCTCTTGTTTGCAGGTTTCCCTTAGATCGTGATGATTGATGCGCCTATTTTCAATCCAGCCGCCCAATATCCGATCTTTTTGCTAACGTTTATCTAGGGATATCTTGTTAATCCTTTTTGTGAAAAACGAAGATTTCTGTTCCACACTTGGCTATTAGTATTACCTTTTTACGTTCTAAGTGTCGGCATAATAGCCGGTACTTTGAATATTGAGGGCAATATTCAATTCTAAGTTTGGGGGGGGGGGGGGAATTCTCGCGAATTTTGTCACGTGTGTACCTTCTAGTCCCTAGTACCCCCGTTTTTGGCCAAAAATTTTAAAATTTTTTGTCGTTTTTAGATAAGAAATTGCAATAAAAAAGTAGTGTTTAGTCTTGATTAGGTTAGAACAAAGGGAATCCCGAGTCTGCCAGAGTGTTGATCTGGCTGCTTCCTTAACGGTTAGACTAAGGTTTTACGATATGTGCAAATGAAAAAGCTAAGCGTAGAATAGTTGGTTTTCTTTAGAGCTTATATAAGTAATCTATGGCTTTTCCTCCTAGGAGATAACTAATCTGACTTAATAAGTGCTTATTTTCAAACGTTTGAACACACAAAATCATTTTTTCAAACAATTTTGAAAATACTAGTTCAAAGCTTTATTTAAACTTCGGAACAAGTATATGTCATAATAATGCAAAATGAAAGTGAGACGTTGCTTGAAAGTTGCAAAAGTTAAGTAATAAATGTATGTGCTAAAAAAGCTACGGTTTAAGATCGGCCCTTGGATCCTTATTTCCGGAAGGCGTTTAGGTCTTGGCTACCCTCTTACACCGGCCCTTGGACCTCTAATTCAGGAATGTGTGAGGTCTTGGTCTAACACCCTTGGATCCTCATCTCAGGAATGTTTAGTGTCTTGGAACTCTCCGTTGTAATGGCCCTTGGATCCTTTATTCCGGAAGGTGTAAGGTCTTGGTTCCCGTGAAACTCCGTTAGTTTATGTTGCACAAGTAAAAAAAAAAAAAAAAATTGATGAAAAAATGAAAAGAAAAAAATAAAATAAAATGGAATGATATTGCAAAATGCAATAAAGTTTTGAAACTTGCTTGTTTTAAATTTTAAATCTATCTTTCAACTAGTATTAGTCAATATCTTATAAAAACGTCGATCTTTGTGATTATGATGCGTGGTTTTGTAACCTTACAACAGGTTTTACCTCTCGAGGGATCTCAAGAGGCTTACAACCCCACCAGGCAGTGTACCTGACCGATGTAGTATAGTGTAGTGGTAAGTACGGGGGATTGATCGTTCTCCACAGGGAATAGTGTTCGTTAGGTGTGAAAGACTACTCTAATTAGGTCTAAGGGTTGAGGAAGATTCTTTTTATGTTTTTATAATTTTTTATGAAAGCAAGTAAAATCTCGGGTTTGAAAGAGTGGGCGGAATTAGTTGCTAGTCAACTAACCCAAAATTACTACGGATGCAAATAAAATAAAATAACAAAAATGAAAATGTGGTGAGAAACTTATGTGTAGAGAAATGTGTTTACTTAGATTTCCTTACTCCCTAACTATCTTTTACCGGTTAATTAGTGTGTATTAGTCGCGTGGATGACGGGTGTATTCCTTAATACCATTCGTGGGGTGGCGTACGTACTTCCCCAACTCTACAAGCTCCTACTTCACTCCTATGTCGAGCCGGCTAGGAAGCTCCTAACATGGGATCACTAGAATTCGCTTGTGCATTAAATACAACCATAAAAACCTTTAGTACGCATTTGGTTCATGTTTCTTAAGACGTTCAAGCAAGTTACCGAATAGGAAGTTAGCCAGTTTTCTTAAGCCTAACATAGATAAACAATCATCCAATACAACTAACAACACACTAATAACCAATAATCAATAGCTAGGTTTCATTAGATCTAAGCAAACACAAGATAAATTTAGCCTAACATGTTAATCAAAAGACAAGAATAAGATAAAATCAAACAACACATAGACATATTGAATGATTAATTGATAACTTATCTTCAATGTAACATGGAAGATCTCAAGGCAAAAAGCCTTGAAAAAGAAGCTAAATTCGTCTTAGGGTTTTCTCCCAAAATTCCACACACTAAGCTCTACACCAATGACAAAAAATTAGAAAACTATATATAGATTTTTGGATCTGACGGCGTCACCTTATGGAGTGTGACGCCGTCACCTCGCCGCTTTTAGGGTTCCCGGATGACCTTCTTGACGCCGTCCCTCTTTAGCTCTTCCAAAATCCATTCTGGCTTATCAAGGCTTGACGCCGTCGAACCTTGAACGTGACGCCGTCCCTTTCTGATTTAAGCCGTGACGCCCTTGATCAGGTTAAAGCGTGACGCCGTCAGAATTCACATGCTATTTTCACTGGCTTATCATGAGTAAATTTCACGTCCACCTTTTCTTGCCAAGGCATGACGCCGTCCAGAGTAAATTGTGACGCCGTCAAAGGTAACTTTTGGCCGATTTTTGAGACTTTGCCGTTTTCTTCACTTTTATGCTCCAAAAACGTCCAAAATGCCTCCTTTTCCAGATTTCTCCTCAAAAGTACCTAAAATGACAAAAGGAACGATTTAGGGCAATATTTGATCAAATAAATACGATTTAGGGCTTAAATGACCCCTTAAAAGCGGTACACTTTTCGCTTCATCAAATACCCTTACACTTGAGATTTGCTTGTCCTCAAGCAAATGCGCTTTTATTCTAATCAAAATACAAGTTAGGGGTCATTTAATGCTAACATAAAAGTAATTACAACAAATATTCGTTCCACTTTAATCATAATAAGCACGGAGATTACAAACTAGCACCTCACAAGTAGTGTTTAGATACTCACATCTCTCAAGTGTCATCAAAATAAATCTCATAAATGAAAACGGATAATATCTCTCACTACCTGTCATAGCAAATAGATTACCATAGGCTTGGGAAAGGATCGAAAACCTCCTCCACTAGGCGTAAGCACCAAAGATAAACTATCAAAGAGGGCTTTTAAATGGGTTATAACGTTAGGTGTAGGGAAAAGGAAAACACGGTTTTGTTGGATACGGGATATTTTACTGGTGGCGAGTTAAAGATCTTGATTAATTACATGTACTATACAACGTTGCTAAGCCAAGACTAGACTCGATCTTAAGCTAGAAACGAAATAACAAAATAACAAAAACATAAAACAAACATAAAATGAAACGGGATGGTAGTCCGTATGTTTTTTCTATTTTTCATTTTCTCATTTTTTTGTATTTTTCTTGATTTTTTTTTTTTTTTTTTTTTTTTTTTTTTTTTTTTTTTTTTGCTGCATACACTTTTGCCCTACCATCCAAAATAATACATCATAGGGGCATTGCATCCCCCTTACACTTGAACTTTTACATAACTTTACAAGTAACTATTCTAATGACTCGAATTAAGATGATTGAAAAACTTGGAGTACTTTTAAAACATTTAGCACATATGGGGGTAATAAATGATGTTCTTCCCCATTACTCCATTACACTAGTACTTTACCCATGAGTCCCAATCGTCCCAAAATAATATGTACAAGGATATGACTCGACTTAGCAACCATGTAATCAACTAGATAATTAACTTGGGTTTAAACAAATGTTGTAACAATAATGCACTAAAAATGAGTGCATACAAGGTAGGCTAAGGCGATTTGGGTGTACATTTAAGTAGGGTGTACAAATTCTTCCTTTAAGTAAAATGCTTAAAGGTTGAAACGAAAAGATAGGCTCTGAGGGGTGTACTAGGGGTATCGTGTACTAAAAATGAGTACAACGCAAAGGGTGTGGGAGAATTACTTGACCAATGTAGCCAACGTAATTATAACAAAAACACAGGTGTAAAACAATGGGTTAATCCTAATGCCTCTTATCATGTAGTAAATCTAACTACACGAATGTAGTCTCACTTGTGGCCTTGGAATGGTCCTAACGCAAGTTCTAGAATCTAAGTGCTACCGGTACACACATCATAGCATAAATGCTTTTCCTACCAATTCTAGGGGCGAACCTCACATATTTGGGGGTGGAAAATTTTTTAGTGGTACGGTTTTTTGTGCTAGTCATATAACTCCTATCCGTGAGACGCTCATTAAGATCAAAGTTTCACTCCTATATGTTGTAAAAAATTTTAAATTTGGCACTAAAATTGCCCTAACAGGTATTTATCTCAGTTTTATTACACATCTACCATTAAACAAACAAAAATCAAGCGCAATGGCATTCTCTAAAATCGTACTTTTACCCCCCCCCTTACACTTAAGATGAACATTGTCCCCAATGTTCAAATAACAAGATGTAAAAGCAAAAAGTAAAAGAATGAAATCAAATACTCCCCTGATTCGCTCGGTGGATAATGAAATTACACGGTTAAATCTTCCTCCAAAGAGAATGTTGAAGCTCCATGACTAATGCATCGCCATAAGCTTGATTCCATAAACATCTCCTTGTCCAAAATAACCTGTTAAACCTGAGAAAACAAACACGAAAACCTGCATAACATCGGCGGGATAAATCTATATATAAGGATATAATGCTTGTGGAATGATAACTTTGCAGATTCCTGGAGATTATAAGTTGGAGATTTTAATAAAAACTTTTTAAAAACAAAACTTTCAAAAATTTCTGAAAATTAAATCTGACGCCGTCAGGTTATAAACCTTGACGCCGTCAGAAATGACCTGACAAAAATTTTCATTTTAAGTTTCCGGAAAATTTCTGGAAAAACCTTTACCTTACTTCCTGGAAATCCTGCAAAACATCATTATGACTCGATACAAGCATTTGACTCAAACAAACACTAATATATATGTTAATTTATTATTATTACGATTCATGTTAATTTATGTTCTAATAAACCGATTTAGATTTCCCTTACACTTAACTTTTGCAAAATACCTTTATATGTAGTTAAGACGAAGTTAAAAACAAAATAAAGCATTTTCACAAATTAGTTTCGAACATGAATCAATAAGAATAAAAATTAAACATACATACGGAAACAAATAAAAACAAACAAACAAACAAATAAACACACAAAGCAAATATATAAAATAAAGCTTGGGTTGCCTCCCAAGAAGCGCTTTTCTTTATTAACGAGTCTTGTAGCTAGACTCAAAGTCACGCTACCCTATATAAGTGAGCTCGTCATCGAGGACGTCTTTAGGGTTAAGCTTGGATTGAAGTTTCCTACTGGTCCGCTTAGTACGATATGTCTTTTCAAACTTCTCTCCATCCAGGTCATACAATGTCATCTTAATATGCCATGACCCATCTCCATCTTTGGGTGGTTTATCCCAATTCCACTTATGATCATCTTCCTCACAAATCCACTTATTCATTCCTAGGTTAATTGGCAAAACTCCTAGGAAATCAATCATCTTTCTAAAAACTAGAGAATCTTCAAATGGATCCAATTCGGTGTCCCTAGCCAAGAGTTGCTCTACCGTATGCGTTCGGTTAACAAAGTCCTCTTCTAGGTAAAATGGGCGTTGGGGTCCTATGAAGTCTCTATCAATCCAAGGTCCATATCTAGATGGTCTCCTATTTGATTCTAGCCAATGTGGTGTTGGTTCCTCACTAGTATCATAGGCATGTTTCTTAACATCATAGACTGACCAAGTATCTCCTTCTCCTACCGCTATCTTGGATTCCTTACAATCAATCATAGCACTAGCGGTCGCCAAAAATCCTCTACCTATCAACAAGGGGCATGTAGGGTCGCTAACCATATCAAGGACGTGGAAATCGGCTAAAATGGTTAGTTTTCCAATGTGCACTAACACGTCCTTAACTACTCCAACCGGGTAAGCAACACTTCCATCCGCTAAGCCTATTATCACCTCGGTTTCTTCAAGTTTTCCAAGTTTTAGAGAGGTGTAGAGAGGTAACGGAAGTAGGTTAAGGCTTGATCCAAGATCGGCTAATGTGTCATAAGCCTCCGAATTACCGATCTTGCAAGGTAGAACAAATAAGCCCGGATCATCTAACTTCTTAGGTAGCTTGTTTTGAACAAAGGCGGTCCCTTTTTCGCCTAACTTGAGCTTCTTCTCATCCAACTCATCAACAACCGGACTTTCAAGGTGGAGCTCCTTGAATTCTTCGTCAAGGTTTTGAGTGGGAGGTGTTTCAACTATGTTGTTGACCAATTTGGATGTCATAACTTCTTGGTCATTTGGAACGACTTGGGTTTGTTTGAAACACGTGCTCATGGAATTGACCGAATAATATTGTGGACAAGAACTAGGGGACGAAACCGATGAAATAGCGTTGACGTTTAGTTTCGGGTTCTTGACCGTGTTGCTAGGGAGTGCTCCCATTTCTCGGTCATTGAGGGCTTTCAACAAGGTGTCAATCTTATTGGTCATCTCGCTTTGTTTTTGTTTGAAATCGGCTTCAAACTTGGCTAAACGAGCTTCTTGAGATGCCATAAATTGGGACATCAATCCTTCAAAGTTATTGGTACTACCATTGCCGGAAGGATTGTTGTTGAAAGTGCGGTTCGAGTTGGAACCGCTTGATTGGAAACGATTAGGTGGGTTGGAAGAATTGGTTTGTTGTGCGTTTTGGTTTTGTTTCCACCTAAGGTTCGGGTGATTTTTCCATGAAGGGTTGTATGTATCACCGTAATGGTTTGGCTCGGGGTTGAAAGTGTACCACTTGTCTCCCGCTCCGTCGGTACGCGAGGATGCGTAGTCCACAAAAGCTTGTTCGGGGAGTTCCATGCAATCACGAGTGTCGTGGGGACCACTACATAATTCACATGAAGAAGTGATTTTGTTCACTTGGCTTGAAGGTTTAGGAGTCTCGTAGGATTTCATGAGAAACTTGACTTGGTCTTCAAGTTCTATGATCCTACGGTCAGAAGTGCTTGAATCGTTCGAAGGCAAAGATATTGCCTTGACCGTTTAATTCAAATCACGGGGATCACTCCAACTTTCGTTGTCATAAAGAGCAAGATCCTCTAGGAGAGCCCATGATTGTTCCGCACTTAGATCACGTAGCTTGCCACCGGCCGATTGGTCAATGGTTTGCCTCGTGGAGAGATTGATATGGTCATAGAAGATTTGGACTTGGAGCCAAAGTTCTATGCCATGGTGGGGGACTTTTTGGAGTAAGTCCTTGAATCGAGTCCATGCCTCGTAAAGAGTTTCGCCTTGACGTTGTTGGAACATCAAGATATCATTCCTTAGCTTGGTAGTTCTTCCCGGTGGGAAAAACTGAGCAAGGAAACGAGTGGTGAGATCATCCCAAGAGGTGATGGATCCTGCGGGTTGACGTTCTAGCCACTGACTAGCTTGGTCCCGCAGAGAGAATTGGAAGAGACGCAATCGGGTCGTCTCTCGAGTGGCAACATCAAGGTCTATAGAATCAACGATTTTGAGAAAGTCCTTGAGATGTTGATTAGGATCTTCAGAACGAAGTCCATGGAATGCGCATCCGCTTTGCACCAACCGGATGGTGTCGGATCGCAAGGGTGTGATATTGGCTCCTTGAGTGAGCTCAATGGTGTTTCGATAGCCATGGTGGCTAGGACGGGAATACTCTCCTAAAGTACGGGCTCTAGGAGGTGGTGGTGGGTTGTTGGGGTTAAGGATATTACCATCTTCCATGATGTCGGATGGTATGGTTACGAACAAAGACACGAAGAAAATAGATAGACTAAAGAAAATCTAGAAAAAGAAAATAAAAATCTCACTAGAAAGGAATCTAGTGAGTAGACCTAATAGAAATAAAAATTCAACCTAAACAATAACTATTCCCCGGCAGCGGCGCCAAAAACTTGATGCGTGGTTTTGTAACCTTACAACAGGTTTTACCTCTCGAGGGATCTCAAGAGGCTTACAACCCCACCAGGCAGTGTACCTGACCGATGTAGTATAGTGTAGTGGTAAGTACGGGGGATTGATCGTTCTCCACAGGGAATAGTGTTCGTTAGGTGTGAAAGACTACTCTAATTAGGTCTAAGGGTTGAGGAAGATTCTTTTTATGTTTTTATAATTTTTTATGAAAGCAAGTAAAATCTCGGGTTTGAAAGAGTGGGCGGAATTAGTTGCTAGTCAACTAACCCAAAATTACTACGGATGCAAATAAAATAAAATAACAAAAATGAAAATGTGGTGAGAAACTTATGTGTAGAGAAATGTGTTTACTTAGATTTCCTTACTCCCTAACTATCTTTTACCGGTTAATTAGTGTGTATTAGTCGCGTGGATGACGGGTGTATTCCTTAATACCATTCGTGGTGTGGCGTACGTACTTCCCCAACTCTACAAGCTCCTACTTCACTCCTATGTCGAGCCGGCTAGGAAGCTCCTAACATGGGATCACTAGAATTCGCTTGTGCATTAAATACAACCATAAAAACCTTTAGTACGCATTTGGTTCATGTTTCTTAAGACGTTCAAGCAAGTTACCGAATAGGAAGTTAGCCAGTTTTCTTAAGCCTAACATAGATAAACAATCATCCAATACAACTAACAACACACTAATAACCAATAATCAATAGCTAGGTTTCATTAGATCTAAGCAAACACAAGATAAATTTAGCCTAACATGTTAATCAAAAGACAAGAATAAGATAAAATCAAACAACACATAGACATATTGAATGATTAATTGATAACTTATCTTCAATGTAACATGGAAGATCTCAAGGCAAAAAGCCTTGAAAAAGAAGCTAAATTCGTCTTAGGGTTTTCTCCCAAAATTCCACACACTAAGCTCTACACCAATGACAAAAAAATTAGAAAACTATATATAGATTTTTGGATCTGACGGCGTCACCTTATGGAGTGTGACGCCGTCACCTCGCCGCTTTTAGGGTTCCCGGATGACCTTCTTGACGCCGTCCCTCTTTAGCTCTTCCAAAATCCATTCTGGCTTATCAAGGCTTGACGCCGTCGAACCTTGAACGTGACGCCGTCCCTTTTTGATTTAAGCCGTGACGCCCTTGATCAGGTTAAAGCGTGACGCCGTCAGAATTCACATGCTATTTTCACTGGCTTATCATGAGTAAATTTCACGTCCACCTTTTCTTGCCAAGGCATGACGCCGTCCAGAGTAAATTGTGACGCCGTCAAAGGTAACTTTTGGCCGATTTTTGAGACTTTGCCGTTTTCTTCACTTTTATGCTCCAAAAACGTCCAAAATGCCTCCTTTTCCAGATTTCTCCTCAAAAGTACCTAAAATGACAAAAGGAACGATTTAGGGCAATATTTGATCAAATAAATACGATTTAGGGCTTAAATGACCCCTTAAAAGCGGTACACTTTTCGCTTCATCAGATTAAAATTTTGAAAATCAAGCACAGTCACCTAACTTGAATAAATATGGGAGTGAAAAGTTAAGTCTCGGCTTACATAGATTATTAGTATAAGTAGTGTTAGCATTTTACAAAAACGTTTGCACATTGAGTTTAAGCTTAGTTGGGAGTATAAAAAAGAGGATGACGATTTCAATTCCCTGGAGACACCCATTTTGTGTGAATCCCGTTCCATGATACCATTTTTGAAAATCAAGCATGTTATCTATTTATGTTCTAGTTTAAATTTCTCGCATCAAATAAAAAGTCAAAACGGGGTATTCTTTTAATCCTTTCATTACTTCATATGATCGGATTGCTAGGGACTAGCAATAGTTTAGTGTGGGGGATTGATGAGTGTGTAAATACTCATCATTTTATACCCATAAAAGACACAAAAAATGGCCAAATATACCAATTTATACTGCAGATATCCTTGGTTTGTGTTTTTATGTATTTCAGGTACAAAGGATTGAAAACGGACATTTTTGGATCTTCTCACCAAAACCTATTTTTTACCATTTACCTTAACCCTAATTACCTAAAACCTACAACTAATAAATCCCAAAAAACCCAAATCCTAATTAAATCCTAATAAACCCAGCCCAAACAAACTGAACCCCAACCATCCCAATTGAACCCCCGTTTTTGACTTGTGACCCAGGCCAAAATCAAAATAATAATAAAAACGGGGTCAGTCTTTCCCTCTTATTTCTTTTCCCTCCAAAGCACACCCAACACCATCATCACCACCTCTGTTCCTATCACTGCCACACTCAACCTCCCCCCTCCTAGCCACTCCTCCACACTCCAAGACAAATCTTCTTCACGAGATACCACCCCCTCACATGTATCCAATGCCATGTCATCAATCCGTGTACACATTTGGGCGCCAAAATAAATCCAAAGGCTGAGATGAAGATAAAGTCCAATCCAATGGTGGGAAATGATCCAAAGAAGCACAAAGTTGATCCAAAGTTGTTTTAACACTGAGAGAAAGCACAAGAGGCATGAAGACCCTTAGTTTTTATAAGTAGTATAAATAGGGCAGTTGTAAAGCCTTTTTGGAGGCATGCTTTAGTTTATGTAGTTTTTAGTTTAATATTGTATTCTGCTCTTTTAAAGTTTAATATAAGTTCTCAGCTCTTAATTTTAAGCCTTGTAACCATTTTTCAGTTTTAATAGAAATTTAAGGTTTTAGCAAAAATCTTGTTTATGCTCATTTGATGTTAAATTCATTTCCATAAGCTCTCACAAGCTCTCAAAAGTAAAAAGAAAACAGAAAAAGAAAAAAAAAAGAGAATAATAAAAACATCACAGGTTTACCTTAGCATGAGACTGTGGAAAGCTTTTTGGAAGTTGCCTACAATGGAGGGGCAAGATGGACATTACCTAGCTTATCTTTGATAAGCTAGGATAAGCTAGGAGCTTGTAGCTGCCAATTTGGAGCCCTTGTTAAGCTAGGGTCACAAGTGAGCAAATTCTAATTTTCCTTGTATTTTTTGGATTTCACTGTAGCATAGCTTATTTGCATGCTTATTTGTGTGCTTATTAGTGTTTTCTGTGCTTATTTATCTTCTGAGTTGATGCTTGAGTAAAGTTTGATAGGTTTTAGTAGATAAATTCTATTTGTACTCCTAGATCACTAAAAAGCTAAAAACAACCACAAGAAGCTCAGCTTGTTTGACTGCTTATTGGCTTTTGGAAAGTTGTTCAATAAGTTTTAATTGACTTAGCAAGTCAGTTTTCAACAAGAATTATAGCTTATTTTGGTTTGTAGCAGTCAAAATATCACCTCAGTCCCCATAAGGGATGTTTGGGTCAAGAACCAAAGTGGGTCAAATTGGCTTATCACTGTTCACTTGCATGTTTCTAAACTTTGATCTTGATTTAAGTAAGTTATACAAGCTGTTGTAGAGAGCCATTGGTATGTTTTTCATAAAATTGCATTGTTTGAGCTTCTGAGTCACTTGGAAGGTCTGAGCTTATCTCAATAAGCTCAAATTGAGAAAAGCTGTGTTGGCACTTATTCCTTGGCATTTTCTAGCTCTGTTGAGTCCATTTAGGTGTAGTTTAAAAGCTTGGCCTAAGTCTTTTGGGTTATGCCATTTTTGGCTTTGTCTGCACTAAAAACAATAGCAGACTGCATCAGTTTTTTTTGGCCCAATTAAGTCCTTGTATGATCTCATTAGTGCTTATTTCCTCTTGTTCTAGATAGTTTATTATTGGATATTTGCTTAAGTCTCAACTACAGCCCTTAGTGTAGCTTATTTGAGTTTTAAAACAAGCTTAAAATTGCTCATTCACTCAAACTCACACTGACTGATCAGTGCTCAGTTGAGTGAACTGAGCTATTTCTCAGCTTATCTTTTAGCAGTAAATAAATTCCTATTGGTCTAATTTTTGGTCCTATGTGATCCTCAGTAGGTGAACTTCAAGTGTCATCAACTTTTGTGATCTATGCTTATTGTCTCAGTGCTTTTAATTATGCTCAAAATGGCCTCAGTGGGCTGAATTTGCCCTGCTCCACAGACCTTTAGAGCTTTTTGTTTTTTTTGGGCTTATTTGCTTACTTTGTGGCTTAATCTGTTTGCCTTGTTTCATTTTTAGACTATTTAGCTTATTTAAGTTTTATTTTAGCTTTAAGATTAGCTTATTAGATTATTGTACTCTAGCCTTAGCCTATTCTCCCTTTTTCATTACTGTTAAGATTTTTAGAGCTTTTTCTGAGCTTAATTTAGTTTCAAAAATTAGTTTTAGTTATAAAGTTGCTTTTTGGCTTGTGCTTATTTAGCTTTAATCAGAAAACTAAAAAAAAAATGAAAAATAAAAATGGGGTGTGAGTGAGAATCGAACCAGGAACCTCTTGCCTAACAAAGCCTCAAACACACACCCAGCTGCCAAATGCACCAAGTTATGCTTGGTGTTATTCCTTTCCTTTTTTATTTTTATACCATTTTGTCTCTTTAAGCTTAAAATTGCTTCTTTGCTTATTTCGTAGCTTATTTGAGTAGCTTTTTCAGTTTTTATATTTTTTCTAGATTAATATTAGTTTAATAGACTTTCTGGTAAATTTTAAGAATTTTTACTGCTCATTTGCTATTTTTCTTAAATTTAATTAGTCTAAATTGTTTTTAATTTATAATAAATAATAAAAAAGTCAGAAAAATACAAATCTTTTTTCTAAAATTTTCTTTTATCTTTTAAGACTTAGGAAAAATAAGTTTGCACTTGTAGGGTTAATTTTTAAAGATTTTAGTTTTTAAACTCGTTTTAGGAATTCCCGGTTAACGTTTTTAATGTAACTTGGTTTTCATTTTTTTGGACATTTGCTTTTCATTTCTAATTTAGGATATTAAAAACACAAAAATCCAAAAATCTTCACTTCAAGCACTTTTATTCCAAAACAAAAACGATATCCTCGATTCCAACCTCGCTGGGACACGACCCGGGTAATCACTTGCCCGGTATCACACATATCGTATTCACGGGTTTTGTAAGTTAACCTTTTTCCTAAAGGGTTGATTTGTCATTTTCCCGTGTATCACGTATATCCGTCTGATATTATATATATACTTTAGCACGGATCAAGGACTTAAGTTATTATGTCATTAACATCATTTTTAGAAGTATGTAAACACATTTGTCTTAGTTTGACACCTAAAGTGTACTTTGACATCTAATGTGGCACTTATCCTATTTTGACACCTAAAGTGCACTTTGACACCTAATGTGACACTTATTCTATTTTGACATGAATACAACTTAGGAAGCATGATGTACAAGTAAAAATACTTGTATATACAAAATGTAAATTTATGTTCAAATGTTAAACACTCAAAGAGCTATAACACACGTTTCTCCATTTCTTACAGATAACAAAGAGCTAAGAAGAGCATATCAAAGTCAGGGGAGTCCTAGAGTTGGATTTATGCATGATAAACAGGTATGATAACGTATCATAGGCTTATGATTCATACGCAGGAATACTAGGACCAACACCCTGCATCTGACTAACTTTTTGGCATATGCTGAAGGACAAATTTCCAGTTTATGTCCTTGATTTACCATGAAACTATGAAAACAGAACAAAGCACTTATCATGGATCCTTAAAGATTAATTTAGCACCTACGAGTGGTAATAAAAAGGATAGGAAACAATATATGGAGCACAACTTATATAGCAGATGCAGTTTCGTGACTCCATAATTTACTAGATCACACAGCATTTCTTCACAAAAATGCAAAGTCAAATCAGTTGTGGATTTTGAACAAGATAGCTGCAAATAGCAGAAATCTCCACCAAACATATATGATTACCACAAGCTGACAAAGTGACGATGTCATAATCATAGCAACTATTACCTAACTGGAACTTCTTTTACACATTTTTATATACAAAACTTTCTAAACTTGCCAATTGTCGTACTTATCTTTCTGAACTCTAGTTGTATAACTTATATCTTGAATGTCTGAGTGGAATGTGAACTAGGTTCGAAGTTAATTTAATCAACTACTCTGTATTACCTAACTGCAACTCCTAGTAATTTGTATATCATAACAGCTAAAATTTTCCGTCTTCCGTACCATTAAAAATCACTCAAACCTCATAAAACAGGATACCTATTAGCAAATCAGACCAGACCAAAATTGCGAAGACAAGCACAGTTTTAACTATAACGTATCAATCGCCTAATCAAATATCCTAAGCTAGAACAAATTAACTAGTCATGAGTACAAGTTAGTCTCACTTATATAAATACGCAAAACTTGTAACAACTTGTACTTTCATATATTCATCGAAATCTTAATCAAATCACCTATACAAACACACTTTTAACTAGAACGCATTAATCGCTAATCAAATACACAACTTCTACAATACTGTATCTCAACTGTCTTTCTTCAATGTAATTAAGCAAGTAAACTAACTTTCGCCATATTATTAGGTCAAATTAGGCTTTCTGCAGCTCCTAAACTTAAACGCTAACCGCCGGTGACGTCATCACTGATTCAACCTATCAAAACAGTTATAATTAATCAGTTAATGCTTCTCATAATTAGTATAATGTAACTCTTTAGTAAACTAAATCACACACACACTAATTCAACGGAAACTTAAATGTTTACCCCACGGTGACGTCATCGAGCACTATCAAAACCGTTACTAATCTTCAGCCAATGCTTCTAGAACGTTCTTCTGATCACACAATTCGAAACGAAAAGCTTTAAACGATGAACTAAACGTGTAAATTTCGTTATGAAGGTGAAAAATGGATACACACAGTGAATGTGTGAGTGTGTGTGTGAGAGAAAGATGGGCGGGAGGAGGATTTTGGTATATTTGTTTGTAACAAACTTTGTGAGCGAGGTGAGTGTGAATGTACACGTAGGCCGCTAGGATTTTTTTTTTTTTTTTTTTTTTTTTTAATAGGTAGACCTTGAATTATTTCATCATTTTCTAAAAAATAAACACGATGAACAATTGTATTTATCTTCTTTTTGTCACATGTCAAGCATACACGCAGACATGATAATCTAGACCCAAACGGGTCCAGATGAGTTTACATGAAAACGTAATAATTTGTACGTTGTTGTTAGTCTAAACAAAACTCTTAGAGCGAGGGGTATCGTTGCGTTCTTCCCTTGCGTTGTTCTACCGGCCCAAACCCAAGACATGGTAATCTAGATCCAAAGGAGGTGGCGCCGTCGCCACCAGCCAGCGCCAAGATATATATATATATATATATATAATTATATATATATATATATATATATATATATATATATATATATATATATATATATATATATATATATATATATATATATATATATATATATATATATATATATATATATATATATATATATATATATATATATATATATATATGTAGGTCACTAATATCTCAAACACACACACGATATGAAAGCTAAAATACGTACAACTAATAAATATTAAGCTACGATTAAGAATAAAAGATAATAAGCAATAAGAGAAGAAGAATAAGATGAGAATGGGAGGCTTTCACTATTCGAATGATTCAAGGACAAAGCTTGCGCATAATACATGAAAAACCAACACAAAATATGATGCCCCATGCCTTCTATTTATAGGCTTTGGGTTAGGGCAACATTTACATGATATCTTCTAGAAAGAAAATGAGAGGAGGGCCGGCCCATGGACTTCTTATGGACCGGTCCTTAAATGCTAACTTAAAGTCCATATCGTGCAACATTCTTAAATGAACAAGACTTGTATAATTAACAAAACGTGTTCCTAACAATCTCCCCCTAAGTCTTGATCATCAATGTTGCTTGACGTCTTCTTTGCTTCTTAGGCTTCCGACGTCTTTATAATCTTTGATTCTTAGTTCTTGATTTCAGATGATATGTTGTTGTCTCGATCTGCCAATCTCCAACGTCTTCTCGTCTTCTCCATCATGCTCATATGTCTTTGATTTGTTTTCTGCAACATGTTCTCATTTTTCAATTTTAAACTTGAGAAAGGTTGAGATGCTTGAACTTATGACCTTTCTATATCATATGTTGAACTTTTGATGTTACTGAGTCTTTGAGAAAACATTTCTTCAATATATGAACATGATGGAGTCTTGATGGTCGAACTCCAGCTCCTCAGCAGCAGCAGCAGCAACAACATCATTAGCACGAACCAACCGGTACTTACAGGCTCAGACTTGAGATCATCAACAGCATAGTGTGAAGACTTTCTCAAATCCTAACCCAGACCGTTCTGAACCGGATTCCCCCGAAAGGGATAACACGGACACACCGAAGTGCACCCACGATTCAGTGAGTCGCTGGAGATCACCCCACGACTGTAGACCATTTGGAGCAAACACTAAGCGTAACTCACAAGGAGTTACCGAAGTGACCTGCTGTCAGAGTTGTTTGATGTTGCTCTGGCAGGATTTCCATTCAATCATTGATAATCACAATTGTGACTTCTCTCATGAATGTTCTTGGCAGATTGCTAAGATCTGCGAAGGACACTTTCCTAAGTTACAATTGATGCCCATGATGTAGAACACCAGAGTAATTCTAAGTGTACCTAAGAGATCTTTTATGAATCTCATGGCTCTAGACTCAATTAGTGCACATTTGTTTGGTCATCAGAGGCGTGGAGCAGATTGCCTCCTTTTCAATATCAACACTCTCGTAATGAGAGGTCGATAGATTATGAAGGGTTCTCCGTGTGAATGAAACAAATGTCTTTTGAGAGACACTTGAGTGGCTTAGAAGGTTTATTAGTGCGTCACTGGGTCCATGACGTCTTTAGTCTTCAATACCGGTGATGCTCATCAACCAGTTGATTATGAATTGAACCCGGTGTCTGCCCTAAGGTTGAACAAAATGGAGGGCTATTTCTTTTCACCCTTTTCTTTGCTTTTCTTTTTAATTCTTCAACCCCTTCTTTCTCCGTTCATTCATTTTCTCCTTTTTATATCATACCTAGGACTTTTCTAGTTCTAAACTATTGGTGTTGTCCTTGGGTAGATCCCTCCGGCTCTGGCGGATCATAGGACGGTTTTCCCTAACCTTAGTCACCTTATAACTCCATGACTATCCTAATGATGCCATAAAACCAAAACCATTGAAAAATCTCTCAAAGTGTCGATAATTGTAAAGACATTTTGTTGACACCTTGAGAGTTTGATGATTTTCAGAAATACTCCCCCTTAACATGTGCGCGTAAGTAGTAAATTTGAAATTTGCACATGCCGGAAAGAGTTGGCATTTTTTTAAAATTGATTGACTTTCAATGACCCTGATCGCCGCGAGACACGCTTACATCACCAGTTAAACTGGCTTGAAATTATTACCCGTCCAGATCAGATTCAAAGATTATCGCTTGAAATCGGTACATTCTACTCAGACACGTCCTTTGCGAGACACGCTTACATCACCAGATAAACTGGCTTGAAATTATTACCCGTCCGGGACATGTCCTTTCGACTACTGACTTTTCCTATCGTCAATTCGAGGGTCAATTCTGAGTTTGAGCACAAGAGATTCCAGCAAATGAGACTCCATATTTTAATCATCTTTTACTTCTCCCCCTCAAAAATAGCATACTCATGATGTTTTTGAAAAATGTTTATGATTAAAATATGCTATTTTTGAGTTTTAGGGAAGAATTTCAAGAACGTTTGTATTTTTCCTGAACAAAGATTATATTTTCAAATACTCCCCCTTAACAAGGGAATACTTGTCCTTATGAGCAGAATGTAAAAAAACTTTAGAAAAACATTCTGGTTTTAATTCTGCTCATAAGTAAGAAGCTTTCGCTCCTTTTTCAGGATTGAGGCACTGAAGCGTACCTCAGGGTCCTTTCTTTGAGGTCCGGGTTGTACACTGTTATGTGTGCACAAGCCGTAATGCATAGGCCAATATGGAAAGAATAATGATATAAGAATAATGTAATATGATAATATATTCTTACATCAACCGCCTTTGCCAAAAGTTGAGAATACTGGGTCAGTCCGCTGAAATAGTCTGATAGCGAAAGGTGGACGACCCCCAACATAGCTTTCTAACCTCCTGATCTGATCACGATGATATAACCGTTCTTCAATCTTCCGAACAAATTCCTTAACTTGTCGCACCTCCTTAGAATTCCATCTTCTTGATTTCCCCAATGCTGAATCTCGAACCCGATTAGCTAACCCATCACGTACACTCTTTAAGGTATCATCACAGAACTTATGAATTTCATTGAATGCCATGAAACGGTGGAAATCTGTTGTACTTCTGTAAACGAACCCAAAGGCTGGACTATGTAGCATGGTGTATTAAGGGTCCTTTTTGCTGTTGAGTAGGAATTGCGGTTCAACAAGGTTTAGCTTCGTCTGATAACTTTTAACACCTAGCTGGAGATCTTCTACACGTTCTTTGATGATTGTTCTCCTGATGTAGTGACAGAGAGAGGTACTGAGTGCATATCGAAGCTCGTTAGTCAGATGTTGCAGTTTGCCTTGGACTTTCATCAGATACATGTCTTCGATATCATTCAGGTTCAAATCAGGAAGATCAGCCTCATAGAATGTGTAGAGATTGTTGTCAATTCTTTTTACTGTGATCTCTTCGAGAAATATATAATCACATCTTCTGGATCCGCTCACATTGATAACGGCCACTATTTTGAGATCACTGTAAACTGGTTCCCGTGATTTCTGGAGAGCAAGTTTGTACTTGTACCAGCTTTGTCGTTTAGAATACCAGTGATGAATCCCCAACTCTGCATCACGATCATATTTCACGAGCTTTTTAACAAACAGATGTCTGTTAATAGCTTCTTCTTCAATGGCTGACTGTGTGTAGTGAGCAGCTGGTGTGAAAGTAATTGACGTAGCATACTTTGTCTTCCCTTGTGCTCCGTTCTTTAGAAGTTCCAGATCGTTGTTGAAGAAAGCTTGGAAGGGAATTTCTGAGTGGTGAGATCTTCGTATCACGGGAAGCGGCTTAGTCCAATCAGTGATGTAAGGACGGTTTTTGCCAACTCCCCTGACTACGTCTGGATTATCCCAGTCGAAGTCACTTGACATTGCGCGTGCAATGTTTTCAAGATGATATTCAAGTTCGGCTGCGCTGTTGGATTTATCTTTCAGAAGAATGAAGGCATCGTTCTTGATCCGTCGAAGTTCCTGTTTGGTCATCTTCTTAATGTTAAGACTTCTTTTGATCTCTAGAGTAACAGCAAACGTGCTGTCTTCAACTCGGGAAGCTTCTTCAGTTGGAATCTGAGCACTTGCCAGATGATCAAACCATTCATTCCCTAGCTCATCCTTATCATTATCAAGCCAGGTGACAACAGCTGGTTCATTAGATGATTTCTTGCTGTGTGATGACTTGGATTTGGAGGGCTTTGGTTTTGGTGATGACGGTGGTGAATACAGTTGATCGTCTTATGGCTGAAATTCCACATCTTCAGCCGTGAAATGCTCATATTGATGTTCGGTTTCAGTAGGACCAGATGATTGATGTTTTGGAGGTAGAGATGATGTTGTTTTTCCAGTTGGCTCCTGAATATGAATCCCAGACCCGCTTTTGTGTTTCTTATGTTCGGGGTTTGGGTCCTGATCTTCCTCGTCATCCTCTCGAATACGTTTCCCTTTGTCAGCAGCTTCCTTGCACGATTTCTTCTCAATGTGTGCTTGAAGAGCCGCGACCAGGTTGATTTCTTCTTGAGAAGGAGAGGTGATTTCAAAGAGTCTGTCGAGAAGCACAAGCTCGATATATATATTCAGTGGTGAGATCTTGAAGTGGTTTGGTTTGGGAAGAAGATGAGACGGCTTCTTTGATTTTGTCTTCAAGTTGTGAATCAATATGCTCATTTATATTTTGCTGAAGATCAGGAATAAATTGCTTGACAAAATGCCTTGTCTTACGTGTGATATGATCTTTGATATTAAAACCAAGGAATTCATCTATCTTCTTCTTACTTTCCTGCATCTCTTCCACTTGCTGAGACAAGTTCTTGACTGTTGGTCCAAAAATTGTATATGGATCACTAAGTAGTCTTGAATACCTAGTAGATGGTTAGAATAAATCCGAACCAATCTAAGTGAGAAACCCTAAGTGATTGTTAATGTTAATGCGGAATCTTTAACAAGAACAATTAAGAACACAAGCAGGGATATCACTAACTTCGTATATTGATATTCACTATGATCAATTCGTACAACTCACACACGAACTAACAATCTTTAGGGATCCTTTTATAACACAAGGAAACCCTAGACGACACAGAAGATATACACAAATCTTCTATAAAGATACATACACGCATTGTATCTTTTCCTAACATAACTCTAACAAACTTTCCTATCTTCACGACCAGACTTAACTTTATAAGTCAACCAGACTTAAATGTGCTACCAGACTTAACTTTACATTACCAGACCTAATAACACAAACAGACCTAACTTAGTAAACTACCAGACCTAAGTTGTCTGCTCTTGATACGCATCATAATTCCCAACAATCCTCCCCTAACTTGATCTTCATGCTTCATGAACTTCAAGTTCTTCTGATTTGGTCTTCTGAGGATTGAATCTTGAACACTTTGAAATGTATTTAGGTCTTGTTCCTTTCCAGCAGCTTGAATCTTGATAAGCTCTTCTGATATGGTCTTTGCAGCAACATTGACTATATGTACATCAATTCATATTAAGTTTCATATCTATTCTCATCACTTCCAGGTGTGTTAACACCTGTGAGAGGTGAATCATTGAAATTTAATGGATTTGATGTCTCTTTACCAATAGCCATTACTACTGGAGTAGCCAAATGTTTTGGTGTGTAAGACCATGGTACACTGATAACCATATGATTTTAAGCAAATCATCAGCTTATCAACGGATTTGTTAAGTCTTTACCAAAAGCCGTTTGCTTCTGGACTAGTCAATTCTTTGATTGAAAAGCACCTCATCATGGTGAATTGATTACCATTTATGGTTTTCCACAGCCTTTACCACAAGCCATAACCTTGTGGGCTAGCCAACTCTTCACTTATCTTAGATATGGTGAGTTGAATACCATACAATTTTTTGGCAAATTGTCAGCCATAAACGGATTTGAGCAATCTTTACCTGTTAGCCGTTTGCTCAGGATTAGCCAGTCCTTATGTTGATGAGACAAGGTGGACTGATAACCTTTTGATGTGTTAGTGCAAAGCACCTCCACCAAGTGAGAAATTCCAATAGTCTCACTTAACAACTTGTGAAAATATACTTAATCCAGCATTGCCTATAAAAGAAATAAAAGACATAGATAAAACAAATTTTTTATTTTTATTTTTATTATTATTTTTTTTTTATTTATTTATTTTTTTAGAACTAAAATCAATACTACAAGGCTTAAAAATAACCTAAATGCTGATAAGTATTCATACTTTACATACTTCACAGTTTGACCTCCCCTTAGGCCAAACCTCCCCTTAACTCAAACTAGGGGTTCATCATACCAATGTTAACTACCAGATAATTGAATCTAGGACCATCAAATGTCTTAGTTAACAGGTCAGCAACATTAAAATCTGTATGTATTTTCTCCACTCTAATCAACTTCTTTTCAAAGCAATCCCTAATGAAGTGATGCCTTATTTCTATATGCTTAGTTTTAGAGTGATATACTGGATTCTTAACAATACAGATAGTACTCTTATTATCTATGTGGATAACAATATTCATAAAATTCAAACCATAGTCCAGCATCTGATTCTGAATCCACAAAACTTGTCCACAGCAGTGAGCAGCTGCTACATACTCAGCCTCAGTAGTTGAATTAGCCACAATCGTCTGCTTCTTGCATTGCCAAGATATTAGCCTCCTTCCAAGGAACTGACAACTCTCTGTTGTTGATTTCCTATCCAGACTTGCACCAGCATAGTCACTGTCTGAATAAGCTGTCAGGTCAAAAGTTGACTCCTTAGGATACCAAAGGCCCAAATTTGGTTTGCCCTTTAAGTACCTAAAGATTCTCTTCACAGCATGAAGATGTGAAGTCTTTGGTTGAACCTGAAAGCGTGAACAAACACAAACTGCATACATAATATCAGGTCTAGAAGCAGTAAGATACATGAGGGAACCTATCATGGATCTGTAAAGATGCACATTTACATCAGCAGCATCTTCATCCTTTGTTAAAGGCACTTTGTTCTCCATGGGAGTGACTGCTGCCTTCACATTTGAGAACTCAAACTTTTTCAAAATTTCTGCAACATACTTGTCTTGAGAAATAAAAAGTCCATCATCCTTTTGCTTAACTTGCAGTCCCAAGAAAAATGTAAGTTCTCCCATTGAGCTCATTTCAAACCTGCTCTTCATTAAACCTTCAAATTCATCACACCAAGACTTTCTTGTGGATCCAAAAATGATATCATCCACATAAATTTGGACAAGAATAATATCCTTCTGATCTCTCTTGATAAATAATGTCTTGTCAATTACACCCCTGATGTATCCATGTTCTTCAAGAAACTGTGAAAGAGTTTCATACCAAGCTCTAGGAGCCTGATGAAGACCATATAAAGCTTTAATAACCTTATACACTTGATTGGGGTTAGCAGGATCCTCAAAGCCAGGAGGTTGATGTACATACACATCTTCTTCAATAGTGCCATAAAGGAAAGCACTTTTGACATCCATCTGATATACCTTGAATCCCATGTATGATGCATAAGCCAAAAATAACCTGATAGCTTCAATCCTTGCTACAGGAGCAAAGACCTCATCATAATCTATCCCCTCCTCCTGTTTGTATCCTTGAGCTACTAACCTTGCTTTGTTCCTTACAACTACCCCTCTTTCATCCCTTTTATTCCTGAAGACCCATTTAGTACCAATAACTTTAGCTCCATTAGGTAGGTCTACAAGAACCCATACTTTCTGTAGCTTGAACTGCAACAACTCTTCTTGCATGGCTTCTACCCAACTTTCCTCCCCTAAAGCTTCAGAAACTGTAGTGGGTTCACTTTGAGAAAGAAAGCAAGCAAATAAGCAATGTTGCTGGTCCTTATGGTTGACCCTTTGTTGTTGCTTAATCAGGCTAATGAGTGCAAGAGAATCAGACTGATGTTGCACCCTACTTCTTGTTTGAACAGCAGACTTGGGGTTACCAATTATTTGGCTTTTGGGATGAATGGTGTGGATCCTGAGAGTGGGGGTTGGACTTACTTCCACTTCAGTGGGTAAGTTGTTGAAATCAGTAATAATTCCTCCTTCATCATAGGAAGCCCCATCAAAAACACCTTCATTAGGATTTGGAAATACTTCAAGTTCTGGCATCTCAGAATCAGCACATGCAGTATTTGAAGAAAGGTCTGGTAGAACATCACTACCAGACTTAAAATGTGAAGTACTGGTAATGCTAGGGGATTTGACTTTTCCAGACTTAACTTCAGAATCTATTTTCTGAGTGGAAGAATCCTTGATTACTGCTTCAGCTGCATCAGACTTGTTCTCTGTAGATGGAATCACAACAAGCTCAGCCATATCATCAATGTTCCCTGAATTTGAAGAATCTTTGGTACCTGCAATGTTAGTAACTTCTTGGGTACCTGCAATAGGGTTAATTTGATTCTCCTTGGAGACAGGAATATAATTCATAGAATCAGTCAAATAATCAATATCAAACATCCACCTATGACCAATTCCCTTGACATTGGGTTTTTCCTCAAGAAAGTTTACATGCAGATTTTCTTCTACTTTCTTGGATACTAGATTGTAAACCCTAAAGGCTTTACTGTTTAATGCATACCCAAGTAAAAACCCTTCATCAGATTTTCCTTCAAATTTTCCAAGAACACTCAGAGTATCAAGAATGGTAACATGACACCCAAAAGGTCTTATATGGCTAACAACTGGTTTGTGGCCAAACATAAGCTCATAAGGAGTTCTATTTTGAGGCTTGGTCACTCTAACCCTATTAAAGATGTAGCAGGCATTGCTGACTGCTTCAGCCCAAAATGTAGTAGGTAAAAGTGAATCTGCTAGCATAGTCCTAGCTGCCTCAATAAGTGTCCTGTTCATTCTCTCTGCAACTCCATTTTGCTGAGGAGTTCTTGCATTACTGAATTATTGCTTAATTCCTTTATTACCACAAAAATCTAGCATGCTCTTGTTTTTAAACTCAGTGCCATTATCACTCCTAATGATTTTAACTCGTTTATCAATAAGGTTTTCAATCTGTCTAATAAAATTTTGAATCAAAGGGGTAGCTTCATCCTTCCTAGACATAAAGAACACCCAACAGTATCTAGTACAATCATCTGTAATGACAAGGCAATAGCATGCATGATTAATACTATGGACAGATGTAGGGCCAAAAAGATCCATATGTAAGGTATGCAAAGGTTCAGTGATTAATCTTTCTAATTTAACCTTACAGGATGCCCTATGTTGTTTTCCCTTGTTGCAAGCCACACAGGTATGATCATTTTTAAACAATTTTGAAGGCAAACCTCTCACAAGGTTATTCTTCACAAGTTTATTCATGTTTTTGAAATTCACATGGCCTAACCTTCTGTGCCACAACTTAGATTCATCCAATGTAGCTTTTGCAATTAAACAGGTAGCACCTTTTGCAGAATTAGATGCTTTCATATCAAAACTGTACATTTTGTGTTGTCTGGGAACTTTAAGAAGAATTTGATGTTCTTCAGGCATCTTAAAGTCCGGAGTCAACACAAGACAATCAGTTTCAGTAAAAAGCACCTTATGCTGAGTATCACAAATCTGTGATATTGAGAAAAGGTTGAACTGCCCAAGTTCTTTCACAAAAGATACATTGTCAAATTCTATGTTGCCCACAATAATTCTTCCTTTACCAGTTATCTGTCCCTTGCTTCCTCCAAAAGTAACAGAACCTCCCTCGAATTCATGAAAATCATTAAGATAGTTCTTGTTACCAGTCATGTGCCCAGAGCATCCACTGTCAAGTATTCCTCTATCTTCCATATAGCATAGTGGATGATCCTGCACAAAAAGAAGAGAAATTAGTTTCTCTTAGGAACCCAGGCCTGAGTAGGCTTGGGTCCGCCTTGTGGATCAATATGCTTAAATTTCTTAATTGAACCTGATCCACTGTTGTTTTGGGATTTATACATGGATTTATTTTTGTTTGAATCCCAAGACATACATGCTGAGGTCTTAACAGCAGAATCCCCATTTCCCTTTAAAGGTTTTGCTGTTTGCTTTCCAACTTGTCTTCTCACAGGTGAATGAGCTTTGTAAAAATTATTTCTTTGAAAATTTTCATTCACCTGAGGTTTTTGAAAAGGTTGCTTGGGTCTTACAAAACCAGTGTTCACATTAGGTCTCACAGAGTTAATATAACCAGTATGCACTTTAGGCCTCATAAAGTTAACATTTTGCCTATTCACACTAAAGTTTTTGTAGCCAGACCCAAAATTTGGTCTACCAGAATTAACAAAAGAGTTAGGTCTGGTAGTGTTATTTAGTTGAACAGGTCTGGGGTCAAACTGGTTAGCATGGTTAACTCTACTAGCATTGTTCCAAACTGGTTTATTTGAACCATGAACCTTATTAACATTCATTCTCTTTTGCTCAGCCTCTCTTTTCATTCTCTTTTCATGGAAGTCACAATCTCTTATTAAATGACTCAAACTTCCACACACAAAGCATCTTTTAGGAGCATAAGTGTAACTACTCCTACTTTCTCTGTGAACACTATTGCTTCTAGGTGACTCATTCAATTTAACAGATTCCCTAGGAGTTTTTATGTGATTGACACAACTAGGTTTAACTGTCTCAGCCTTTTGTTCAGTCACTAAAGGTTTAGTAACAACAGGTTCACACTTCTTAACAACCTTAGGTTCAGGATTCTCTTTTTCCTCATTGTTTGACTCAGGCTTAGAGTGATCAGAGGAACCATCAATAGATCCTTCAGAGTCATTGGATTGACAAGAAGAATATCTACTGGATTTGTCCTCTGAGGTAGTAGGTTCAGGCACTTGAGGACCTTTCTTACCATACACAAAGAGTGAATCATCCAACTCTTCTTTTTCAAGAGGAGTATAGTCATCACTCAAAGGTGGTGGTACTCCCTTAAAGTCACCAGTCTTAACAAACCTATTGTACAAAGGTTTATCAGCATAGTCCTCTTCGCTATTCTTAAATATAGCCCTATTCTCATTTTCCTCATATCCTAAGCCACATTTTTTATTTGACTTAATTTGAGAATCCCAACACTTAAACAGGTTATTATGTGAATTGTTCCATTGATCTACCCTTTTTCTCAGCTCATCCCTTTCCTTCTGAATTTTAAGCCCTAATTGTCTATACCTTTTAAGCTTCTCATCTTGTTCATATATCTTATTAGCTTGAAAGTATAGTTTTTCATTTAAAGCAGCATGTTGGTTTTGAAGGGTGACCTTTTGTGCTTCTAAAGTTTTTACAGCATTTTTATGTGCTAATAAATTTACTTCTAGATCACCTATTTGTTCTTGTTGCTCATCACACAAAGCCTTAACATGATTATATGAGTCAGTACATAATTTAGAGCATAATGATACCTCATTACCAATGGCCATGAGAGCATGATCAGACTCCTCATTTACTCTTGGATGCTCACCCCAATTGACTCCTCCAGCTTCCATTGTCAGCAGGCTCATCTGATTCTTTTCCATCTTCCCATCTTCAACTCTTTTCTCATCAGCAGACTTCTTCTCTGGACAATCTCTTGAAAAATGCCCATGCTTGTGACAGTTGTAGCATTCAACAGTCCTCTTTGTGTATCCCACTGGTGATTTGTTGTTGAAGTTGATAGTCCTACCATATTGCTTCTGAAATCGTTTGACCCTTAAAGCAACCATGGCAATGTGCCATTTTATGTCCATCTCCTCAACTTCAGCATCATTAATCTGTTCAAGGTCTTCACTAATAAAGCTTTCATCTTCCGTTTGATTGGCAAAGAAAGAATGTATCACCTCATCAGTAAAACTTGAAGCAGACCTTTCACTTGAAGGAGTTTCATAGTTACCAGACCTAACACCACCAGATCTAACCTTGTAAGTACTGCTTTTGTTTTGAGACACAAAAGCAACATTTGATGAACTGGTTGAACCCCGAGTGTTGTTACTGATGTCCCTTTCAAACATCCTGAGATTATTGTATAGGTCATCAGGTGTCATAGAATCTACTTCCTCCTTAATCCTCATCGCCACAGATACATTGCCCCATTCTGATGGTAAAGATCTAAGGAATTTGTGATTTGCATCCTCATTCGAGACTGCTGCACCATGAACTTCCAGTTGTGTTAACAGATGTTGAAATTTGTCATAGCCCTTCTCCAAACCTTCAGACTTTGAAACACTGAATGTTTCAAATTGCTGTTTAAGAACAGCCTTTTGCATCTTTTTGGAGTTAGCATTACCTCCAAATCATTTCTTGATAGCTTCCCACATCTCCTTAGCATCAAGAATGCCATGAAACCTTTGTAAATGCTCCTTAGGAATAGCCATAAGAAGCAAGGTTCTAGCCTTCTTTTCCTTCTCCACAGCCCTAATCTCCTCAGCAGATACTGGTGGCATTATTCTGAGCTGCCCATCATTCCCTTGTGAAATTCTCTTCTTAGAATTTCCCTTTTGAATCACCTTCCATACATCGCTATCAATGTATTCCAGATAATGTTCCATCTCCATGGCCCATATATCATACTCTTCTCTCTTCAGTAATGGAAGTTTTATGTTTGAGATTGTGGTTGTGGAAGGGATGGGTTGTTGTTGTGATTGGGAGTTACTGCTATCGGTTTTTCCTTCATCTTCATGGTTTGATTTCTCATCCTCACTGTTATGGATTAAGAAAGTTTCAGTGAAAACAGGCTTATCGGATTCAGACATTTTGTAGGGTGATTTGAGTGAGAATTAGGTTTTTGAGATTTAGTGTTCTTCGAATTCAGAGTCTCTCCCTTGCTCTGATACCACTTGTTGGTCCACAAATTGTATATGGATCACTAAGTAGTCTTGAATACCTAGTAGATGGTTAGAATAAATCCGAACCAATCTAAGTGAGAAACCCTAAGTGATTGTTAATGTTAATGCGGAATCTTTAACAAGAACAATTAAGAACACAAGCAGGGATATCATTAACTTCGTATATTGATATTCACTATGATCAATTCGTACAACTCACACACGAACTAACAATCTTTAGGGATCCTTTTATAACACAAGGAAACCCTAGACGACACAGAAGATATACACAAATCTTCTATAAAGATACATACACGCATTGTATCTTTTCCTAACATAACTCTAACAAACTTTCCTATCTTCACGACCAGACTTAACTTTATAAGTCAACCAGACTTAAATGTGCTACCAGACTTAACTTTACATTACCAGACCTAATAACACAAACAGACCTAACTTAGTAAACTACCAGACCTAAGTTGTCTGCTCTTGATACGCATCATAATTCCCAATTGACTAAACTTTCTATTTCAGCCAATTTTGTTGTTGCTTGTTTGTCTCGTTGTGCTTGTGCTCTCTTTACTGTTTGTTTAAGTTTCTTTGCTGCAGGAGACACAACTTCAACTTTTGTAACATGGACGATTCTTCTTTTACTCTTTCCTTTGTAAGCCTTTAGAATATTCTCAGAAATAGTTGATTTTGATTTGGGTGATGAAGATCTTGAAGATGATGGATTTAGTAAAGGAATTGGTTCATCAGATTTAGTTGTTGAGTCCTTATGAGGTAAGGGTGGAGGTGTAGGATTCTTAGGAGGTGACCCAGGAGGGGTCTTAGGTGATGAAACAGGTGAGGACTGAACTGGTGGTTGTTCCTGTTGCTGTTGAGGGTTACTAACGACCATAGCAAGTTTAGTTGGAGGAATGGTATCGTTAGATTTAGTTGTGCCCTTTAGAGGGAAAGGAGGAGGTGTTGGAGTGTGAGAACGTATGTAGCTATCTGCTTTCAGGTTAGCTTGAGCGTCCTCCTTACGTTTCCTTTCTGCTTCCTCTTTTCTTGCCTGTTCCTCAAGATCCATGGCAGCTTTAGTTGCTTTATCTCCCAGAATGTCCCTTTCCTCTTCCATGTTCCAATCTTCTGTATCATCGTTACGTGGTTGTTCCCCGTGATTGTCGTCAAACATAGAATCAGAGATTTCCTTGTCAGATAAAACAATATTGCTATCCAGATTCTTTTCCTTCTCCTCCTGAGTCTGTGCTCCCAAGTCGGGTTGATTAACCGAACTTGTTTGCTGAGAAGAGACTGATTCAGCCTTATCAAGTTGATTAATCGTATCAGGCTGAACCTTGGTTGATGCAGCTCCAGATCCTCCGGGTTGATTAACCGGATTATCTTGGGTTGAAGCAGCTTCATGAACAGTTTCGGATCCTCCAACTCCATGTGTTCTCTCATACTCCATCTGTTGCTCCAATACTTTCCTTGCCCTTCGCTCTTCATCTTCCTTTAATGACTTGAGACTCTGCTTTTGTGCATTTTCCTGAGAGATCTTATTATGAAGTTCTGCCTCTTCAACAGTCATAAAGACATGTTCTTCTTCAGATTCAGATGATTCAGAGTCAGATTCAGTATCTTCATCAACGATTCTACTCGGTTCAGGTTTTGGTTGGGGTTTGCTTGGTACTCTCCTCTTGATGACAGTAGTTCGGGGATGTCGTTTCTTTGGTTCAGAGACACTTGATGCACTACCCGTCTTAGTCTTACTTTGAGAACGAGTCTTAGAAGATCCTGATTCTTCAACCAACTTAGCAAGACCCACACGACGTTCACGAAATGCCTTGTCGTAATCAATATATGCTTTAGTTTCTTTTACCTCATTTGTCATCAGAAATTCTGGCAATCGTGCACCTTGTTTGCGTGTGCTTTCTTTTGGAAAGTAGACTTTGCTTAAGGTTTTATCCATTCTGTACTCATGAACCTCTTGATCAGTAGGACGCTTATCAAGGTCTTGATGTTGATCAAGTAGATAGCTAATGAGAACCTTGGTGTATCGTACAAATGGAATTTTCTTGGAGGTTTTTCGCATTAGGTACATTATGTCTTCCCAAATGAGAGCAGCAAAGTCAATTGGTTCCTGGTTCACAAATCCCCATAAGACTTGAAGATGAGAAAGTCTTGGATGCTCAAACCCACTATCTCTTCCAGATATGGAATGGGTTATAATGAAGAAGATAGTCCTCCAGGGTTGAGGAATGTATCGAGCATTGACTTTGGAGATTGTGGTTAATGGTGTATCTGGTTGAACATCATAACCAATGTCTACCAGGAATTGCATGATCTCAGACTCTGAAGGTGTTGGGTGGAATTGGTTAGAAGTTTCAGGTGCATCTGGAAGTTTTAAGGCTTTACGGAGTGTGGCAGGTGTGACTATGATTTTCTTACGATCCAGTGTACAAGTGAAATACTTGTCATCATTGCTTCTTGTGAAAGTATCCCAGAATTGATGAATGTATAGTTCTGGAATGGTGTCCGAGCTATCAAGAAGATCTCTGCACTTATGAACTTTGAGAATCTCCACTGCAATCTGGCAACTTGAGTCAGAGCACTTGATTTTGTCCAGTTCAACACGTGAGTTGTTCTTTCCAATTTCCAGAGTATACCCGTGAGGAAAGACTTCATCTTTGGTGAGAGCAGGAAGAGGTTGTTGTTGTGAAGTTGCCATTGATGTGTTGCTGGATCAACAATCATATACAAATATACAGAATGCATGTTTGTTAGAACTTGTTAGCTTTAGAAGCAACACATGGCACCCTATTGCATTTATGATTGGTTGTTTCATGCTTGGTCAAAGAATTTATCAAGAGTTAGCCAAATTCTATAAAATTTGATTAATTTCGATAATTATAAAAGGATATAACTAAGGAAATTGATCAAATTCTATATCAGATCACAACTGCGATAATTACGTCAATTGCGATAATTATGTCAACTACGATAATTATGTCAACTGCGATAATTATCCAATCAAGATAAGTATCCCAACTGCGATATTTATCCAACTGCGATAATCATCCCAACTGCGATAATTATCCAACTGCGATAATCATCCCAACTGCGATAATTATGTCAATCAAGATAAGTATCCAACTACGATAATTATCCCAACTGCGATAATTATCCCAACTGCGATAATTTTGGCCAACTTCGATAAACTCTTGTACAAGAGTTTACGATGATATTGTCGATGAACAGTCACTCAAATCTTATCGTGATTCCTTATAACTTATGATTATTAACCTCAGATTAGTTCAAACAACTTTTATGACTATTTTGAGCATTTAGGCTAAGTTATAACACAAATGAACCACAACATCGCAAAAATCAAACTGCTCAAGTTCGTGTTCTTCATAAACCCTAAAACTTAATAGATTTACTTAATGTGTTTCTGGGTATAATCTAAGCATGCCAACATTCAATTAAACATCAAACAACAACATTCCAAGAAACAATTTACACAATAACACACAAACAAAGTTTTCCCTAAATCGTTGCTTAAACCCTAAAATCCAATTAGAACAATTTGTGGTTTCTGGAAGTAATTAAGCATGCAATATAGGTTTATAAACAATGTATAAGCATTATCGTACAATTGCTTTTAACACAAACACTCTCAATCTTAAATCCCTAATTTAACGCAAAACCCTAGAACTAAACATCACAATTTTGATCGTTCTAGCCGTTGGATCAAGAATCTGTTCAAAACCATCTTTAATAAGGACATATTAAGCATAAAAAAACTCACAAAATTCAAAGATCTTGATCGGATATGCAAATAGAATGGCGGCCGTTGATGATGGTGGGTGAAATATTAATTACGTTAGGTGAGGATAACAGTTGAAGTAATAACTGCGTTTGGATATTTTTTACTTTTTATATCTATTTAATCACTTTTGCAATCTTGACAACTTTAGTCCCCTAACCTTAATAATTGTGAAATCCTAGTCCTAAACCACCATCATGCAAACACTAAGTCTCATTTTTGACATTTAAGGCACACAACTTTTCTTATCTTACAATCTTATCACCTAAGCTTGTGAAGCAACAATATTCTGAAAATATGCAAGTACAATTTTAAAATTGTGGTAAAAATTATCTCCCCCTCAACACGTGTTCAAAAATAATTTGAGACATTGTAAAAATAAACAACGTGTTGGATGAGGGATTGTACTTGCATTTTTTTTGATATATATATATTTACAAAGATAGTTTGGAGATGTTTGACGTTGTTAATTGTTTTTAAGAAACTTTTCCAAATCATTTGGCGTCAAACATCTCATACCAATCCGGTGAACCAGATCCACAAATCTTGCATGAGGCAAGGCTTTTGTGAACAGATCCGCCAGTTGGTGTTCAGTTCCCACAAAGTATAATTCAACAGTACCCTTTTCCACGTGTTCCTTGATGAAATGGTACCGGAGATCAATATGCTTGGACTTCGAATGCTGTACTGTGTTGCATGAAATGGCAATGGCACTCTTGGAGTCGCAATACATCAGAATCTTGTTGAATATATAGCCGTAGTCCATCAGTTGTGATCTCATCCAGATGACTTGAGCACAACAGGCAGACATGGCTACATACTCAGATTCTGTTGAAGACAGTGAGGTGCAATCTTGCTTCTTTGACTGCCAAGAGACTAGCTTGTCACCTAAGAATTGAACTCCCCCTGATGTACTCTTGCGTGTGTCTAAGCATCCTGCATGGTCAGCGTCTGAAAATGCAAAAAGTTCAAACCCAGAATCCTTTGGATACCAGATCCCCAAATTAATGGTTCCCTTTATGTATCTAAGGATTCTTTTTACGGCTGACAAATGCCGTTCAGTCGGTCTAGACTGATACCGGGAGCAAAGATATGTGGCAAATACAACATCCGGTCTGCTAGCCATGAGATACATGATCGAGCCAATCATACTACGATACTTCATAGGATTAATGGGTGTCCCATGTATGTCAGCATCTAGCTTCGGGGATGAGGAGGACATTGGGGTATTATAGGTGTCACAGCTGGTCATACCATGCTTTTTCAGGATTTCCTGAGCATATTTTGACTGACTTAGAAATATACCACGGGGCGACTGATGAACTTGCAATCCTAGAAAGAATTTAAGTTCACCCATCATAGACATCTCAAAGTTTTGTTTCATCAGTTTAGAAAAAGCGTTTGAATATTTTTTATTGGTTGAACCAAAAATAATATCATCCACATAAATTTGAACAATGAGAATGTCTTCCCCGTGTGTTTGTATAAATAAAGTCGGGTCAACAGTTCTAATGATAAAATGATTAGCAAGGAGAAATGCAGACAGTTTATCGTACCACGCCCTCGGGGCTTGTTTAAGGCCATATAGGGCTTTCTTAAGCCGATGATGCGTGGTTTTGCAACCTTACAACAGGTTTTACCTCTCGAGGGATCTCAAGAGGCTTACAACCCCACCAGGCAGTGTACCTGACCGATGTAATATAGTGTAGTGGTAAGTACGGGGGATTGATCGTTCTCCACAGGGAATAGTGTTCGTTAGGTATGAAAAACTACTCTAATTAGGTCTAAGGGTGAAGGAAGATTATTTTTTGTATTTTTATATTTTTATGAAAGCAAGTAAAATCTCGGGTTTGAAGGAGTGGGCGGAATTAGTTGCTAGTCAACTAACCCAAATTACTACAATTGCAAATAAAATAAAATAACAGAAAATGAAAAGGTTGGTAAAACTTATATGGAGAGAAATGTGTTTACTTAGATTTCCTTACTCCCTAACTATCTTTTACCGGTTGATTAGTGTGTATTAATTGCGTGGATGACGGGTGTATTCCTTAATACCATTCGTGGGGTGGCGTACGTACTTCCCCAACTCTATGAGCTCCTACTTCACTCCTATGTCTAGCCGGCTAGGAAGCTCCTAACATGGGATCACTAGAATTCGCTCATGCATTAAATACAACCATAAAAACCTTAGTACGCATTGGTTCATGTTTCTTAAGACGTTCAAGCAAGTTACCGTATAGGAAGTTAGCCAGTTTTCTTAAGCCTAACATCGATTAACATTCATCCAATACAATTAATAACACACTAATAACCAACAATCAATAGCTAGGTTTCATTAGATCTAAGCAAACACAAAGAAAACCTAGCCTAGCATGTTAAACAAAAGACAAGAACAAGATAGAATCAAACAACACATAGACATATTGAATGATTAATTGATAACTTATCTTCAATGTAACATGGAAGATCTCAAGGCAAAAAGCCTTGAAAAAGCTGCTAAAATCGTCTTAGGGTTTTTCACACACAAAGTTCCACACTAATGACAAAAAATTGCAAAACTATATATAGAGTTCATGGGCTGACGGCGTCACGTTTAGGGTTCCCGGATGGATCCTGACGCCGTCCCTCTTTAGTGCTCCAAAATCCGTTCTGGCTTATCAAGGCTTGACGCCGTCAGAATAGAGCTTGACGCCGTCCCTCTTTAGCTTAAGCCGTGACGACCTTGATCACATTAAAGGGTGACGCCGTCAGATTTTTCATGCAAAATTCTCTGGCTTATCATGAGTAATTTTCATATCCACCTCTTTTGCCAAGCCATGACGCCGTCTGGACCAATTCCTGACGCCGTCAAAGGTACTTTCCAGCATAATTTTGAGACTTTGTCGTTTTCTTCACTTTTATGCTCCAAAAACGTCCAAAATGCTTCCTTTTCCAGATTTCTTCTCCAAAGTACCTAAAATGACAAAAGGAACGATTTAGGGCAATATTTGATCAAATAAATACGATTTAGGGCTTAAATGACCCCCTAAAAGTGGTACACTTTTCGCTTCATCAGCCGATATACATGGTTTGGATGATCTGGGTCCACGAAGCCTTCTGGTTGTGACACGTACACCTCTTCTCGGAGTTGTCCATTGAGAAATGCCGTCTTCACATCCATCTGATAGACTGTGATGTTCTTGTGGGCTGCATATGCCAGAAACATTCGAACTGCCTCAATCCGAGCCACTGGAGCAAACGATTCCTCGAAGTCAATACCCTCTTCTTGGCTATACCCTTTTGCTACCAGTCGGGACTTGTTACGAATCACTATACCATTTGCATCCAGCTTGTTCTTCCGAATCCATTTCAATCCAACAACATAAACTCCATCTGGTCTTTCAACTAATTCCCAAACTTCCAAACGTTTGAATTGTTCCAGCTCTTCTTGCATGGATTCAATCCAGTTGTCGTATGTAAGGGCTTCTTTGATGTTTTTAGGTTCAGATTGACAGACAGTGAGTGCATACATGCAATGTTCACTATCTGAGTGAAGTTTTTGTCTTGTGATGACTGGATTGTTAGGATTGCCAATTATATTTACCAAGGGATGATCTCTTGTCCATTTGTGGGTGGAAGGAAAATGTTGAATGTTGTTTTGATGAGATGACGGGTCCATATTGCTCGAAGATGATTCCCCTCTGTCTGGAATGGTTGGTGGTGGAGCAAATGGATTGAAAAATGCATTCCCGTCATAATCAGAAGGTGTGGGAACTTGGTTAGAAGTGGGGGAAGAATCTTCAACTGCAGGTGAAGGTGTTTGAACCATGGGTGATGAGGGTTCAGGTTGTGGTGCATCGTTATCAACTGCTGTAGAAGTGGTTGCAGATTGATCAGGTGCTTGATGTGGGACTTGTTGAGCAGCGAAACTGGTGGAAGCATCTGATGCACTATTAACACGAACTTCATCAAACATTGGTGCAAACAAATCTTCCAGATCTTTCCTGTTAAAAGGTAAAGGTGCAGCCAAAGATTCAGGGAAGTTTAAACGGTTATGTTCGGGTTCTAAGCAATCTTGCTCAGAAGCCATTTCCGTGAGTTCATCAAAATTGGCGTGTATAGTCTCTTGAATTTCCCCGGTCCGACGATTCCAAATTCTATATCCCTTAGAATTCTCACAGTAGCCAACGAATATCCCGATATCTGCTTTAGCCTTAAGTTTACCAAGATCATCTCTATCATTCTTCGGGTAACACAGTGCTCCAAAGACGTGAAAGTAGTTGATGTTTGGTTTTCTGCCTTGAATAAGCTCATATGGAGTTTTGTTGTGTCGTCTGTTGATCATGCCGCGGTTCTGAGTATAACAAGCAGTATTAACAGCTTCAGCCCAAAGGTAGTCAGGTAATTGAGCATTGATCAACATTGTTCTAGCTGCTTCCACAAGCGTACGGTTTCGTCTTTCAACTACACCATTTTGTTCGGGAGTGCGAGCAATTGAATATTGATGAACAATCCCCTGCTTCTCAGTGTATTCCCGAAGGGTGTGATTCTTAAATTCAGTGCCGTTGTCTGTTCGAATAATCCTGACTGTGTTACGGACTTGAACTTGAATCTTCGTGAGAAACGTGATGACCATTGAAGGAACTTGATCTTTTGTCCGAAGAAAGTAGACCCATGTCCATCGTGAATAGTCATCAACTATTACCAAAATGTACCTTTTTCCCGTTAATAGTTTGAACCCGCATTGGACCACACAAATCCATATGTAGCAGCTGGAGGACATGATCTGTGCTGTGTTCTGTTTTGGGAGGAAAATGAGCACGGTGACTTTTCCCTTGTTCACATGCAGAACACAAATGATCTTTGGCATATCTGAATTTGGGTAACCCGTCAACCAATTTATGTCTTGCAAGGTCAGTCATGGTTTTGAAATTGAGATGAGATAATCTTTTATGCCATAACCAAGCCTTTGTGGGATTCACTTTGGAGAGTAAACAGATAGGAGATGAAGCTGTCATGCCTTCAAAGGAGATGGTGTATAGACTGGTTCCGCATCTTCTTTTCATCAAATCATTTCCTTGAAGATCACGAATGAAGCAAGTCTTCTCCCTAAATGCTACTTCTAAATCTCCGTCACAGAATTGTCCCACTGAGAATAAATTGTGACCAAGGCCTTCAACATAGTATACACGACTGATTTCGATGTTCCTGTTGATCCCAATTGAGCTTCACGATCTTATTAATTACTTTAGATAAATCTAAGGTAATCGGTATAGAAACTGATCTTGAGTTGTATATCAAATATTATGCGGAAACTAATACTTGATCTTAAGAAGAATAAAGGAATTATCAAACAACACTTCAATTATATTAATAACGATTTCTCAATAGCAATAGGGTTACAGAAACCTTGAAGTGTAAACAATAATACGTATGCTAAGATAATCGATATCTAACCCTAATCCTAGAACCTCCTTTTATAGCGTAAGGAGTCTAGTCGGTTTACAAGACTTTCTATACAAGAAAAATATCTTTCGTATCTTTTCTATACTTATTCTTAACATACTATACATATCTAATAAGCAGCAGAGTAAATCTTCTAGCAGCAGAGTCTTCGTGGGCTAGCAGCAGAATTACACTATGCCTATTATCCCAAACCAGCAGAGTCACAAAACAGCAGAGTTATTGTACTAATTAGCAGAGTCACATAACTATTCAGCAGAGTTATGTTTCTCGAATCAGCAGCATCTTTTAGACCCAACAATCCTCCCCTAAACTTGATATTTTCCTACAAAAATCATCAAGTTTCCTTTAAATCCAGCCTATCACCAGGAGGATGCTTTCAAACACTTTCCTGTTTTGAGATCTTTGATTCCAGCAACTTTTTATATTTCTCAATTAGTTCAAATGCTTGATGATCTGCACCAAATGGTCTTTGTAATGTCAACTTACCAGGCTGCAACATTTGATACAGTATAGATGTACTGTTGTTGATGACATAATCCTTCTCCACAAGCATATACACATTCACACCTATACATGATAAGAGATGAACTCCACAAGATTGATATAAATACCATTTCTGAACTGTGGAGCTTAATAACTTCTTCCATTCAATACTCCTCTCATCTGGTTCAAACATATTCTTCAAATAGTAATAATTTAGTCTTTCATACACCACCTCTGGTCTAGTATCACCATAATTCATCTTGTAAAGATTCCAGAGTTGAATAATATCATCCCTATCCATATAGTGCAACATCTGAGAAAAACTAATATATCCCACACTTGAACCATTTGATCTCTTAATTACCCAGCATACTTGACTATCATTTAGAACATCATGTGAGTATGAAATGATTGGATATTTAGTTGATAAAGGAACTTCATTAAGCAACTCAGGCTCTTCTTGAGGTTCATGAACTGTGAGATCCATAATCCCTTTCATATCATCTGCAGTCACTTCTTCAAAATTATGCTCATCAGTCACTTCATCTTTCTCAGAAACACTATCCTCTTTCTCTGAATCACTCTTTACCAATAACTCAGTCTTTCTCTTCTTTCTAGCCACCTGCTTTATTCTCCTACCATATCTCTTTACACCAACAGTAGGTTCATACTTTTTCTCTGCAACTACATTTTCTTTCTCAACCTCCATGGTCTCCTTGTCATCTTGCTTCTTTGAAACACTTCCAGATGCTTTCATATGGTCAGATTCTATAACCTCTGGCTTTTTCTTCTTTTCAGAAACTTTTCTTGGATTTAGCTTAGCATAAGTTTCATAAAATTCCTTTTCAATTATAGCATCTGACTTTCCCTTGAAATCCTTCATCTGATAACCTCTTGCATTCTTCAAGTAATACTTCATATCATTAACCACTGCTTTCCTTGAAGGTGACTTAGGTTTGTAACCATGCTTCTGTGCTTCTTTAATCCTCATAATCAACTCTTCCCACTTAGCCACTCCATTCTTTCTGAGTATAACCTCAACAAGCTCTTTTGTCTTTTCACTTCCTTTCAACTGCTCATCATTTGTTATCAAGAAAGCTTCACCTCTTACAATCATATCAGAATCAATGAAATACTGCAATTGTTCATTGAATTCTTCTTGATTAACTTCTTTAAATGTAGAGCTTTCCATAAGTTCAAACTGATTTCTTTCTTCATCAGCTGCAACACTTCTTGCATATTCTTCATCCTGAGCAATCTGAGCTTGTTCATCAGCCAACTTTTGCATTCTTTCAAGCTCTTCAGCAGATTCAGCAGCAGGTTGTTGTTGTGATGGTGTGGGTGTATTAGTTCCTTTGTTCATATTCAGCAGTACTTGAGCTAAGGTTAACTTTTCATCATCTGATTCAGCAGAGTCCTTTTCTTCTGCACTCTTCTCAGTATCAACAGCAGGAACCTTTAGCCCATCAGCAGAGTGTTCTGCTCCAGCAGAGTCAACAACTTTTTCACTCTTATCACCAACATTTTCTCCTGATTTCTTGACAACCTCCCCTGAACCTATTACAACTTCCTGATCCTGAGCATTCACTACAGCCTCCTGATTATTCCTCCCCTGTTTGGAAGCATCCTCTTCTAAACTTGGTTTGGAACCCTTCTTTAGCCTCCCCTCAAGATGAGTAACCCTGAGCTTAAGCCTTCTTATCTCAGCACCATGAGAAGCTTTGACTGTAGACAACTCCTTTCTTAGTCCAAGTACCTCCTGTGACAATTTTGTACATTTATCCATCAATTCCTTAAATTGTTTCATGATATCCTCACAACTTCGGTCTGTGTTACCTGACCCGAGAGGTTGATCATTGGAATTGGCATTTTGTACAGGGGTAGTAACCGTCAAATCATCTTTTTCAAGTTTAATGCTAGCCTCAACACTTCGACCTGTGTGACCTGGTCCGAGAGGTGTATCATGGGTAATGTCAATATGTACATCAGTATCCATCAATTCAATAGTTTCAGTTCTATCCTCATCACTTCGAGATGTGTGACCTTCTCCGAGAGGTGAATCTTGGGACACAAACTCAGTCTCAACCCTAGGTTGAACATCTGAGCCCCCCATAGAAGCCATTTGGCTGAGGTTACCATCAGTTGTATTAGGTTCTTGAGAACCCTCTACAAAAGATGTTGCCATGGTTGAGGTCTTAATTATGTTGACACTGTCCTGTTCAACTACTAAGTTGGAAACAGTAGTGCCAGCCTCTTCCATCATGATACCTCCAACACCTGTATCAGCCTCATCTGCATCCATACTAACATTGGCCTGAGGTAGCACAATGTTCTCATGTGGTGAAGTCCTAGGTGATTGGGTATGTTGGGGTTCATGTGACACTGATACATTCAAACTTGTTGATGAGGATGTGTGATGGGAAGCTGTGGGTGTTCCAGCCTCTTCATCCTCATTCACTGCAGCCACTATATTCAAGATGTGCTCAGTAAGGGGAGTTATAGCACCAGAAAAACCTTTTCCATTCTTCTTTAGAAAAGCAAACATCTTGATTGCCATTCTACTACAGGGCTCAACATTTGTATGCCTCAAGGGTTCTCTTAGCTGAGAGTTAATAACAAGTTGTAGAAACCTTGGATACAAATAGAACTTCTTCTTAATAAACTTCTTCATACCCTCAAATATCATAGAAGAAAAATCAAATGGTTGCCCTGTTGCCAAACACACTAAAGCCATAGCTTGAGAAGCACTAAACTCACTCCATCCACCTACTTTGGGAAACAAGCAGTGTTGAAGAGTATGCAACAAAAACTTCCAATGGGGACAAAGACGACCTTTCAAAAACGTGCCACCAGCCTCAGGTCTCTCATATCCAATGTTCTCAAGCTCAGTCATAACAATTTCTGGGGTAAGGGTAGGAGGTGTAGATATGCCTGATAAGCGAAGACTTCTTTTAATGGTTGTTTCACTAACTACAATATTCTCCCCATCCACACTACCTATCAATCTTTCCTCACCATCTAGTATATCCAACTTAACAGTTGACCAAAATTGTTGCATATGAGATTTATAAATGGTAGGATCAACTGTTAATGCATACCTTAATCTAGAAGCACTCAGAAAATCCATAACCTCATGAAATCCAGCAGCTGCAGAAACCTTACTCAGAAATGCAATTTGATTATGTTCTTCCGAAAACGTTCTTCGAGCCATTTGATTTGGGGGTTTTGGGTGAAATGATATGAATTAATGTTCTTGAGTGATAATCAAATGTAATTTTGAGCAATTAAAATGTAAGGAGATCAAATTGGTGGATGAGACCGTTTTGATCTAATTAGGTTTAAGAACGCGCCAAAAGTTTCAGTTTGACCCTTCAACTTTCAAACTCATCAGCAGAGTTATGAAAGTGTTGACCAAAAGTCAACATTCCCAAAATCTTCAAAATCACTCCCTTAAATACAATACCAACCCCACATTGAAGTCCATAAATTCCTTAATTTCTTTAGCAAATCCCCAATTCTCAAACCCTAACTCTAATAACAATCCACCATGAGTTCTTCCAAAGCGCCAATCATCGACATATCATCCGATTCCTCGTCAGACAACTCACAAGGATGGTCAAGCTATTTTCCACCAACTTCATCCTCAGCACAAAAAGGTAAGGCGATTGCAGAAGACGAATATTCCGACCCACTACCATCAACACCATCATCCTTTGAAGATTCTGATGATGATGAAACAGCAAAATGGCCTAAATCAATGACCTACTACCAAGGTGCCTGGGAAATCATTCCTCCACAACATCCTTTGACCTCTGAGCTTCAAAAGCAAATGGAGAATGCTGTGGCCGCTTTTGCAAAGAGTTACAATCCACCGCAACCACAACCACAAGCAGAGGAGAGGAAAATCCCTGTTCCTAAGAAAAAGCCTATGAAGAAACAAGCTCCTTCTACTAGTCACCAGCAGAGTCCACCACCACGACCAGTGGTACTAGCTCTTCCTTGTCCGAGAGTGGCAGCAGCAATGGGTACTAGAGGCCCACGCAGCAAAATGATGCCAGACTTTGTAGGGAAGGGGAAAAATAAAGCTTGATGTGGAATAGGTGTTTTAGGTTGTGAATCTATGGTTCTTGTTGTCTTTTGAACTCTTTTGATCAATGGTTGTAAGAAAACTTCATCTTGTACTTTGCTTTAGTTATCAATGAACGTTTAAATTTCCTTGCTTTACTTGAATGTGTGTTCATGTATATCTGCAAAAGGTTAGTAGAAAACCACAAACACAAGCAAGAATATCCAAAAATAACAGCAGGGTAGCATAGCAGCAGACAACTAAACAGCAAACAACTTAACAAACAGCAAATTTTGACTTAACAAACAGCACAAATCCTTACAAAAGTTTACAAAAACATACAGAGATAAGATGGTTAAAGATTAAAGATTTATCATGCCAATACTAGCAACTAAAAATTGAAACCTACTTATATCAAAACTTTTGGTAAGTAGATCAGCAACATTATTGTCAGTATGTATTTTAACCACTTAAATTAGCTTTTTCTCATAACAATCTCTAATAAAATGATGTCTTATCTCTATGTGTTTTGTTTTAGAATGAAAAACAGGATTTTTGATAATACACATTGTGCTGTTGTTGTCAATAAAAATTTTTGTGTTCATAAAATTGTACCCATAATCCAGCAATTGGTTCTGAATCCAGAGCACTTGTCCACAGCAGCTAGAAGTAGCAACATATTCTGCTTCAGTTGTCGAATTAGCCACCACTGTTTGTTTCTTACATTGCCAAGAGATCAGCCTATGTCCAAGGTACTGACAGCCCCCAGTGGTTGACTTTCTATCCATAGTAGCTCCAGCATAGTCACTATCTGAGTATGCTATCAAGTCAAATGGTGAATTATTAGGATACCAAAGACCCAATTTTGGTTGGCCCTTTAGGTACCTAAAAATTCTTTTGACCACTTCCAAGTGTGAAACTTTTGGGGACACTTGAAATCTAGCACAAGCACACACAGAAAACATGATATCTGGCCTTGAAGCAGTCAGATACATCAATGAACCAATCATTGATCTATAAAGATGTACATCAACCTCTACCCCATCTTTATCCTTGAGCAAAGGTTTGTTTTTGTCCATTGGTGTCTTAGCTGCCTTCACATCTTTGAAACCAAATTTCTTTAACATATCAGCCACATACTTGTCTTGGCTAATAAAAATCCCATCTGACTTCTGCTTAACTTGAAGCCCTAAAAAGAAAGTCAGTTCTCCCATAGAACTCATCTCAAACCTGCTGTGCATAAGCTTCTCAAATCCTTCACATAACACCTTATTTGTAGACCCAAAAATGATATCATCTACATAAACCTGAACAAGTAGGATATCCTTTTTGTCTTTCTTAATGAACAATGTTTTATCAATGGTTCCTCTGCAAAAACCATTATTCAACAAATACTAGGATAAGGTGTCATACCAAGCTCTAGGAGCTTGATGTAGTCCATACAGTGCTTTCTTCACTTTGTAGACCCTATCAGGATACTTAGGATCTTCAAACCCAGGTGGTTGCATCACATATACCTCTTCAGGTATCTTTCCATACAAGAAAGCACTTTTCACATCCATTTGATACACAGGAAAATTCTTGTATGAGGCATATGCCAAGAAAAGTCTTATAGCCTCCAGTCTTGCAACTGGGGCAAATACCTCATCATAGTCTATCCCTTCTTCCTGAGTGTATCCCTGAGCCACCAATCTAGCCTTGTTTCTGACAACAATACCTCTTTCATCTCTTTTACATCTGAACACCCATTTTGTACCAATTGCCCTTTTTCCATTAGGCAAATCAACTAATGTCCAGACCTCCTGAAGCTTGAACTGCAGCAACTCCTCTTGCATAGCTTCAACCCAACTTTCATCTTTCAAAGCCTTGTGAATGGTCTTGGGTTCTTCTTGAGATAAGAAACAGGCAAACATGCAATTTTGTAAATCCTTGTGGCTATTCCTCTTCTTAAGTGTTTGAGCAAACAATCCCTGATCAAGCAAATCACTCAACCCTTTTGATTTACTTCTAGTCTGAACAGCAGAGTGAACATCACCAATTATCTGCTCCTTTGGGTGAATCTTGTGGATTCTTGTTGTTGGTGTGGGACTAACAGATATATCAGTCTCCAAATTGGATAAATCAGCTTCAGCACCAAAAACATCAAAAACTTCATCATCAGTATCCACATATACTTCTTCTAATTCGGGCATCTCATCAGAAGAATCATCATCAGAATCACCATCTTTATTAGTAGAGTCCTTTGGCATAGCAGCAGAGTTACCAAACCTAACAACAGAGTGTTTGGGCCTAACAGCAGAGTGTTTTGGCTTATCAGCAGAGTGTTTTGGCCTGGCAGCAGAGTTGAGAGAACTGCTACTATGTTTATTCCCTTGTTGCCCATCAACTTCTGACTCTTTATTCCTTTCCTTATCATCATTCTTGTCATCATGAGAAGGTTCATCAACACCTTCTACATTAACCTTTGGTACTTCCTTATGAACAGCATCACCATCTGAACTCTTTCCCTCTTTATCTGTTGGAGAGAAGTACTGATCAAACGTGCTCCTTTCAATCAAAACAAACTCCTCTGCAGTTTCATCCTTCTTTGCTTGTGTACCTGCATTGGGGTTAGTTTGTGTACCTGCAGACATGTTAGTAGTACCTGCAATGACTGGTTGATAATTCATACTCTTGGTTAAAGAATCAATATCAAACATCCACTCAGGACCTTTTCCATCAACATTAGGTGTGGTTTCTCTAATTCTAACATGCAAATTTTCCACCACATGCCCAGTCCTTTGATTGAAGACCCTAAAAGCCTTACTTTCAGTAGAGTATCCAACAAAGTAACCTATGTCTGCTTTCTTACTAAACTTGCCCAAGTGGTCAATGGTGTTTAAGATAGTGACAGGACACCCAAATGGTCTAAAGAAATCTATTAGAGGTTTCCTACCATGCAATAACTCATAAGGGGTCTTATTGTGAGGTTTAACTATCTTAGTTCTATTTTGCACATAACAAGCAGTGTTGACTGCTTCAGCCCAAAAGATAGTGGGTAACTTAGACTCTGACAACATAGTCCTAGCAGCCTCAATTAATGTTCTATTTCTCCTCTCAGCCATACCATTTTGCTGAGGAGTTCTAGCCACACTAAATTTTCTAGTTATCCCTTTTTCCTCACAGAACTGATTCATCACTTGATTCTTAAATTCAGTTCCATTGTCACATCTGATGATCTTAACCTTGTGATTAAATAGGTTTTCTATCCTTGTAATAAAAGCCTTAAGTATGCCAGGTGTCTCATTCTTAGTAGCTAAGAAGAATACCCAAGTAAACCTACTGAAATCATCAGTGACCACTAAGCCATACATCTTTTTGTTCAAACTATTCACATAAGTAGGTCCAAATAAGTCCATGTGTAACATAAACAAGGGTTCAGTTATAGAATTCACCAATTTGGACTTACAAGATGCTCTATGTTGCTTTCCCATTTGGCAAGCAACACATACTTCAGGATTCTCAAAAACCTTTGAAGGTAATCCTCTGACCAAGTTCCCTGTCACCAACTTGTTGATAGCCTTGTAGTTCAGATGTCCAAGCCTTCTGTGCCATAGTTTGGATTCATCAATAGTGGCTTTGGCAAACAGACAAGTTAAATCTCTTTTGGGAATGATGTTCTTTATGTCCACACTGTATATGTTGTCATTTCTAGGGACTTTAAGAAGTACCAATTTATCATCAGGTATCTTATAGTCGGGAGATAAGACAAGACATTCAGTGTCTGTAAAAAGAACAAAATTCTTTCTGTCACACATTTGTGAGACACTAAAAAGATTGAACTTTAAGCCATTCACCAAATACACTTTTTCAAAATCCAATTTTCCAGTTCTGATTATGCCTTTACCAACAATTTTTCCTCCTTTAGGGTCATTCCCAAAGGCAACATATCCACCATCCAAAGCTTCAAAATTCTCCAAATTGCTTTGGTCTCCAGTCATGTGTGAAGAGCATCCACTATCAAAAATGCATTTATCCTTTAGCTCCTTTTGTAGATTGCCCTGCACAAAAAGTAAGAGAATTAGTTTCTCTTTGGGACCCAAGCCATTACTGACTTGGATCTACCTTGTGCATCAAAGTAGTCAAATTTCTTCAACTGCATTGGTGCACTGCTGTGTCTGAGAACATGATCCAAAACTTTAACTTTAGGTTTCCAGACCCAGCAAGCTGAGGCTTTAACAGCATAAAAATGATTGCCCACAACAGTATCAGTAACAACTTTAGTCAAAACAGGAGAGTCTGCTTTAACAGCAGAGTTTGCCTTAACAGCAGAATCAACTATATCCTTCTTTATGGGCACTGTTGGTGCAATAGGAGAGATAACTCTAGAAGTACCATCTCTCATCAAGACTTCTTTGGGAACCATGTTTCTTTTGGGGTGAGGGTGAGTCTTTCTAGCAGATTTTCTATTGTTCACCCTTGTGTACTGGTTCCATGCTGGTTTCTTATAGCACTCATCTTGCAGATGTTCAAAGCTACCACAACAATAACATGCCTTCTTAAGTAATTGAAAATCAGTACCTAATTTTTGTGAAACTAGGTTGTTCCAATTTCTCTGGTTTCCTCTAGGCAAGTTATTAGTTCTTTTAGGATATACTCTAGGTGTGTTTTCATACTCAGCCATCTTCCTAGAGATACCCTTACCAAACCTAGGCTTAACAAACTCAACCTTTTTAGCCCTAGGTACTTTTGATTCAACAACAGTTGAAATTTCTTCCTTTTTGTTCTTAGGGGTTGAATCAGATTCCACTACATCATCATCACTGTCAGACTCCCAATCCTCAATTAGGGGTGCTTGTTCATACTTCTTTACCTCAACCATAGGTGACTCTATTTCTTTTTCACTGATTTCATCTACAGGTTTACTAGTTTCACCTACAGGTTTAACCTCAGACTCAGATATGAAAGACAGTGTCCTAGTAGGAGGGGCATTGGCACTAAGTTTCTTAGGGTGAGCAACAACATTATATCCTAGACCACTTCCTGAGTCAGCAAAGTGTCTTCCTATGGGTTTACTGAGAATGTCAGTAGCAAATTGTTGTTTTTCCACCCTAACAACATGTTTTTCAGTCTTAGTTTTAGCTAAATCTCTAGCCTGTTCAGCCTCTTCTACTTTTTCCATAAGAACCTTAATCTCATCATCTTTCTTGATAAGCTCATTTTTCAGGATAGTGATCTGATCAAGATATTTAATTTCAGCCTTTTTATAAAATTCTAGCTTTTCTTCTAAGTTCTTTAAACCATATGCATAACTAAGATTATCTAGCTTAAGTGTTTCATTTTCCATCTTAAGGTTTCCATTGCTAGACTTAAGTATCTCAATAGTATCAGAACATGATTTAAAAGAACAAGATGATTCATTGGATACCTCAGAGTCTGATCCAGAAGAAGAATAGGCCATGAAAGCAAAATGCTGTACTTCAGATTCCTCTTCAGCTATCAATGCACAATTTGGACCATCCTCAGCATGATCACTCCAGTCATAATCTCCTAACCCATCACATGATACCATAGCAGTAGTAGAATTTGGCTCTTCATCAGCAGATTTCTTGAAATTCTCATTGCTTCTTTTTGGTGCTTTGCATTCTCTTGCAAAGTGTCCCTTCTTTCTGCAGTTAAAACATTCAGCCTTTGACTTGTCAAATCCCACACTCTTGTTCCTTCTGAACTTCATCTCTTTACCAGTTCGCTTAAGAAACCTTCTAGCCCTCATTGTTAACATTGCAAACTGCCATTGCATATCAATCTCTTCAACATCATCAGGATCAAGTTCATCCAGATCTTGAGGCATGACTGAAGTACTTGTAGTAAGTTCAGCCAAATAAGCACAAATTGCAGCATCACTGATGGTGTTGGTGTTAGCAGAGTCAGCAGCAGAGACATGTGAACCAACAGCAGGAGCAAAAGTACTAGCAGCAGAGTGCTGTTCTTGATAACTACCAGTATTCTTGCTGTTTGAGGAAACAAAAGCAAGATTATTTGTGGTAGAGGATGAGCTTGACAATCCTTTAACTTCTGATTCATACACCTTCAAGTTATTATACATATCATCCAATGTCATAGTATCAAAATCTTCCTTATGTCTCCATACCACTGTATGAGTGTTCCATTCAGAAGATAGACTTCTCAGAAACTTTAGATTGACATCTTCTTGAGATGGCTCAATCTTCAAAAGAGCCATCTGACTGGATAGCTTATGAAGTCAATCATAAGTTCCCTCAATGCTCTCAGAACTTAAAGCAGTGAAAGTTTCAAACTGATGCTTCAGTAGATTCTTTCTTGATTTCTTGGTAGCTTCATTCCCACCAAATCGAAGTTCGACTGCTTCCCATAACTCCTTAGCAGACTCAATATGAGTAAAACTCAATTGATAATCATTAGGTATTCCCATCATGAGAATACTGTGAGCCTTGACCTCCAATTGTCTCTGCGCTTTCTCCTTACTAGTCTTGAGAGTCAAGACTGATCCAGTAGCAGTCTTGGTTTGCAAACTATCTCCATGTAGAACAACTTCCTAAAGTGAGTAATCAACCATTCTCATATACTGTTGAATCCTCATCTTCCAGATCTCATACTCTCCAGTCTTGAGCATAGGGACCCTTGATGCAGTAACCATATGTGTAGAGTCGGAATCCATTGCTTACTTTGAAAATTAACAAATCTTGTATTCAATAATTCTTCTTGGTACCAGTTTCTAGATCACAAGCTCTGATACCACTTGTTGATCCCCATTGAGCTTCACGATCTTATTAATTACTTTAGATAAATCTAAGGTAATTGGTATAGAAACTGATCTTGAGTTGTATATCAAATATTATGCGGAAACTAATACTTGATCTTAAGAAGAATAAACGAATTATCAAACAACACTTCAATTATATTAATAACGATTGTTCAATAGCAATAGGGTTACAGAAACCTTGAAGTGTAAACAATAATACGTATGCTAAGATAATCGATATCTAACCCTAATCCTAGAACCTCCTTTTATAGCGTAAGGAGTCTAGTCGGTTTACAAGACTTTCTATACAAGAAAAATATCTTTCGTATCTTTTCTATACTTATCCTTAACATACTATACATATCTAATAAGCAGCAGAGTAAATCTTCTAGCAGCAAAGTCTTCGTGGGCTAGCAGTAGAATTACACTATGCCTATTATCCCAAACCAGCAGAGTCACAAAACAGCAGAGTTATTGTACTAATCAGCAGAGTCACATAACTATTCAGCAGAGTTATGTTTCTCGAATCAGCAGCATCTTTTAGACCCAACAGTTCCCATTAACATAATCTCCATATCCCATTATTGCAGCGAAGTGATCATTCCCGAATCTGACCGTTCCAATGAACTTTGCGATAAAGTTTGTGAGAAGCTTGAGGTTGCCGGTCATGTGTCGGGAACACCCGCTATCAACAATCCACAGAACAATTTGGATCACCTGCATCATAAACAGTGGAAACAGGTGGAGAATTGGTAACGGTTGGATCCGTTGGGTTAGTAACACAAGATTTAATTATTTAAGGAACCCATTTAAAACTTGCAGTGTGTTGTAACCAACGTTGCCATGTCCAACTAGTCTCAGCCTTTTTCCTTATGAATGCACTAGGTGATTTAGTTGTCTTGGGTGTGGCTATGGGTGTTTCAATGGTTTGCTCAGAAACAACTAGTGGTGGTTTCCCTAAAATGGACTTGGCAACAGTTTTGAGCCTAGAGGAAGAGCCACTAGTTCATTTCTTTTTACGTTGCAACAAAGTTTTAGCAATGCAGTTTTGATGATCACCAGATAATATACTAGCACGACAAACAATACAACTAGCATCAACCAAAACATTAACATTCTCATTCATAGATTCAACATTTGTTACATCATTCCTAGAATTAGACTTTTCTAAGGTCGATTCTATTCCTGACATTACATCTGTGTTATTCAAACTACTTTCTTGAACTTCTGAAGACTTAGATGATCCATTCTTAGACTTCCTAACTCTATTCTTCTGTTGTTTCTTGGGAGTCTTGGAACTGCTAGTCTTAGAGATAGTATCTAGTCCTGTGGAAGTAGAAGTGTTTGCATTAGTGGTTGAGTCTGATGCTTGGGTAATTGTTTTGTCTACTACATACATCCCTGGGGCAATCTTATGAACTTTTGCTTTGCCTTTGTCTAAAACTCTGATTTTCTTCTTCAGATCAACAATAATGTGTTGGAATTCTTGATTTTGAGAATCTAATTTTCTGTTTAGGCGAACTGTGTCATTTCTGTTTTGAAGAATTTCATCCAGTTCCTTTTCATTTTCAAACAGTTTAAGTCTTAAGAAAGCTTTTGTTTCCTTAAACTTTTCAGGAACATGACTGTTTTGAAATGATAAAGACCCTATAAGATGTTTAAATTTTAGTTCAAATTCAACACTTTGATTTTGACACCAATCAAGCCTTTTCTGAAGATTAAAAACTTTGTTTTCCACATCATTGTTGATTTGTCGAAGATCCTCATTCTCTTTGACCAAATTTTCTATCTCTAATTGCAACATCTCAACATTTACCGCATGATCATTCACAAGTAATTCATTGCATGACACATAAAGCGAATTCATAATCACAGAAACAACGTCATAACACAGAACTTTTTCTAAGAGTCGATCATTTTCTTTTGCTAAAAATTTCTTTTGAAGTTTTTGACGTTGAACCTTGTCATCTTTAGCTTTGAAAATGGTTTTCATAGATGCTACTTCCGTGTATAACTCATCTTCCCATTTTGTTGCGCATTTCTTCAGATTTCTGACATGAGGAAGAATTTTCTTTTGAAGAATCTCTTTCTTTTCTTTTTGAACAGGAGAAAGAAAAGAAGAGACAGGAATTTGAGAACTAAACTCAATTTCATTCTCCAAACGAGAAATGTCGTCCATAAATGTCAGAAAATATCGAAGAACCCGACATTTTTGAGGCATTTGTGGATCAACAAGATCCTCTGTCAAACAATCTTTGAATTGTGCAGCAGTTGTGGGGAGAGAAGTTATAGATGAAGGAGCATTTATGTTTGTGTATGTTAACATTTGTTCTGGATGGTCCTTAGGAGGGACAAATGATTTGCTCAAATGAGGTCGTGCATTATAATCATAATGTATTTTTGAAAACTCTTTTTGTGAATTTGATCGACCCTCAATCTTGTGTGCAAGAAAATCAGTTTCTTCATCAACAGAATACATAACAACACGTTGAAAGGTATCATCTAACAAAAATGTTGCATTGTATAACTTAGGATTGTCTTTGAGTGCTATGTGTAAATTACGGGGTTTGTCACTTCCAAGTGCAAAACTTACACCTTTAGGACTCGGTTTCACAGTTAGTTTTTGAATTTGTGTTACAGAATTACCCGTTTTATACACAACATTTTGAAATTCTTTAAGTTTGGTTTCCAAATCCAGAATTTCCTCAAGATATGAGTCAACACGTTTCCTAGTGGCTTGCTTTTCTTCAAGAAGATCCTGTTGAGATGTTGAAAGCTCTGATTGAGTTTTTAACAACTCAGAAGTTAAAGCATCAATTTGTTTTTTGAATTCAAATTGATCCTTTTCTTTTTGAGAGAGAAGCTCAGCTTTGGCAACGGTTAGCTCACGAACTTGACTTTCTAAATTTTGAACTTTTACATACTCTTGTTGGAAAGCAATTTCAAAACCTTTTTCACGTTTATCTTGTTTTAGATATCCCGAAAGTTGTAGTTTATAGCACTCATTGTCCTTCGTTAACAATGCAATCTTTTCTTTAAGATTTTTATTGATTTCATTGCATTTTTCAATTTGTGATTGGGTGGTCATTAACAAGGCCTGAATTTCTGAATCTTGATCAGTCAAAGGATCATTTTGTTCAAGATGATCCAAATTTTCATCGTCAATCGAATCATCAAATGAAATGACGGTTTTATCATCATCAAATGATACAACAGTGTTTATTTGATCATCTGATGGAGATGAGAATGATGAATCATGTTGAACAGAATTGTCATTTGTAGATGAAGATGCAGATGGTGAAGCAATTTCATGTATAAGACATTGTGGATCAGGTACCTGAGATAGACCATCGGTGTCATAGACCGGGCCTGTCTCGGACATGTTCATTTCTTGCATGTTTGCCATAAGCATTACTGCAGCATTTGCCTCAAGATCTTCCATCTCATCATCAGATGCAGCATTTGCCATGAAGCTTTGCTCATTTTGTGTCACCATTCCTGCTGCCTTTTCATCTTTAAGAGTCATCAGAAGAGCTTCCTTGTGATATGCACTGCCCATAGTACGAGGCTTTGGACATGCATTTGCCATGTGACCATTCCCACCACAGTTGTAGCATGTGATTGAAGTATTTGCAATGCCTTTCTGTGCATTCCCAGTCATCAGATTTCTGCTCTGAGTATTACCCACACTGTTCCTGTTACCCCCTGCTGAATTGAACCTATTCCCTCCTGACTGAAACCTCTGAGACCCGTAGTTTCCACTGTTTCCTGAACCATATCTGCCCGAAGACCGATTCTGAATTTCCACTCTGCCATCATTAATAACAGCTTGATTCCTGGTGTTGGAAGATGAACGAAGACGGTTGTTGGATTTGGTGAACTTGCCAAATGCTTTAGCAATTAATCCAAATGCTTCATTAAGAGAGTTGAATGCATCCTCCTCTTCATCATAATCAGCGTTTGAGTACAACATGGAATCGGAGTTGTTATATGGAACCATTTGGTTGTCAGAGTATTGTGATGGTGCTTCATATGGGATGATTTGGTTAGAAGGTTGTGGTGGAAAACTTGGTTGGAAAGATGATTGACCAAATTCCTGGTTTGGTAGTGGAAAGTTAGATTGAGCAACGAGAGCAAGTGAGTTAGGTGTTGGTGCTGGGATGAAACCGCCTCGTGCTGCAACTTCCTTATCTACCTCAGATTGATGTTGTTTCAGAAAGTCATACATTAGTCCATACTTGACCTCACCAATCTTCTTAGTTTGCCTGACAAATGTTGCATATTTCTGCCATTCTGGTCCAAGGCAACCCAGAAATTTTGAATTGATAGCAATCTTAGGTAACTTGAAGTCATGACGATCGAGGTCATTTACAACATTTGTGAAACGGTGGTAGTATGATTCAATTGTCTCCCCTGGTTCCATGATGAAATTGTTATATTCCACGTAAAGCTTTGACTCAAGGTCTTCTTGATTTAACTCAGTCCCTTCCATGAGAAGATGCACATGTTCCCACATGTCTTTGGCAGTCTTTTGAGCATCAATACTTCGGTAAATAGGATTAGGAATCCCTTGAAGTATGTAAGACATTGCCAATTGATTTGCCTCTTGTTGTAGTGTTTGTTCATTTGTGTAGTTAGCGACAGCAATGGGAGTTGATGTTTCATCTCTTTCTGTAGTTCCTGGAACAACATTTACTGGAAGTGGAAAGGGTCCTTCTTCAATGGCTTGCTTAAGATATTTCCCATGGGGTTTACGGAGTTCAATGAATCTGAGAAATCTACTTGCCCACTGCACATAGTTACCAGGTGTCAGCATAGGTGGAGTATCCTGATTCCCAGCTTCATGTCGGGATTGCTGACTGCTGATTGCCTCACACATCTTGTTAAACCAATGTGGCTCTCTGGAGTAGGATGGATTGTTCAGCATTTGATTCTGTTGCATGATTTGTTGTGGGGATACTTGTGGTGGAGAGAGAAATTGATGTTGTTGCACGAATGCTTGTTGTTGTTGTTGTGGATACTGAGGATGAAATTGCTGTTGTTGAGGATATTGCTGTAGCTGATAGTAGTAATTGAAGTGAGGTGGTTGAGACATATCTGGATCTTAAAGATAATTAAGATATGTGTTGATGAGTTATATTAAGTTGGTTTGGAAATCAGAAGATTTTGTTCAACTGCGATAAGTACTGTTCACTGAAGTGCGATAAGTACAGTTCACCAAATGCGATAAGTACAGTTCACCAAGTGCGATAAGTACAGTTCACCAAATGCGATAAGTACAGTTCACCAAGTGCGATAAGCTTCAATAGCGATATCGATAGAAGAAAATGAGATAAAACTAGAAAGTGCGATAAACAATGACAACTTTGATATGTTATCTTAAAGTGCGATAAGTTATAGCAAAATGCGATAAAATATCAAACTGCGATAAGATAAGATAGCAAACTGTGATGATTTATGGCAATTGCGATAGTTTTATCTCAATTCCAAGTACGATAATTCTCAACTCTTGTACAAGAGAAGAGAAGCAACCAAGTCGAAGTATTTTCACTTTCTAATACTAGAAAGTACAATACTGAGTCCCAATGCCGATAACTGAAGATCTGCCAAATGCGATGAAACCCTAACTTATCTTGATTCGAACTGCGATAAAACCCTAACTTATCTGGATTCGAACTGCGATAAAACCCTTAGTTGTCGAAGTTCACTCAGAAAGCAAACATATCACTTTTCATCAACTTTTCCAATTCGCTAATAACACGGATTACACCAAATCGTCCAAATAACCAATAAAACCCATTGTTATTGACTTTAAACGATTAGTAATCACAAGATTTGATGAAGATTAAGCTCGTTAACGTAGAAAATATGAAATTCGATGAAGGTTTGTGAAATTTTAACGAAATCAAAGCTACTTTTGCAACACGAACAAGAGTTTAACGTGAAGATTTGAACGAAAACCTTATGAAATCTAGAAAACCAACGTAATTAATGATACTAATGACTCAAAAACACGATCCTAATTATCCCTAGGCGAATGATACCACTTGTAGGTCACTAATATCTCAAACACACACACGATATGAAAGCTAAAATACGTACAACTACTAAATATTAAGCTATGATTAAGAAGAAAAGATAATAAGCAATAAGAGAAGAAGAATAAGATGAGAATGGGAGGCTTTCACTATTCGAATGATTCAAGGACAAAGCTTGCGCATAATACATGAAAAACCAACACAAAATATGATGCCCCATGCCTTCTATTTATAGGCTTTGGGTTAGGGCAACATTTACATGATATCTTCTAGAAAGAAAATTAAAGGAGGGCCGGCCCATGGACTCCTTATGGACTGGTCCTTAAATGCTAACTTAAAGTCCATATCGTGCAACATTCTTAAATGAACAAGACTTGTATAATTAACAAAACATGTTCCTAACAATATATATATATATATATATATATATATATATATATATATATATATATATATATATATATATATATATATATATATATATATATATATTCTTTTTTGTTTAAAAAATTCAAAACTTGGGAAGAAATGGGACGTTTGGCAACGGATATATTACCGTTTGGATACAATTAACACCTACAAAAAAATCAAATTTTACCCCTTGAAAATCCTATAAATACCTCCTTATTATTTCATACTTCACACACACTTTCAATATATTTTATAACATATTATTCTCTACTTTTCTCATTTTTTTCCAAACAAAATGAATCCTAATTCACCATGGATTAACAATATGCTAACCGACCCTTCGAACCAAATGACGAGCTCGTATTCGAATCCGGCCAACAATCCGGCCTCGTCTTTCGAATCCATACCCTCAAGGGCCTTACTTTCCCACCTTCACAAACCCATATATGAATCCCGAAGAACAATCGCTAATTAGTCAATGGGAATTGCAACAATATAATCAATTTTCTCAACAACAACAACCAAACCAAGCCACCGCTTCCCAACCAAATTCCGACCATGCATCCTTCCATCTACTAGACGAAGATGAAGACGAAGATTAAGAAGAAGAGGCGGTCCTGACCCCGACGTCGAAAAAAACAAGACGAAGAGTAAGGGGAAGACGAAGACGAAAAAAACCAAAAATTCGCAAGAAGGTACTCGAGCTCGTAACCTTTGGACCCAAGATGAGGAGTTGCTTTTGGCGGAGTGTTTTATTCAAATATCCGAGGATCCAAAAAGAGGTACGGATCAATCATAGGATACGTTTTGGTATAGGATTCTCGACGTATACAATATGGAAGCCGAGAAACACAAGTGGACTATTTGTACCAAGAACATGTTGACAGGAAAGTGGAATCCAATGAATCGAGAGATTATCAAGTGGAATTCTATGGTGAATGAAACAAGTGTTATGAGTGGGGAGAATGATAAAGATTTTATGACGAGGGTGCATATGATGTATAAAACGGTGACGGGTTTAGTCTTTAAACACATGAGCACTTGGTCCTATTTGAAAGACAAGCACAAGTGGAAAAATCCAGAATTGACATTGGCAAGGCAAAATCGTCTTCGGGTTACGGACGAGGAACCCGAGCATTTTGGAGCAGACACGTTGCCACGGCCAGATGGCATGTACCGAATTTCTAAGAGTCAACGTTCGTCAAATTCGACCGCTAGTTCCGGTTCAAACCCGACAATGTTTCAAGAAATGATGCAACAACAATACGAGTTAGACCGCAAGGCAAAGATGAATGTTATCGAACGAGAGTCACTCGCGAGAGTTAATTTATACAATTCTCAAATGATTTCCGAGGAGATGCGAGTGCTACAAATGGACACAAGCAAGATGCGCGGCAATCGTCAAAGCCCAAAAAGCACGAATCCGAGCAAATTATCCAACCGAAGAGTAGTTCACTTTATGTATTTCTATGTTTATGTACTATGTTTTTATTTTTATGTAACTTTTTATTTATTGATGTAATGTGTTTTGTTTTTGTTTAATGAAGTTTATTTTAGTTAATATTGTGTATGTTTTATTTTATGTAAATGGAAAAAAAAAGAAAAAAGAAAAAAAGGGCCAACGACATCACATTTTCTGGTGCCAACGGCAACGGCAAAAAATGTGATGCCAAAGGGTTTCTGGTGCCATAGAGTGTTTTGCTGACGTGGCATTGTTTTTTGCCAACGGCTTGACGATACCCCGTGCTCATAACATATCATGTGTCTACTTGGATCACTTTCAAAGTTGTTGGTTCCATCGGATTTGTTATTTAACTACCTATATTGTAAGTAGAACCTACTTAATAACTATAGCTCATCTAAAAAATGACAAAACACCACTCAATCGTTGCTTACTATTCTATGTTTGAAAAAAAAACCTGTAAAATACACCGCTCGTCCCTGAACTTGTACCAAATCATCATACTGAATCTTAATAACATTTTTTGAATCATTAGATGTCCCTTTTCCATGTTTTTTGATCACCCAAGATCCATTTAACTATGATTTCTTAGTCAACTCTAGTTATCTCCCCAATGTGCCTTGCACATGAGGGCAAAATAGTCATTTTATCACTTTTGTTAGGGACACCTGGTGCTACACATGAAAAGGCATCGGATGATATGAAGGATGATAGTACGAGCCCACCATCGGTTTCACATTCTTCACAAAAGGAGCATAAGCCTCAATTGAGACTCAAATTCAAGAACTTGTAATCTGATGATCAGAGTTCTTGGGCTTCTTTTGGGGAGGAAGATAAGGGTTTAGTCAAGGGTCAGAGGTTAAGAGAAAAAGACCGCAACCAACTATGGATAATTCATCTTCTATGGGGGAGGCCATGGATGAAAATTGGATCATTCAATAGTTGGGAAAACATGCGATTGGAATGATTGTGGAAGTTCATTAGCCATCTGATAATTCCTATACACTGTAAACGAACTGAACGTTCAGCGAACATTTCATGAACCGTTCGGTAAAAAGCTCATTTATGCTCGTTTATTTATTAAATGAACGAACATGAACAATATTTTACGTTTGTTTAGTTAAATGAACGGACATGAACAAAAGTCACGTCCATTTATTTATGTTCGTGAATGTCTGATTATGTGTTTATTAAGGTTTAGTTATGTTCATTTATTTATGTTCGTATATCATATCATTCATTTGTATAATTTCAAATTTGGTTTGTTTAAACAAAACTACACTTTTAAAACAAAATATTAAGCATAATTTTAAAATGTTTATGTTTGTTTTTCTACGTTCATTTATGTTCGTTTAGTGTCTTAATGAACAAACATAAATGGATATGAACAACGCATTTTTTTTTAATAAACGAACATAAACAAGAAAATTCATCCATTTAAGCATTCGTGTCCGTTTATTTGTTTGATTAAAATTAAATGAACGAACATGAACAAGGCTCTATTCGTGTTCGTCCGGTTCGTTTACAGCCCTTATTATAGATGTTGAGAATTATAAATTTAGATATGAATACAAAACCCAAAGTAAGATACTTGCGGAAAGTATCCGCGCCTGCGCAGAAAGTCTCTAAAGAAGGTAATTAAGAGGAGCTCTTCCGATTTCATATAACAATATGCATACATTTTTTTTTGGTCAAGTAGTTTTGATACGAAATAGTTGCTCAAAAATATAGGGCGGGCCTAGTAGTAGAATTATTTCTACATTCGGATAATTTCAATATAGATTTACTGGGGTTGCTAAATTAATGCTGTCCATGTGTCTATTTGGCAGGTGATGCACTACAAGAGCTGTACTAAAAGTCATCCTTAAACGGTGATTATCATGTGGAGATCTCTTTTTAACCAAAAACATCTCAACAGCAATCAATGTTTGACATTGTGATGTAACTAGAAAAGTATGTAATCATCCTTTGCTTCATTTTGTGTTCAAGATCTTTCATGAGCCTGGTTTATGCTCTTGTCATCGACACTATTGTGATGGTTTGGGATTAACTTAGCAAGTGCGGATACAATTATCATCTATGATCTGATTCTGACATGCATTCTGATATAGGCTAGTTCGATCAATGTGAGTATCCAAAGAATGGAACATACTGATCCAAAACCCTACTTTCCAAAAACTTAGAAACCCTAGTCCTGAACCCCCTTCTGGTCTATTTATTCCTGTCAGTGCGAACGAATATCGTGCAAATATAATTAGTTAGTCAATAAGCTTTTTTTTTACAAGCTAGGTTGTCCGTGCTAGTGTTGAAGAAAGGATAGCTGAAAAGATGTTTGGGAAGTTTCAATTCTATGCAAGCTGCAAGATCCTTTCTTCAACACTAGCATGAACAACCAAACCTATAAAAGAAGCCATATTGACTAACCAATTCTATTTGCACGATATTTGTTCGCACTGACATGAATAAACAGACCAGAAAGGGGTTCAGGATTAGGGTTTCTAAGTTTTTGGAAAGTAGGGTTTCAGATCAGTGTGTTCCATTCTATGGATATGCACATTGATCGAACTAGACTATATCAGCATGTAGTTTGGAATCAGAAACTTGACTTGGTCTTCAAGTTCTATGATCCTACGGTCGGAAGTGCTTGAATTGTTCGAAGGCAAAGATATTGCCTTGACCGTTTTATTCAAATCACGGGGATCACTCCAACTTTCGTTGTCATAAAGAGCAAGATCCTCTAGGAGAGCCCATGATTGTTCCGCACTTAGATCACGTAGCTTGCCACCGGCCGATTGGTCAATGGTTTGCCTCGTGGAGAGATTGATATGGTCATAGAAGATTTGGACTTGGAGCCAAAGTTCTATGCCATGGTGAGGGACTTTTTGGAGTAAGTCGTTGAATCGAGTCCATGCCTCGTAGAGAGTTTCGCCTTGACGTTGTTGGAACATCAAGATATCATTCCTTAGCTTGGTAGTTCTTCCCGGTGGGAAAAACTGAGCAAGGAAACGAGTAGTGAGATCATCCCAAGAGGTGATGGATCCTGCGGGTTGACGTTCTAGCCACTGACTAGCTTGATCCCGCAGAGAGAATTGGAAGAGACGCAATCGGGTCATCTCTCGAGTGGCAACATCAAGGTCTATAGAATCAACGATTTTAAGAAAGTCCTTGAGGTGTTGATTAGGATCTTCGGAACGAAGTCCATGGAATGCGCATCCGCTTTGCACCAACCGGATGGTTTCGGATCGCAAGGGTGTGATATTGGCTCCTTGAGTGAGCTCAATGGTGTTTCGATAGCCGTGGTGGCTAGGACGGGAATACTCTCCTAAAGTACGGGCTCTAGGAGGTGGTGGTGGTTGTTGTGGTGGTGGGTTGTGGGGGTTAAGGATATTACCATCATCCATGATGTCGGATGGTAATGGTTACGAACAAAGACACGAAGAAAATAGATAGACTAAAGAAAATCTAGAAAAATAAAATAAAAATCTCACTAGAAAGGAATCTAGTGAGTAGACCTAATAGAAATAAAAATTCAACCTAAACAATAACTATTCCCCGGCAGCGGCGCCAAAAACTTGATGCGTGGGTTTTGCAACCTTACAACAGGTTTTACCTCTCGAGGGATCTCAAGAGGCTTACAACCCCACCAGGCAGTGTACCTGACCGATGTAGTATAGTGTAGTGGTAAGTACGGGGGATTGATCGTTCTCCACAGGGAATAGTGTTCGTTAGGTGTGAAAGACTACTCTAATTAGGTCTAAGGGTTGAGGAAGATTCTTTTTTATGTTTTTATAATTTTTATGAAAGCAAGAAAAATCTCGGGTTTGAAGGAGTGGGCGGAATTAGTTGCTAGTCAACTAACCCAAATTACTACGAATGCAAATAAAATAAATAAAAAAAATGAAAAGTTTGGTGGAAACTAATATGTAGAGAAATGTGTTTACTTAGATTTCCTTACTCCCTAACTATCTTTTACCGGTTGATTAGTGTGTATTAGTCGCGTGGATGACGGGTGTATTCCTTAATACCAATCGTGGGGTGGCGTACGTACTTCCCCAACTCTACAAGCTCCTACTTCACTCCTATGTCGAGCCGGCTAGGAAGCTCCTAACATGGGATCACTAGAATTCGCTTGTGCATTAAATACAACCATAAAAACCTTTAGTACGCATTTGGTTCATGTTTCTTAAGACGTTCAAGCAAGTTACCGAATAGGAAGTTAGCCAGTTTTCTTAAGCCTAACATAGATAAACAATCATCCAATACAACTAATAACACACTAATAACCAATAATCAATAGCTAGGTTTCATTAGATCTAAGCAAACACAAGATAAATCTAGCCTAACATGTTAAACAAAAGACAAGAATAAGATAGAATCAAACAACACATAGACATATTGAATGATTAATTGATAACTTATCTTTCAATGTAACATGGAAGATCTCAAGGCAAAAAGCCTTGAAAAAGAAGCTAAAATCGTCTTAGGGTTTTCTCCCAAAATTCCACACACTAAGTTCTACACTAATGACAAAAAATTAGAAAACTATATACAGATTTTTGGATCTGACGGCGTCACGTTATGGAGTGTGACGCCGTCACCTCGCCGCTTTTAGGGTTCCCGGATGACCTTCTTGACGCCGTCCCTCTTTAGCTCTCAAAAATCCATTCTGGCTTATCAAGGCTTGACGCCGTCGAACCTTGAACGTGACGCCGTCCCTCTTTGATTTAAGCCGTGACGCCCTTGATCAAGTTAAAGCGTGACGCCGTCAGAATTCACATGCTATTTTCACTGGCTTATCATGAGTAAATTTCACGTCCACCTTTTCTTGCCAAGGCATGACGCCGTCCAGAGTAAATTGTGACGCCGTCAAAGGTAACTTTCAGCCGATTTTGAGACTTTGTCGTTTTCTTCACTTTTATGCTCCAAAAACATCCAAAATGCCTCCTTTTCCAGATTTCTCCTCAAAAGTACCTAAAATGACAAAAGGAACGATTTAGGGCGATATTTGATCAAATAAATACGATTTAGGGCTTAAATGACCCCTTAAAAGCGGTACACTTTTCGCTTCATCACCGCACTTGCTAAGTTAATCCCAAACCATCAGAATAGTGTCGATGACAAGAGCACAAACCAGACTTATGCAAGATCTTGACACAAAATGAAGCAAAGGATGATTACAAACTTTTCTCAGTTACATCACAATGTCAAACATTGATTGCTGTTGAGATGTTCTGAATTGATACATGTAAGAGATCTTCACATGATAGTCACCGCTTAAGGATGGCTTTTAGTACAACTCTTGTAGTGCATCACCTGCCAAATAGAGACATGGACAACATTAATTTAGCAACCACAGTAAATCTACATTGAAATGATCCGAGTGTAGAAATAATTTCTACTATTAGCCCCCCCATATTGTTGAGCAAGAGTTTCATATCGAAACTACTTGCCAGAACAAAATTAAATGCATATCGTTATGTGATATCGGAAGAGATCCTCTTAATTACCTTTTTTAGAGACTTTCTGGGCCAGGGGCGGATACTTTCTGCAAGTATCTTACTTTTGGTTTTGTGTTCAGATCGAAAGTTATGATCCTCAATATCTATAATAAAAAACAACATCCTACCCATCAGGCATGTATCACTTACAATGAGGTTAAAATGGAAAGTTTCCTCAAAATTGAGATTAAGGAGACGAAGTCGAAAGAGAATGATAACGAAGGCCAAAGACTTATACAAAAAAGATGGCTACAAAACTTAAAAATATCTATGGGTGTACGGCATTAGGCAAATGATTCACAATATATATAATGTTCTAAATTTTGACCGTTAGTCAACGGTCATATTATAAACTTGAAAAAATACTTTTGATTATTGATATTAAGCTTAAAAGGATTTGAAATGACAAAATGATATAGCCGTTGGAATAAAATAAACGCATCTTTTGCAGATATTGGGGTATTAAGTATAATTTACCAATTTTGAAATGCAAACTTAATGTTTTAAGTAGAAAAATAACTATAAAGTTTCATTTCTTGATCGTTAGCCAACGGTCATATTTTAAACATGGAAATACTTTTGACTTATTATGATTAGACAATGATCTTGGTGATATATGTCTTTTGCATATAATCTACGAATTTTGATATGCATTTTGCGGATATTGGAGTTATATCTATAATATACTGGAGAATGATGTATTAAAAAATATTAAACAATGGTTGTCTATGACCACATGCAAGAAGCTATATGATGAAGCAAGTTGAATAGTTTAAGATGAAAAAGATAAACTTCTCACAGTCTGCCACAGTTTTACTGTAACACCCCCAAATCAGAATGCAGCGGAAGAGATATCAGGGTGCTACTTATTGGGATCACAACACAAGTAATAGAGAATGAATTATCTAATCCGTTTTAAAGGTTACATAAATCAAAACATAAGTTTTACATAGTTATGAATGCGGAAAACAAGGCCCATAATAGTTTTAAGTTGTCCCATATTAAAAAACATTGGTCATGAGTGTTATGTGTACACTCCAAAAGTGTGCCTATGCCCCTGCCAAGCCTTGCATCATCATATATTAAACAATTAAACACCTGAGAAAAACATGCTAAAAAGTCAGCAAAAAGCTGGTGAGTTCTTACGTAAAGCAGTAAGGTTGGACCAATAAGTTTACAAGTTAACATTATAAAGTGCATAATGTTATACGAAAGTCTACTACGCTTCGCTAAGTTCCATGTTACCGAAGCTACGACAGTGTGCATGAAATGAGTTCATGTTATAATAATAAGGCCCATCAAGTGTTCTATCCCGTGACACTTGTAATTCGACATGGTATACATCCGTTTGTCTTATCTGGACAGTTGGCTCTCCAACACGGATGGAGGTGTCACCATCAATAGATCTATTTATATCACTCGTGCTTCCCAGCGGGAACTAACGATACATGAGTATGGGCAATGAATTTGGGATACAGTACTTAGGCTAATACGTAATAGTTTTTCAAACAAAAGCATTGTATAAATAGTCCATTAAAACAAGCATGTTTCTCACCCCAAGTTTGCAAAGCAAATACGAGTTAAAAGTAGGGCTACGAACTCACCTCAGAATTAAGTCCTCTGAAATGAATAGTCAAGTAGCAACGGTGTTTGCCACCGACACGCGACCTAAATTAGTATTGCAATTCTTAGTTTACAGTTTTGTGTACTCACGACTCAAAGTGTTTAAATAAATTTAAGTGTTTGCAAGTGGTTGTGTTTAATGTTGCTTGTGTGGCAGAGTATACGATTAAATCATTTCGAAGTGTTTGTAAGTATTAGCTCTTGGACAAATGTACAATTATGAGTACGTAAAATTATTCAAGATGGATAAGTCTCCGGTTTGAGAATAACCAAAAGACTTAGTACGGAAAGTATTCACACTAAGTGTTTGTGAAAAATAATCGTTGATATTAATAAACACTTTTAGTTAAGTATTTAAATTAATAATGTTTACGGGATACTGTATATATATATAAATGTATATATATATATATATATATATTTAGTCAGTGGATGATAAGTTAGAAAATATTTATATTCATTTTTGTTATAAATATTTTCTGGTTAAATATCTCAATTGCTGTTCTTATATCTCGTTTTTAGTCTGTTGAAAATATTAGTTTTAGTTTCAAAAATATAAAATCCACAAAAGAGTCCAGCCCAGGTTCGAACCCGGGTGGTTTGTCTAGAAGCTGAGTGATACAACTAACTGAGCCAAATGCTCTTTTTGGTTTAGTCTTGTATCTCTACTATATTTATGGTCAAATAGTCGTATTTCACTTTGTAAATATTTACTCGGTGTTTACTGAGCGTATGTTTTGTTTGTATGAGTTTAGTATATATATCTTTTGTGTTTCTTCTTCACTTCCAAACTGATTTGAAAACCTTCAATAAGCAGTTGGGTTATAAATTTTGGAGACCAAACTAAGTACCAAAATAAGTCTTGACTTATTTAGAGCTTCGCGACTCCGATTCCAAACAAACCAAAATCTTTAAACCGATAGAAAAACAAGTCTTTATGAGCTCTGATGAGTGTCTAAATACTCATCATTTCTGTCTCATTTAGACTGCAAAAACATTTAAAAACATGCAGATATGCTTCAAAATACAGAAAATATCATTTGATTGTGTTTTTATCTGTTTCATGTGCAAAAGGATTGAAAACAATTGAAAAATGAGCAAAGTTTGCACGATTGGCAAGAAAGGTCCCCCAAGTTTCCAAAATGGCAAAATTAGTCCCTGGGTTTTCAGAATTGGAAAAATAACATCTATGGCCCTTGTACTATTCACACTTGGCAAGAATGACCCTTGAAAATAGTTTTGAGTTTTGGCAGCATTGGTCCTTTGAGTTTTATGAAATTATACAAGTGGTCCCTAAAGTTTAAAAACTTTAAACCTTAAATACAAGAGCTGTACTAAAAGTCATCCTTAAACGGTGATTATCATGTGGAGATATCTTTTTAACCGAAAACATCTCAACAGCAATCAATGTTTGACATTGTGATGTGACTAGAAAAGTATGTAATCATCCTTTGCTTCATTTTGTGTTCAAGATCTTTCATGAGCCTGGTTTATGCTCTTGTCATCGACACTATTGTGATGGTTTGGGATTAACTTAGCAAGTGCGGATACAATTATCATATATGATCTGATTCTGACATGCATTCTGATATAGGCTAGTTCGATCAATGTGTGTATCCAAAGAATGGAACATACTGATCCAAAACCCTACTTTCCAAAACCTTAGAAACCCTAGTCCTGAACCCCCTTCTGGTCTATTTATTCCTGTCAGTGCGAACGAATATCGTGCAAATATAATTGGTTAGTCAATAAGCTTTTTTTTACAAGCTAGGTTGTCCGTGCTAGTGTTGAAGAAAGGATAGCTGAAAAGATGTTTGGGAAGTTTCAATTCTATGCAAGCTGCAAGATCCTTTCTTCAACACTAGCATGAACAACCAAACCTATAAAAAAAGCCATATTGACTAACCAATTCTATTTGCACGATATTTGTTCGCACTGACATGAATAAACAGACCAGAAAGGGGTTCAGGATTAGGGTTTCTAAGTTTTTGGAAAGTAGGGTTTCAGATCAGTGTGTTCCATTCTTTGGATATGCACATTGATCGAACTAGCCTATATCAGCATGTAGTTCGGAATCAGAATCATATATAATAACTGTATCCGCACTTGCTAAGTTAATCCCAAACTATCAGAATAGTGTCGATGACAAGAGCACAAACCAGACTTATGCAAGATCTTGACACAAAATGAAGCAAAGGATGAATACAAACTTTTCTCAGTTACATCACAATGTCAAACGTTGATTGCTGTTGAGATGTTCTGAGTTGATACATGTAAGAGATCTTCACATGATAGTCACCGCTTAAGGATCACTTTTAGTACAACTCTTGTAGTGCATCACCTACCAAATAGAGACATGGACAACATTAATTTAGCAACCAAAGTAAATCTACATTGAAATGATCCGAGTGTATAAATAATTTCTACTATTAGCCCCCCCCTCCCCCCCCATATTGTTGAGCAAGTGTTTCATATCAAAACTACTTGCCAGAACAAAATTAAATGCATATTGTTATGTGAAATCGGAAGAGCTCCTCTTAATTACCTTCTTAGAGACTTTCTGGGCCAGGGGCGGATACTTTCTGCAAGTATCTTACTTTTGGTTTTGTGTTCAGATCGAAAGTTATGATCCTCAATATCTATAATCAAAAACAACATCCTACCCATCAGGCATGTATCACTTACAATGAGGTTAAAATGGAAAGTTTCCTCAAAATTGAGATTAATGAGACGAAGTCGAAAGAGAATGATAACGAAGGCCAAAGACTTATACAAAAAAGATGGCTACAAAACTTAAAAATATCTATGGGTGTACAGCATTAGGCAAATGATTCACAATATATATAATGTTCTAAATTTTGACCGTTAGTCAACGGTCATATTATAAACTTGAAAAAATACTTTTGATTATTGATATTAAGCTTAAAAGGATTTGAAATGACAAAATGATATAGCCGTTGGAATAAAATAAACGCATCTTTTGCAGATATTGGGGTATTAAGTATAATTTACCAATTTTGAAATGCAAACTTAATGTTTTAAGTAGAAAAATAACTATAAAGTTTCATTTCTTGACCGTTAGCCAACGGTCATATTTTAAACATGGAAATACTTTTGACTTATTATGATTAGACAACGATCTTGGTGATATATGTCTTTTGCATATAATCTACGAATTTTGATATGCATTTTGCGGATATTGGAGTTATATCTATAATATACTGGAGAATGATGTATTAAACAATATTAAACAATGGTTGTCTATGACCACACGCAAGAAGCTATATGATGAAGCTAATTGAATAGTTTAAGATGAAAAAGATAAACTTGTCACAGTCTGCCACAGTTTTACTGTAACACCCCCAAATCAGAATGCAGCGGAAGAGATATCGGGGTGCTACTTATTGGGATCACAACAAAAGTAATAGAGAACAGATTACCTAATCCGTTTTAAAGGTTACATAAATCAAAACATAATTTTACATAGTTATGAATGTGGAAAACAAGGCCCATAATAGTTTTAAGTTGTCTCATATTACAAAACATTGGTCATGAGTATTATGTGTACACTCCAAAAGTGTGCCTATGCCCCTGCCAAGCCTTGCATCATCATATATTAAACAATTAAACACCTGAGAAAAGCATGCTAAAAAGTCAGCAAAAAGCTGGTGAGTTCTTACGTAAAGCAGTAAGGTTGGACCAATAAGCTTACAAGTTAACATTATAATGTGCATAATGTTATACGAAAGTCTACTACGCTTCGCTAAGTTCCATGTTACCGAAGCTACGACAGTGTGCATGAAATGAGTTCATGTTATAATAATAAGGCCCGGCAAGTGTTCTATCCCGTGACACTTGTAATTCGACATGGTATACATCCGTTTGTCTTATCTGGACAGTTGGCTCTCCAACACGTATGGAGGTGTCACCATCAATCGATCTATTTATGTCACTCTTGCTTCCCAGCGAGAACTAATGATACATGAGTATGGGCAATGAATTTGGGATACAGTACTTAGGCTAATACGTAATAGTTTTTCAAACAAAAGCATTGTATAAATAGTCCATTAAAACAAGCATGTTTCTCACCCCAAGTTTGCAAAGAAAATACGAGTTAAAAGTGGGGCTACGAACTCACCTCAGAATTAAGTCCTCTGAAATGAATAGTCAAGTAGCAACGGTGTGTGGCATTGACACGCGACCTAAATTAGTATGGCAATTCTTAGTTTACAGTTTTGTGTACTCACGACTCAAAGTGTTTAAATAAATTTAAGTGTTTGCAAGTGGTTGTGTTTAATGTTGCTTGTGTGGCAGAGTATACGATTAAATCATTTCGAAGTGTTTGTAAGTATTGGCTCTTGGACAAATGTACAATTATGAGTACGTAAAATTATTCAAGATGGATAAGTCTCCGGTTCGAGAATAACCGAAAGACTTAGTACGGAAAGTATTCACACTAAGTGTTTGTGAAAAATAATCGTTGATATTAATAAACACTTTTCGTTAAGTATTTATATTAATAATGTTTACGGGATACTGTATATATATAAATGTATTTATATATATTTAGTCAGTGGATGATAAGTTAGAAAATACTTATATTCATTTTTGTTATAAATATTTTTTGGTTATTTTAAATTTAGTCTTTTAGTTGGGTTTTAGTAATAATACTAAATATATTAGTTTGACGAAAAATATTAGACAAATATGTTAAAAAATATAATTTTTTACATTTTTACTAACGGTTATAAAAATGTATTAGATTGGGTCTAAAAATTGTAGTTAAAATGTTAAATAAAAAAATATCAAAAATGTCACCAACGGGATTCGAACTCGGGACCTCTCATTTAACAACCGTCGTGTTACCCAGTAGGCCAAACCGTCGTGTTACCCAGTGGGCCAAAACCCTTATTTGGTTAAATGTCTCAATTGCTGTTCTTATATCTCGTTTTTAGTTTGTTGAAAATATTAGTTTTAGTTTCAAAAATATAAAATCCACAAAAGAGTCCAGCCCAGGTTCGAACCCGGGTGGTTTGTCTAGAAGCTGAGTGATACAACTAACTGAGCCAAACGCTCTTTTTGGTTTAGTCTTGTATCTCTACTATATTTATGGTCAAATAGTCGTATTTCACTTTGTAAATATTTACTCGGTGTTTACTGAGCGTATGTTTTGTTTGTATGAGTTTAGTATATATATCTTTTGTGTTTCTTCTTCACTTCCAAACTGATTTGAAAACCTTCAATAAGCAGTTGGGTTATAAATTTTGGAGACCAAACTAAGCACCAAAATAAGTCTTGACTTATTTAGAGCTTCGCGACTCCAATTCCAAACAAACCAAAATCTTTAAACCGATAGATAAACAAGTCTTTATGAGCTCGTTTTTAAGTCAAAATAAGTTATAAGGATAAACTTTTCATGTACTTAGCTTATTAATAAGCACTTGAGTTTCGCGTTGGGCCTTATGGCCCGTTATGTGTTCGAAATGGTTTTACGGTTTTAGCCCGATAAGATAATATGCTACTAAGTTTCGAAAATAAGCTATAAAACGTCACAATAAGCAATATTAGTTGAGTATGTACAAGTCCACGAGAGCCAAAACTTTACTTTTACGTTTTCATAAGTTGTTTTAAGTTCGAAAGCTCAAAATGAGCCACATATGTGTCGACTACAAACTAATAAGCACATGCTTATTCTTTAAGCTTATGTGTATTAAGCGAGTTTGAAAGATTACCACACAAGCTTTATACACAACAAAACCATTTTCAAAATGTTTGCATGTAAACACGAACGTGTGTATATGTGTGCATGTAGTTGACAGTGTACATATATGTATATCGAATGAATTTTGAATCAAGCCTCATCTTTTAGTTTGTCCATAACTTAATACAGTGACATACATATTCATAGTAAAAATGATTAAAGTTCAAAAAAAAAGGAAATGATATACAAGTTGAGAAAAGTTGGATGCTTAGAGCGAGTGTGAGAGTGAGTGTGGTGTCTAACAAGAAAGGAAACCAACTGCTACTTCTTAACCCAATATTATACGACCGAAGTTGCAACCCAAAACTTCCAAGGCTAACACTTAGATTTGCTAGTGACCTTAGTGAGATTGTAAATCAAATGTGGATTGAAGAGTTTGTGTATATACGGCAGTATATATGGGCAAAGAGAATAGGAAATATTAGTTAAGTCTTGCATAGGTCTAGGGGTTGACAAAAGGATTAAGAGGGGACCCCTAACCTTGATTTATGGGGAAAGGAAGTGAAGAGGTTGCTTGTTAGGTTTACAAAATTAAATGAGACTTGTACTAAGTCTAGATAACTAAGCAAAGGGTAGTGTGTTTGGTGAACCTTCGAATAGTATGAGCAAGGAGAGGGGAAGAAGCATGGTCTTGGTTGTCCTTGTTGTACTATCAAACTCACAAAACCATGGACTTGAGGTGGTTTGAGGAGGAAAAGAAGCAAAATGGTGGCTTGTGGGGATGGATAATCGATCGAACATGGTAAAAAAGATGGAGAAAAGTAACTAGCCAAGTACACATACACATGTATATTAGTGGAGTGGTTAGGATTTCTTTGTATTATTTTGCTTACTTGAGTCATGGTAGCATTTGTGTTGAGTGTTCATACACAAAAATATGTAAACGTATGATGTTTGTTTTGTTTGGTTGCCGAAATTGCGACACAAAAAAAAGTTATAAAAGAGTGAGAAGTTAAAACGTGAATTCCCGTAATGTTTTACTTATCCCGTTTAAGTTTCGATGTGAGTCGCGGTGTCCCGGTTTGACACTTACAATTAAAAATGTATAAAATACATTTTTGAGAGCATTTTTATACAAGTATTATAAAAACATTTCATGGACTCGAACATGAGTTAAATAAATTAGTGCCATAACTAATCGGGTGTCGGTACGCGTGTGGGGTCGTTTTTAGGGAAAATGAGATAACTTCTCATTTTTAAAATTTAATTGTCAATAAGTGTCAGAAAATATATAATAGGCATTTTCTGATAAAAACCGATATTATTATATTAAAATAATAGTATGGAAAATTACCATTTGTCACAGCCTCCCAGCCTTATTTGAATGTCGTCTCAACATTCAATTCGTGTTACCAGATGAAGACGCGAAAAGATGAGGATATTTGGCCTTGAAATCATCTTCACGTTCCCACGTGAATTCAGGGCCTCTTTGGGAGTTCCAACGAACTTTGACAATCGGGATTCGACTATGTTTCAATCTCTTGACATCTCGGTCCATGATTTCAACAGGTTCTTCGATAAAGTGTAGTCGATTGTCAATCTAGATTTCTTCCAGAGGAATAGCAAGAGTTTCCTTGGACAAGCATTTCTTCAGATTGCATACATGAAAGACATTATGCACATTGTTTAGTTCTTGTGGTTGCTCGAGTCGGTAAGCTACCGGTCCGATTCTTTCCAGAATTTCGAAAGGTCCAATGTAACAAGGATTTAGCTTTCCACGTTTTCCAAAGCGTATTACGCCTTTCCATGGCGAAACTTTTAGAATAACCCTATCCCCTACTTGGTATTCCAGAGGTTTGCGTCTTTTGTCAGCATAGCTCTTTTGTCTGTCTTGTGCAGCTTGCATCCTGTTACGAATCTGCACAATCTTTTTGGTTGTTTCGTGAATGAGATCGGGACATGTGAGTTGACTGTCTCCCACTTTTGTCCAACAAATGGGTGATCGACACTTTCGACCACCCAGTGCCTCAAATGGTGCAGCTTTTATACTTGTATGATAGCTGTTGTTGTAGGAGAATTCGACTAGGGGAAAATGTCTGTCCCATCCCTTTCCGAAATCAATAACACAAGCTCGGAGCATGTCCTCCAAAGTTTGAATGGTTCTTTCGCTTTGGCCATCAGTTTGGGGATGATAAGCGGTACTCATGTCGAGCTTAGTCCCCAAGGCTTTCTTGAGTGGCTGCCAAAAGTTTGAAGTGAAGCGACTGTCGCCATCGGAGATGATCGAAATTGGTACTCCATGTCTGGAGACTACTTCCTTCAGATATAATCGAGCGAGTTGATCCATGCTGTCAGTTTCTTTGATGAGAAGAAAATGTGCAGATTTGGTGAGTCTGTCAACAATCACCCAAATCGTATCATAACCACTGGATGTTCTTGATAGTTTGTTTATGAAGTCCATAGTTATTCATTCCCATTTTCATACAAGGATTTCAGATTGCACTAGTAATCCGAGCGGTTTCTAATGTTCAGCCTTAACTTTGGAGCAAGTTAAGCACTTACCGACATATAGTGGAATATCCGCCTTCATATTAGGCCACCAATATAGTTTCTTAAGATCAAGGTACATCTTATCAGCTCCGGGATGAATAGAGTACTTGGACTTATGCGACTTGTGCATAATTAACTCTCGTATCCCACTATAGATTGGTACCCAGCTTCTATCCTTGAAGAATAATACTCGGTCTGATCTCTTTACAAATCCATTTGCATTCTCTGGCATACCGTAGAGTTTTTTTTTCACTTGGTCGATTTTCTTCATTGAGTGCCTCATCCTGAGCCTCGAGAATTTTTGATGGTAGAGGTGAACTGATCGTCATTCCTAGTGATCTGACCCTCAAGGGTTTGATTCGTTCCTTCCAGCTAAGAGCATCCGCCACAACGTTGGCTTTTCCCGGGTGATAACGAATCTCACAATCGTAATCATTGAGTAATTCTAGAATCATCTTGAGGTGTTTGTCATGTTCCTCCTTGTTCTTGGAGTAGATCAGGATGTCGTCTATGAATACTATCACAAACTTATCCAAGTATGGTTTGCACACCCGGTTCATAAGGTCCATGAATACCACTGGCGCGTTTTTCAAACCAAATGGCATTCCTGGAACTCGTAGTGTCCATAACGAGTTCTGAATTCCGTTTTTGGAATGTCCTCCTCTCCGACTCGAAGTTGGTGGTATCCGGATCGAAGGTCGATCTTTGAATACACACTAGAACCTTGCAGTTGATCAAATAGATCATCAATTCTGGGAAGTGGGAATTGGTTCTTTATTGTTAACTTGTTCAACTCTCTATAGTCGATGCACATCCGAAAGGATTCGTCCTTCTTCTTGACGAATAGAACAGGAGGTCCCCAAGGTGAGGAAGTAGGCCTGATGAATCCTTTTTCTAAGAGTTCTTGTAGTTGTTTCGATAGTTCTTGCATCTCTGAAGGAGCTAATCAGTTTGGTGCTCGCGCCACGGGTGCATCTCCTGGTACTAAGTCAATCTGAAACTCGAGTTTCCTTGATGGTGGGAGCCCAGGCAAGTCCTCGGGAAAGAGTTCTGGAAAGTCGCACACAAATGACACGTCTACTAGGCGTTTTTCTTCTGGCTCCTTCTTTTTCTCCATGACTTGTGCTACAAAGAGATGACACCCTTTCTCAATATACTTCTGAGCTTTGGTGCACGATATGATCTTCAATCGAGATGCACCTCTACGGTCGCTTCTATCTCCTTGTACTTCTAAGACTTTGTTATCGTATGGTACGCGAATGATCTTTTCGTCGCAGATGATCACCGCATGGTACTTAGACAACCAGTCCATACCAATAATGACATTAAAACTGCCAAGTTCTACTGGCGTAAGATCTATGTTGAATGGGTTGTTTAGCAGATTTAGAGTATGGTGTTGATTTGCTACTAGCAATCAGTTGGTTAGCTCAGTAGTGTACTTAGTATCCAATATAGAAGGTATGATTTCGATTAAGAAACTGGATGTAATCGTTGTAACGATTGACATAGATGCCATGAAGTGAGAGTATGTTTCGGTTACACGCGAGGTTATGAGTAATTCGGCAGCTATCAAATTTAGAGGTTGTTTATCTGACGATAAGATCTCTCAAAATCGCAAAAGATAAGGGAAAATGTGATGTTATGAGGCTGGTTTCCGTAAGTAGTCTTAAGGTTGTAATCGTTAGTGATATCGTTGCTAGTGGCTACGTTTGTTGATGATCTGCCTTACGATGGGCTAGTGGTGCAACTTGTCTTCTCAGATTAGAAGGTGATGTGAAGTAAGGCTGAATTTATGTGGTAAGGTTGTGTAGAAGTCTACTTGGTTACGGTGTTTACTAGTGCGAATGCCCATAGGTTGCACTACTTTTATGTACTCACACACGCGAGTTCTTCAAAAATGGAAAGAAGACTTGACCTTTGATAAAAATTTAAGGCAACTATTATTAGCATAGTATGGTCCTACCTGGATTATACATAGGTGATCAGGCTTTGTATAATCAAGGTTCAATGATGCAATGCTGGGTTTAGTTTGAAGACATATCGGTTATTCTGTTAATGAGATAGTAGCCAAAATGGTTTGCAAAGGAGCAAAAATAGTTCACAGGGTGATAGCAGAATAGTTTGCCAAATGATTTTGCAAAACAGTTTATAGGACAATAGGAAACAATTTATTATTTGTAAGATAGTAGTAAAGTCTCAATTTGGTTTGTGATATAGTATCAAAACAGTTCGTAGGATGGCAACAAAATGGTTTGTAAGGTAATTGCGAAATACTTTATAGAGTAATAACAACACAGTTTATTGTTTTATAAGATAGTGGGTAAAGTAGTTCGCAGAGGAACAAAATAGTTCATAAGACCATAGTAGGACTTGTGGGATAATTGTTATATAGTTTTACAAGACGCTAGTGAACCGTTTGTTGGTTTATGAAATAATAATAAGGTATCAATTCAGTTTATTACAAAGTAATAAAATAGTTTGTAAAATGGTGACCACAATAGTTTAAGTGGTAAAATATGGAGTGCAACGGGCGACAGTTGATACATCTAGTTGATTGCAGATAGTCATGAGTCAAATAAAGTTGACAACTCCATATGGAAGTACACTAAATCCATACAACACTACAAGGTTCTTAGGAAAGTACTAATGTAATCTCACAGGGATACAACTTAAGAGAATCTAAACTTAGGTCTCACTCTGCAAAGTAGGCAATGCTCATCCTCCGCTCTTAAAGTTCGAGTCTTGGTGAGCTCTTCTTCTTTCGGCACTCATTCTTATAGTGCCCTTTCTCCCCACAACCGAAGCAGGTAATGGAGGCTTTGTTGTTTGTGGTAGGAGCATTCTGACTAGCCGCTGGTGCCCTCTGAGCAGTAGCAAGAACGGGGGGTTCTGCAGCTCTTGGTCATATGTCCGACCTTCCGACAATTTTGGCATTTCACGGTGCATGGCCCTTCGTGATGGAGCTTACAACGATTGCACAATGGTGATTTTCCAGCTTAGACCTTTTAGTCAATGGGTCCAGCAGAGTAAACCTTGGCGACCTCTTGTCGCTTGTTTGGTAGGTGGTTGGACTTTGAGCTGTCCTCCCACTTCCTTTTGTTGTTAATGCTCTTAGTTTTCTAATGTATTTTCTGATCCATCAAATCGTAAGCCATGTGGATTCCCGCCTCGTAGGCCATAATAGCCTCTACAACTCGATGGGCTATGAGTTGTTCCATGGCTGCGGAGTTTAGGTCTTGCCTCTCGGGTGACATGTTTCTTCAAAATAAGTAAAGGAGAGTGAGTCATGTGAAGATAGGTTCTAAGAGTAACGTTTCGAGGAGACATGTTATAGAGTGATAGATTAAAGTCGCGTTCAGATAAATGGGTGAGTTCCCATACGATAGTAATATAAGTGTTTCAAAGGAATAAAACGAGTGTTCAATCTCAGAGTCGAATGATAGTTCATGTAGAATGTGGCGAGTGTTTAAACTTGGAGTTGAATAATAAGATTTCATAAGGGAAGGCATAGTCTCTGACAAAGACGGTATACGTATGTGTAAGTATATACTTATAGTATAAAATATAAGGCTAGAAAGTATAAGCCATAAAATAAGCACATATGTATATGTAAAATAACACGTAAGCATGTGTTATCAAAATAGCACGTAAGTGTGTGCCATCAAAAATAGCATGTAAGTGTATGCTAAGCTTGCTGGAACAATAAGTAAGGTAGCAAGTAAAGTGGCAAGTAAGGCAGGCTGGTATATGGTGGTCATAGGTTCAAGTTTTTGTAAAAAGCGGTTATAGTCTAGGTTTTATGTGTACCTAATTCTCTATAACCTAGGCTCTGATACCAATCTGTAACACCCCCAAATCAGAATGCAGCGGAAGAGATATCGGGGTGCTACTTATTGGGATCACAACACAAGTAATAGAGAACGGATTATCTAATCCGTTTTAAAGGTTACATAAATCAAAACATAAGTTTTACATAGTTATGAATGTGGAAAACAACGCCCATAATAGTTTTAAGTTGTCCCATATTACAAAACATTGGTCATAAGTGTTATGTGTACACTCCGAAAGTGTGCCTATGCCCCTGCCAAGCCTTGCATCATCATATATTAAACAATTAAACACTTGAGAAAAGCATGCTAAAAATTCAGCAAAAAGCTGGTGAGTTCATAGGTTTACGTAAAGCAGTAAGGTTGGACCAATAAGTTTACAAGTTAACGTTATAATGTGCATAATTTTATACGAAAGTCTACAACGATGCGCTAAGTTCCATGTTACCGAAGCTACGACAGTGTGAATGAAATGAGTTCATGTAATAATAATAAGGCTCGGCAAGTGTTCTATCTCGTGACACTTGTAATTTGACATGGTATACATCCGTTTGTCTTATCTGGACAGTTGGCTCTCCAACACGGATGGAGGTGTCACCCTCAATAGATCTATTTATATCACTCGTGCTTCCCAGCGGGAACTAACGGTACATGAGTATGGGCAATGAATTTGGGATACAGTACTTAGGCTAACACGTAATAGTTTTTCAAACAAAAGCATTGTATAAATGGTCCATTAAAACAAGCATGTTTCTCACCACAAGTTTGCAAAGCAAATACGAGTTAAAAGTGGGGCTACGAACTCACCTCAGAATTAAGTCCTCTGAAATGAATAGTCAAGTAGCAACAGTGTGTGGCACCGACACGCGACCTAAATTAGTATGGCAATTCTTAGTTTACAGTTTTGTGTACTCACGACTCAAAGTGTTTAAATAAATTTAAGTGTTTGCAAGTGGTTGTGTTTAATGTTGCTTGTGTGGCAGAGTTTACGATTAAATCATTTCGAAGTGTTTGTAAGTATTGGCTCTTGGACAAATGTACAATTATGAGTACATAAAATTATTCAAGATGGATAAGTCTCCGGTTCGAGAATAACCGAAAGACTTAGTACGGAAAGTATTCACAGTAAGTGTTTGTGAAAAATAATCGTTGATATTAATAAACACTTTTCGTTAAGTATTTATATTAATAATGTTTACGGGATACGGTATATATATAAATATATTTATATATATTTAGTTAGTGGATGATAAGTTAGAAAATATTTATATTAAATTTTGTTATAAATATTTTCTGGTTATTTTAAATTTAGTCTTTTAGTTGGGTTTTAGTAATAATACTAAATATATTAGTTTGACAAAATATATTAGACAAATATGTTGAAAAATATATGTTTTTACATTTTTACTAACGGTTATAAAAATGTATTAGATTGGGTCTAAAAATAGTAGTTAAAATGTTAAATAACAAAAAATGAAAAATGTCACCTACGGGATTCGAACTCGGGACCTCTCATTTAACAACCATCGTGTTACCCGGTGGGGCAAAGCCCTTATTCAGTTAAACGTCTCAACTGCTGTTCTTATATCTCATTTTTAGTTTGTTGAAAATATTAGTTTTAGTTTCAAAAATATAAAATCCACAAAAGAGTCCAGCCCAGGTTCGAACCCGGGTGGTTTGCCTAGAACTGAGTGATACGACCAACTGGGCCAAAAGCTCTTTTTGGTTTAGTATAGTATCTCTACTGTATTTATGGCCAGATAGTCGTATTTCACTTTGTAAATATTTACTCAGTGTTTACTGAGCGTATGTTTTGTTTGCATGAGTTTAGTATATATCTTTTGTCTTTCTTCTTCACTTCCAAACTGATTTGAAAACCTTCAATAAGCAGTTGGGTTATAAATCTTGGAGACCAAAATAAGTCTTGATTTATTTAGAGCTTCGCAACTCCAATTCCAAACAAACCAAAATCTTTAAACCGATAGATAAACAAATCTTTATGAGCTCGTTTTTAAGTCAAAATAAGTTATAATGATAAAATTTTCATGTACTTAGCTTATTAGTAAGCACTTGAGTTTCGCGTTGGGCCTCATGGCCCGTTATGTGTTCGAAATGGTTTTACGGTTTTAGCCCGATAAGATAATAAGCTACTAAGTTTCAAAAATAAGCTATACAACGTCACAATAAGCAATATTAGTCGAGTATGTACAAGTCCACGAGAGCCAAAACTTTACTTTTACATTTTCATAAGTTGTTTTAAGTTCGAAAGCTCAAAATGAGCCACATATGTGTCGACTACAAACTAATAAGCACATGCTTATTCTTTAAGCTTATGTGTATTAAGCGAGTTTGAAAGATTACCACACAAGCTTTATACACAACAAAACCATTTTCAAAATGTTTGCATGTAAACACGAACGTGTGTATATGTGTTCATGTAGTTGACAGTGTACATATATGTATATCGAATGAATTTTGAATCAAGCCTCATCTTTTAGTTTGTCCATAACTTAATACAGTGACATACATATTCATAGTAAAAATGATTAAAGTTCAAAAAAAAAAGGAAATGATATACAAGTTGAGAAAAGTTGGATGCTTAGAGCGAGTGTGAGAGTGAGTGTGGTGTCTAACAAGAAAGGAAACCAAATGCTACTTCTTAACCCAATATTATCCGACCCAAGTTGCAACCCAAAACTTCCAAGGCTAACACTTAGATTTGCTAGTGACCTTAGTGAGATTGTAAATGAAATGTGGATTGAAGAGTTTGTGTATATACGGCAGTATATATGGATTAAGAGGGGACCCCTAACCTTCCTTGTTTCTGCCGATTTATGGGGAAAGGAAGTGAAGAGGTTGCTTGTTAGCTTTACAACATTAAATGAGACTTGTACTAAGTCTAGATAACTAAGCAAAGGGTAGTGTGTTTGGTGAACCTTCGAATAGTAGGAGCAAGGAGAGGGGAAGAAGCATGGTCTTGGTTGTCCTTGTTGTACTATCAAACTCACAAAACCATGGACTTAAGGTGGTTTGAGGAGGAAAAGAAGCTAAATGGTGGCTTGTGGGGATGGATAATCGATCGAGCATGGTCAGAAAGAAGGAGAAAAGTAACTAGCCAAGTACACACACACATGTATATTAGTGGAGTGGTTAGGATTTCTTTGTGTTATTTTGCATACTTGACTCATGGTAGCATTTGTGTTGAGTGTTCATACACAAAAATATGTATACGTATGATGTTTGTTGTGTTTGGTTGCCGAAATTGTGACACAACAAAAGTTATAAAAGAGTGAGAAGTTAAAACGTGAATTCCCGTAATGTTTTACTTGTCCCGTTTAAGTTTCGATGTGAGTCGCAGTGTCCTGGTTTGACACTTACAAGTTAAAAGGTATAAAATACATTTTTGAGAGCTTTTTGTACAAGTATTATAAAAAAACATTTTATGGACTCGAACATTAGTTAAATAAATTATTGCCATAACTAATCGGGTGTCGGCGCGTGTGGGGTCGTTTTCCGAGAAAATGAGATAACTTCTCATTTTTAAAATTTAATTGTCAATATGTGTCAGAAACTATATAATGTGCATTTTCTGATAAAAACCAATATTATTACTATTAAAATAATAGTATGAAAAATTACCATTTGTCACATTTACTTAGCATGTGTGCAATCTCACACTTTCAAGAGTACACATGAGCACATAAGACAATGTGAGTTGCTAGTCATTTTTTCTTTGTGAGATATGACAACTCCCTTATGAAGAAAGAGTATGAAAGAAATTGGGTTTATAAAGTATGAATGGCACAAATATTTTATTAAATAACTTACTTAGGCAAATAAATTTTTAGTAACACCTCTTTTATACTGTGACACTTTTTTGACTTTTGGTGATATTTTTTTTATGTGTCATTGGATGACAATTTTTTTATAGTGTATTCGAGTTTAACCTCATTGTAAGTGATATATGCCTGTTTGGTAGGATGTTGTTTTTTTATTATAGATAGGGATGTAAATGAACTAAACGTTCAGTGAACATTTCATGAACCGTTCGGTAAAAAGTTCGTATGTGTTCATTTATTTATTAAATGAACGAAGATGAACAATAATTTTCGTTCGTTTATTAAAATGAACGTACATGAACAAAAGTCGCGCCCGTTCATTTATGTTCATGAACGTCCTATTATGTGTTTATTAACGCTCAGTTATGTTCATTTATTTATGTTCGTAATCATATTGTTCATTTGTATAATTTCAAATCTGGTTTGTTTAAACAAAATTACAATTATAAAACCAAATATTGAGCATAATTTAAAAAAATTTATGTTTGTTTTTCTACGTTCATTTATATTCGATCGTTTATGTTCGTTTAGTGTCTTAATGATCAAACATAAACGAACATGAACAACTCATTTTCTTAATAAACTAACATGTACAAGAAAATTCGTCTGTTTAATCGTTCGTGCCCGTTTATTTGTCCAGTTAGAATTAAACGAAAGAAAATAAACAAGGCTTTATTCGTGTTCGTCCAGTTGGTTTACAGCCCTATATACAATATAGTGAAATGAATACTGTATAGATAATGTATTTCTTAAAAGGCTAATTTTTGGAACGAGAATTTTGTATGGTAGGAAAAATTTTATTTCATAGTTGCACATAACGCATCTTCCTAAAATAGACATGAAAATACAAATTGGTTGTATTGTTTATTATGTTTGTGAAAACGTAGAGGGGGTGAATACGTTACCGTTTAAAAACTTTAAACCTTTTGTATCAAATATCCAATCAAGCTTGCCATAATATGAAAAATACCAATTATAGTCTTATGACTAATATAAAGCATATAGTGAAACAAGTTGTCACACAAGCATAAACATCAAGCCACAACACAAACAATAATATGGTGCAAGTATAAAAGTAAATCAATAAGTAAAAGAAAGTGCAAACCAGACACGATGATTTATAGTGGTTCGGTCACGGAGCTCCTCTCCGCCCTACTCCACTCCCCGAGTACCCAACTCGAGAGTTACTTCACTAAATCAACAAGCTCCCTTCTTGGCGGAGAAAACCTTACAAACGTCGCTTACACTTTTTCCGGTACAAAGCTAAATACCGGGTTCTAGTTCGAGGTAGAACCAACCTGACGTCGCCTATACAATATTTCCGACACTAAGCTAGATGTCGAGTCCTTTTTCGGGTACAACCAAACCCGTTATCTTTTATGGCCCAACATAACAAACCTTGTGTTTTATGGCACAAACACATAAACCATCTAATGTAGTTTGGTGAATATATTGTGATGATACAATGATGATCCATGACACAAATGTCTAATGGATATGAATGACTAATCTAAATGAACTTCAATTGATATGAAGCCTTCAATGGATGAAGACCACAAGTTCCCTAAGCTTGTTGTGATAGGTCTTCACATATGTATGCTTGTGGTGGATGATGACTCAAGATCATTGAGCTTGCTTCACATGATCATTTTGGGAGTATACTTACAACATAATGAAAGTTAGAAGCATTATGATCATGATAATGAGGGTGATTAATGTATGTTACTACTTATCTAAGTGAATAAAAACATAGTAGAGAGAATGTAACATATGCATACTTGGATTTGATGTTAGATGAATTCTAGGGAGAGAGAGAGATAAGAGAATGGGAGTTCTAGAGAGAGAATGAAAGAAAATAAGTGTTGAATGATTAGAAGCTCCAACCCTTCCTAAGTGTGGGAAGGGGTATATATACTACAAGGTTTAGGTGCCCTTAGCGGGCTGTGGAGTGAGCTGACAGTGGGTAAAGACCCAACCCACTCCACAAATACTAATATAACTAAACTAATACTATTAATACTAATAATCCTACGAGCTACATAAATGCTAAATAGATACTCGGGGTGACCGAGTCTTCACATGAATATTTATATTCCTAACAATCTCCCCCTAAGGGAGGTCACCTTGGAAATAATATTTTGAATTCTAGCATTCTTTCATATGAATTTGACTTCATAGCTCGTAGTCTTTGATTCTTCAAATTCATTAGTCTTTGTACATTCAGCAGTGAACTTTTGATGACCGTTCTTCTGTCTTGGATGATCTTTGGTGATTCTTTGATGTCTTCATCCAACGTATGTCTCCAAGTCATCTTTTAGCAGTATGTCTCCATGTGATGTGGTACTCTTTGAGCCGACATGCTTACACTATTCTGGGTCATGATTTTCAGCATCAGAGTTTGCAGAAGCAATGTTGAAGGTCTTTTAGTTTATCATGACTTCTTTGAATACGATGATGGTGTAGTGTGAGCATGTGGTAATGGATTGGCATCTTTTCTGCAATCAGCTACAACCGCCAGGAATTCCTGCATACGACAATTAGCAATAAAACGTCCGGTACTTACAGGTTCGGACTTCGAGATTGTTAACAGCATAGTGTGAAAACTCTCTCTAATCCTTACCAAGGCCGTTCCTAAATCAAAAACCCACAAAGCGCTTACAAGATCTACCGTAGTAAATCAACGATTAGGTGAGTCGCTGGAGTTCACTCCACGACTGTAGACCATTTGAAACCGCCGCGACCACTAAGCGTAATCCACAAGGAATTACCGAAGTGACCTGCTTTCAGGGCTGTTTGACATTGACCCTGGCAGGAATTTCCATTCAATCACTGAGAATTACATTTGTAAATTCCCTCATAAATGTTCTGGCAGATTGCTAAGATCTGCGTAGGACTCATAAGTTTACAACTGGTGTCCTTAATGTTGAACAACCAGTGTAGAAGTAACACGTGTTCCTATGAGATCTTATGATGCATCTCGTGGCTCTAGACTCGATAAGTGCAATTTTGGTAGTCGGAGACTGGAGCGGTGTCTCCTGATTCAATATCAACATAACTCGTATTGAGCGGTTGATAGATTATGCAGGGTTCCCCATGAGGATGAAACAAGTCCTTCTAAGAGAACTTAAGTGGCTTAGAAGGTTTAGTGCAGTGCGTCATTGGGTCCATGACGTCTTGTCTTCAATACTGGCATCACCTTAGTAACAACCAGTAGCATATGAATTGAACCCGGTTTCTGCCCTAAGGTTGAATAATTTGGAGGGCTATATCTTTTCACCCTTTCACATTACTTTTCTTTTTAATTATTCAACCCCTTCTTTCTCCTTTCTCATATTACTCTTTTTTCATAATCATACCTAAGGACTTTCTAATACTAACTATTTGGGGGTATTGTCCTTGGGTAGATCCCTCCGGCTCTGGCGGATCATAGGACGGTTTTCCTAACCTTAGCCACCTTATAACTTCATGACTATCCTATGTTGCCGTCAACCAAATCCTTGAAAAATCTCTCAAAGTGTTTATGATTATGAAAACACATTTTGCCAACACTTTGAGAGTTTTATACTTTTCAAATGCTCCCCCTTAACATGTGCTCGAATGATTATATTATAAATTTGCACATGTTGGGTGGAGTTTGCACTTTTTGAATTGATCCACTTTCAGTGAACATGACCGATTCGAGACACGCTTACATCACTAGTTAGACTAGCTTGAAATTATTACCCGGCCTGGTCAAGTCCACAGAAAGTTTCTCGAAACGGTACACTCTACTCAGACACGTCCTCTTCGAGACACGCTTACATCACTGGTTAGACCAGCTTGAAATTATTACCCGGCCAGGACATGTCCTTTCGATTAATGACAGTTTTTGTTTCGTCAATTCAGTGGTGAAGTCTGAGTTGCGCTCACATGAGATGCCACATCTTTTTTGTTATCGCAAACCATTTGCTCCCCCTCAATATGTGCATCGATATGCGAAAGAGTTTAGCACATATGGGAGAGCTTACATTTAAGTCCAAAGAATCACATTTTCATCAAGTTTCATATTTAAATCACATTCTCTCTCCCGATCAAAAATTTCAAACCTTTTGAGATTTGTGATCCCAATTGATTTAAATAAGTTAGAAAATGTGGGAGAAAATGTGGTCAGATTTAATATATTCTGATGATGGAGCATACAACTGCTCCCCCTCAATTCATGAGGTAGATCCACTACTTATCATGTACAAAGATAATCGTTATGACACAAATGATATTGACCTTTTTGCGCAGACGATGTGATCATCCGCTTCTCTGAGGGAGTCAGTAGTCAACATCAATTATCCATCCACCAACAAAACTTCCCAAGTATTGTAGATCCCCACTTGGCGAGACCAGAATAAGTATTGCATTTGTTGAAATGAAGGTGGTGGTGGTGATGACAGTGTTGTTGTTGTTGTTGCTGATGTTGTTGTTGTGGTGAATTCAGAGCCAGTCAATAGAGTTTGAACATCTGATCAAATGGTTAGAGCGGGAACTGGCACATTCATATTGGCCATGGAATCTCCATAAGAATATCAACACAGATATACATACATACAGATTCACTTTTCATTAATAGCTACCACATAGCATCTTGCCAACTCATAATACCATATTCATCTCATAATCAAACCATAGTCAGGAAATACATCAAACCGCTATCTAGCATGAAGAGCAATCAACAATCATGAACATGGCAATTCACTCATATTTCAACATTCATCTCAGGATCTTAGGGACATGATTCTAACACGATAGCTACATACCTAAGCATATTCTGAGTGCACAAGCAATAAATCAACAACGATTCGACTAACACAAGTCAATCAACATTTGAAACTCATTCAGTTAAATCATACAAATGCCTGTGGAGTATTCAAGAACATCAATCACAATGGGTTTTCTAACTTCTTTTAGATTTTGAGTTTTAAAGTATTTAGGGGATTAAACGAGGATTCTAAAGTGACACAAATGGGCCTTCTAGTTACATAAAGCTAGGAAACTATACGCAAGTTGCACATAATGCCCTAATCTTTCTAATAACTAACACATTTGGCCATTAGATATAAAGCATAGTAAATTCCTCTTCAACTAATACCCTATTAACTACAAAACCTTTTCTAACAATCATGAGATAACCAAGAAACCCGTTTGTGATATAAAATTTGAAATCACTCTCCCCCTCAATCTATGACCCGTATTCTAGTTAAAGAGTTGTAGTAATTGATTGAGTGACAAATTTTATGAACAATCCAATTCTAAAAGAATTTCAACCAACATGTTACCACCATGTGTCTCACAAATAATTTTCAGAAGAATCATAGAAGGAAAATTATTTGCATACAAAGAAGATTTCTCTTCTTTTACAAGAAATGATGCACTGAAACGTTCATCAAATCGGGGATGCACGGATATGAATTAATCCATGCCCAGGTGAACTTCACCCGTTGTTAGGAACAGTCGTCTTTTTTCCGACGTGCTTTCCTCATTTTGAAACGCGGGTTGCTATCTAAAGTAATAGCAAGCCATAATGGCATGTTTTGATAAACCTTTTAAACTTCTGCTCGAGCTTCATTTAAAGACCCGTGTCATTATTGAATGATATTTCTAGGTCCGTAAATGTTATCGATAAACAGAAGACATGCCTAGAACAACTATTTTTGGTATTTTCTATTTTTCTGATTTTTATGGTTTTTCTTGGTTTTAATATTTTTCTATTTACATTTTTCTGGTTTTATAATTTTCTATTTACAATTTGGTTTAAGATATGTACAACCTATATTATTCAGTTTAAGAAGATGATGACATGAATACCAAAATAAGGATATCGTTCTTGTACGTTGTGGAAGTCTGTAGTCAACATCTCTTAAACTTTCACCACCAAAGCTTTCAAGGCTCCTGAATAATCGCCTGAACTTGAGCCTTCACAATGTGAAGCTTTGATAGCTTCCCCCCAAACCGACAATCTTCTTTTTGAGCAGTTTCCAAGCTCTCTTTCAAGCTTACATAAGGTAAGTGTACATCAGAAACCGTAGCAAACCACATCAAATATTGCTGCTCTTTTAAAGAATAATCATCGTGATTCACCGTTTGGGGGATCATCAAATAGATCAGCAGTGTATCATCTCACACTTGAATAATTCTTCTCACATTTCTTCCCGCTAAAGTCTGAAGTAATGCATACCAAAAGTATCCAGAGACCACTTCCCCCAAGTAGTTGAAGTGATGCAATCAGTCTCATTGTATGAAGCCCAAAAACCCGAAGCACACACTCAATCCCATAAATGAAGACGAAAATGTAACATCAAGATCAATTAAGACTCGAAAATCCCCTTTTCTCCCTTCAGGAAATTGCCATTGTGAACCTCTTTTATCATCGGAAACTGTTTCTTACATCTCTTCCCCCACGTAGTTGGAATAATACACCAAAAGCCACGAGTTAAGACACCGATTTTCTCTGCGGTCATGACTTTGTCTTCCCGGAATAACTTCAACTAAGAAGAAGTATAAAGTTCATCACGTGTACTCGTTGTGCATTCCGATGTATGTCTCCTTCCCCCTTGCTGGTTTTGATACCTCAGAATCAGCAACACATTTTATGCACATATACTTGAAATCTTGTGAGAAGAACAAACTTGGCTCAAATGTATCATGTGAGAATCAATAGCTACCAAAACGCTCTCTGACTATCTTTATCAACCCTTATGTTCTGTCGGCTATTGCTGTGACCACTTGGTGATGTAAACCCGATATACCAAACTTGAAACTGACGAAGAATTCCCCAAATTTGTTACTTAAGCTTGCACTGTTGTTGATTGAAGAACGATGCATAAGAAAACCCCTAAGTACCCTTATACACTCAACTAAGAGCCAAAGGAAGTACAACACCTCTTGAGACTATCCACATCTGCATCTGCGTGTGACACTGAGCACTACAATGTAACTCCTTGAAGTGATAGCTATAACCCGTGAGAACTTCATTGTAACTCCTTTCATCGGGTATAACTAGATAATCCAAGTCCCAATCATAAATTTTAAGCACGAGCAAGTTATCATTGAAAGTCATGCATCCAACCAACCCCGACTTCAAGATAAAATAAGATCACGCCTTTGTGAGAGTCAACTTCAATCTCAAATAAAGGATGCCAAATAAACTCCGTGATCACTTGACATTCTATGTCCAAAATCTTAGCCGTTTTGACGTTTTAGCTGACATTTTTCTTTATGTTCTTGTGGTTGATTTACAGAGTGCACATTGGAAGGAATATCAATCTGTGATGAAGATGAATCTCCATAACTCGGGTCTGGAGTAAGATTATGGAGGAGGGGTTCATAATCACTCACGGGAGGTAGAATTCCATGAATTTGTTCTTCAACACCTTGATGAATGACTAGAGATATAATTTCATGAGTTGTTGGAGAAGTACTAACAGATGGTACTTCTTGAACCATTGTGGTTCATGGAGGAGTACCGGTTGTATCAGCAAATATCTGAGCATCAGCGGGAAACATAGGAGATACAACACTTGATGGAGTTGAAAGTATTCTTCAAACCAATGGTTGAAACAGTATATCTTCTTTCTTCATAGATGGTGGAACATATAGTGTTGAAGAAACTTGGTTTGCACGACTCCTGAACTGATGTATTCTGGAGTCGTATGGCCATTTCTCAAACATCAATCAACATGTAGTTTATTCACCCTTCTCCCCCTCAAAAATTGCATATGACTGCCATTTTTGATTGAACGAGTGAATAAGAATACCATCGACGGTAAGTAGATCCACTTGATAACTTGAACGAGTGAATAAGAATACCATCGACGGTAAGTAGATCCACTTGATAACTGACATCTTGTTTATTCACCCTTGTCCCCCTAAAAAATTGCATATGACTGCCATTTTTGATAGGACAAGTGAATAAGAATATACTCCACTGTACGTTGACCCACTTGATGACTGAATGATCATGGAAAGAACATGAAGCTTATTGATGAGAATGGTTAGAAACAAGAAGATTTCTCTTCTTCCGAAGATAAAGCGCACTCAAGCGTACGCCTTTCTTTTCTTTGAGGAACGGGGCCTGGAGTGTTTTCAACAGACGCCATTATGTTTGACATTGAGGCCCGAGGCTTGAACTGCAGTAAACAAACGTCATTGTAGTTGAAGAACAAGGCTTGAACTGATGTATTCAAGCGTCATTGACGATGAAGATCGAGGCCTGAACTGATGTAAACAGACATCATGGTCGATGAAGAACGAGGCCTGAACTGATGTGAACTTACGTCATTTGTCCATGTTAATCAAGATTGAATTGCTTGAACCCCTGATTCATGAGATATCAGTCTTTTCGGCACCTAAACCCTGAGTCTTTCCTTAAATGGAGTAAACGTTGTACCTGCACTTAAGTAAAGACTACCTGCATTGACATTCAGAGTTTGTTTGCATTTATATGGGTTAGTGATATCAGCATTTAGACCATTTAGGGTTTCACTGTCAACCTTGGTTTTGCACTCAGTGAACATCTTTCTAATAGGTATCCATCTAAGACCAGCAATCTTAAAAATTCGACCCGTCGGTATACACCTAAGACAAGATCTAGGAGTGTTTGGTTTCTCATGCACAGTGAAAGACTTGTTGGGAGAAAACCTTTGTCCTATAGTAATCTGCCTACCAGGTTTCTGAATACAACTCTTTGATTCTACGGGTTTGTTGTTGTTTCTAGTCTTATAGGATTGAACCTTAGCACGAGCATTCACTTCCTTCAGGAATTGTGTTACACAATTATCATGATTTTCCTTAAAAACACATTTCTGACAAGTTGAGCAAACAAAGTGTTTGGAGTCAGAGAAAGATCTAGGATTCTTAGAGTGATCTGCTATGGGAATCGCATTAGTCGATACGCAACTACTCTTAGAAACAGGAAAATTCCTAGTCTTTTCATATGTGGTTTTCTTAGCATCCTCTAGGTTGTGATTCTGAACACTGTTTTTATGTCTAACATGTTCCTTTGGTGTCACAAATGACACACGCTTTGAACTAATCCTAGAAGAACTAGAGGCACTCATATGACGAGGTTTTGCAAGCGTATATTCCTTTTCCTTAGGTCTACACTGTGAAGTGACTGATTTTGACAAAACTTGTTTCAAATCAACTTAGGAGCCAAACCGTGGTTTTGAAAATTTTGGTCGTTCAGATCTAAACGCAGTCGGTTGTCTAACAACAGATTGGTTTCTAAGTGGTGGTTTCCCCAAGATTGATGGTTTTGAAAACTTAGTGTTCACACCATTTCCTGTCAATTTTCTTAACTCGTTTTTCAACGCTGCAATAGCAAAACCCTTTTCCTGAAGTTGAGCTTTGAATTCATCATTTTTGGCAATCAAAGTGGTTGTCTGCTCTACAATCTTAGTTTTCGCTTCTTTGATTGAGTCACTCAGTTCTTTGCAATGAATTTTCAAAGTCTCATTTTCATTAAGTAATTCAGCCACTATATGTTCTAATTCAGCATTTTTTGTTGCAATAGCATTATTGTCATGTTTAGCCTTAACTTCATTACACATATCACGCATCTCAGCCAAACTATTTTTCAGGTTTTTGATCGTTAAGTTTTTGGCTTCTAGCTGAGCTTTCAAATCATTTATTATAAAGAATTCACGGAATTCAGGGAGTTCCGGATTTTTACATGGTAGCTTAGTTTGAAAACTTTCTTCCTTTTGTTGCATTGCGATTTCAAGAGAAATACAATATTTTTCAAGCTGTAAAAATCCTTTTGAAATTTCATTATAAACATCCTTTTCAACCATATCATTTGATTTGGGAAACTCAGCCGTAAGCAAAGAACTTGATGCATCATCATGTTCAGCATCCTAATCAATTTCTCCCCCCTTATGATTCATATTTGTTGAATCAGAGATGATATTGCTATCAGTCTTTTCCAAAAGATATGTGTCATAAGTTGGTATAATTTGATTAGTATGTTGTTGTTCATTAGAAAGAACATTATTTTGATCAGACAGATGTACCTCAGCAAATGGTACTTGGTGATTTACTGGACTGAGATCTGCATCCACACCATGTATGATATCAGTTCCTAAGCTTTTGCTATCATCATGCTTATCTGACTCTGTCCCATTTTCCATATGTTGTGCCCTTTCATTAATGAACCCCTTAACATTACTCAAAAGTTGGAGTAATGTAACTCTGAACACGTCAACCTCGGTTCCAGTGTAGTTAGCAAAACACTTTTTTGTCATTTCACTATCATAATCATAATCCTCAGTGTATTGCGAATCAATGAACACTTGGAGTTGGTTGTTGATCACCCAAAAGGCAGCCATGGATCTACTTTCAGAAAATTCTCTTTTGTCAAGTTGTTGTTCAAGTTGATCTAAATAGAGAATCATTTTGACTATGATCGTGATTACCTTCCTAAACATTGTTGTAAAGCTTCGGTGTTACCTTCCTAGCAATCGTGATTCTTCAAAACACAAGGAGTGAAAAAGAATGAGACGTTAAAAAGTCGTGTTCCGAAAGTAGGGTGTTCCAAGGCGGCATGTTAAAGTCATGCTCTAATCATCCGACGTGTCTTTAGGCGATGGTTTACGAGGCGATGTAGGTGTTCTAAAAGTATGGGACCAATGTTCCAGCTCGTCTTCGAATGCGGATAGTAAGACAACCGAGGGAAATCGATAGACTGCAACGGGTTTTGCATAAGACGATGTTATGAAAGGTTATGAAAAAGTTGTAACGAACCACGGTATTACTCACAATGTTTGAGAAATAAAAGAGACCATTAAAATGTAAGTATAGGTATGTAATCGGGGAAAACAAGGTTTGAGCTCAAGCTCCGAAATAAGCGTAAGAGGTCAAAATCAGTAAACATTTATATAATTAACCTTTATATAAATAATAGTGTATATAAGCATACTTTATATAATACCATTAGTGATGACATATGAGTAACAACATAGGCAGTCTGGTGGTACACGCGCACGGATATCGGATACGGTAATGAGAGACTCTTTGGTGAAAAATAGTTATAGTTTGGGTTTTGAAAACTACCCAGTTCTCTATAACTGTAGCTCTGATGCCAATCTGTAACACCCCCAAAATTATAGCAGCGGAAGATAGTACACTGGGGTATTACTTCCTAGCACAAAGTACAAGTTACAGAAAACGACTCTATAAAAGAGACGTTTTTAAAAGTATTTCACATTTGATACATTAAATTCTCAGAGTTTGCAAAGGTCCCAACAGTTTTCATAAAACACAATGTTTTCAAAAGATTGCAAATGTTTTAAACATAACATAAATCTTTAAAATATAGTCTCTTCAAATGTGAAAATATGCCGAGTCCTCAAAATATATCCGTGCGACTCCATCCAAGACCTTCATGCCTTTAAACCTGAGATAAAACATGCTAAAACGTCAACACAAAGGTTGAGTGAATCCATAGAGTTTAATAATAAGCAGTTGATCACAATAAATCATTTATAAAAACAACTAAGCAACAAATGCAAAGTCTATTAAGGTTATTATTGCCCTAAGCTCGTGACCCCGACACTACGTATCTATTTTCGAATCAGCCCTTATACATAGGTAATAGCCACACCTATCATTTTTGGACGAATACAATACACGACTGCCATATAGGCACGTTCTTTCTGGTGGGGATTGTTAGTTCCAATAGATCTATTCACTGTATTCGCGTTCACTCGCAAGTGATTAACGGTTCACGATAAAGGGACTTTTGGCTATGGGAAACTTAGGCAATAATAATAACACGATAGCATCCAATTTCAAAACAACTGTGATCATAAATATTTATAGCATGTATCTCCCCCATGGAGTTTATAAAACAATTAAAGTAAAACTTGGGGCTATGAACTCACCAATAATGAAGTAGCAACGGAAATCGGAGAAGTGTGCACGTCGAGAAAAACCGCAAAGATCACAAGTGACCTAGATAAAATATAACACGACTTAGGCTCGGGGATTAAAGTATAAAACTTTTATTTGTGATTTAACTCAGTACTTGATCTCCTAACATCATATGGTCATTTATTTAAAAGTCTTGTAGCAAGTCATGGGTCAAAAATACGTTTATAAAAGCTTAAATGGTTTAAAATGCAAAGCTGATGGAAAATTTATGAAATTACCTCACTAATCGGGTCGCCATTTCTAAACCGTGAAGGCTAAAATTATGAACTTTATATGCTTAGAAAGATATGACTCTGTACTATATGAAAATCAAGGCCTTACATAACTGAGAACCTCAGAACCTGGGTAAAATTACCAATTTACCCCTGAGTCTCTAATTAGTTATACTCAGCATCCAAATGTGCCTAGTAAAAAGGGTGTATTTTTTTTATCTACAGGTCTAATGTACACATGGCTTGTGGGAAAAGTTTTCTACAGGTCTTAGCTACAACTTTCATGTTTTAACCAACCTAGTGTTCTTTGCAACATTTTAGAGTAAATAGCCTATCAAATCTGACATGCAATTCTGGACCAGTTTTAGTGTGGATTTTCTCTAAAAATTACCGGGATGAATTAAGATGTAAGGTTTTCGTGGAAATGATCCTAAGACATAGTTCTATGTCACTATATTTTTATTTTAGTTCAAAAAGTCCCTGAGATAAAATGGGATGGTCGTTTTGTCTATTAAAATTCTGGGCAGATTTGACCAATAACTAGCAAGATGCTTTATGCTTTTATATTTAATTTTTGGGTAAAACATGTAATGACCATTCATGCTCATCATTTTTAGGAATCAAAATATCAATAAGACCAGGAACCAAAAGATTTTTAAGGAAAAATTAAAGGTGTTTATAATAACAAAACAAGGTGATTACAAGAATCACAAATCAAGATTTATCCAACAACTCTTGCTTTCCAAAACCCAATCAAGCCTAAACTACATATCTAACACCTAAAAATATTATGAAAACTTGAATCAAATCTTTCCAATTGAATGCATGCAAGAGTTGATTAGTTTATCCTAGGAAAACCTCTAAAATCATAAGGATGAGATCAAAAGAAATTAGGGAAACATACCAAGATGAAGACTAGTTAAATGCACAAGATTATTGAAGTAGAAGATTTGATCAAAATGGTGATGTTGGGGCTGCTTAGCCACGACCCTAAAAGAGAAAAGGGCAGATTTTTGAGTGAAATAATGATGGTGATATGCCCTATGTTGAAGGATTTGAGTTTATGTATGGTTTTTCTTTAATATGATAAAATGTGTCACATGTGGGGGTATTAAAAGGGGTGAATGGTTTTTGGGGTCCCAATGTAAGCCAAAGATCAGATTTTATCTATATTTGATTAATATTTGAAGTATTAGTGTGTTTGTAGGGTTTAAACCAAGCGTACGGTCTTAAAAACGCGAATTACGCTGTACCGGGTGAACTGAAAACGTGAATTTTAGAAAAGTGTTATCAAAACATTATGAAATTGTTATGAAGTGTTAAAATGGATAATTTTAATATTTCATGGGAGCCTTGGGTTTTCCGGAGTGTTAAAACGAAACTAAAAATCAAAAACGCAGGCTCAAAACGCGAGTTGTTACCAAAATTTGACAAAATCGTGAAACGAGACAGAAAATGTGAAATATATAATTTTTTTGAATACTAGGAGCATATGATGGAATATTAAACCACTAATGACATGAAAACGGATAGAAATCCTAAGCACTGCTCATGAATAGCTAGAAACGCGAAAATCGCTAAATCGGGTACTTTTATGCATAGTTTGTAAAAATAAATGTCACAAGGATAATATTTTCATAACAATATCACATTTAACTTAAAATGACCCAAATTGATGTTTCATAAATTTTCCGAGCCTTTCGGAGTGTTATAATGTCGTTAAAGCTTAAAACGCGAGCCGAAAACGCATAAAACGTAAAATGTGCACACTTCGCGTAGAAATGGAAAATTACATTATTCCATATGAAAACAAGTATGTGGGGATACATAAATCATATTAATGGGTAGTCTAAGCATAGCCTGACTCAAATTACAAATTTCAGTGTACGTGTCACGACGTACACGGGCAACTTTCCCGGCAAAAGCCAATTTACTTAAAATAACATAATAAGCAAATAAAATTAGTAAAATAATGACTTGGAAATTTCTCGGTTGTTACATTGAGTATCTCAGATATGAAAGAATCTGACGTAGTAGACATGATGTAAACGTGCACGGGATTTTACAATTCTATGATTAAAACCGAGAAATAGATTCTTTCGCGGGATTTTACGAAATCAATAATAAACCGTGAAGTGATAATGTTTACTTGAATGTGTTATGATTAGTGATTGAAGAAGGTGATTGTGTGTTGAGGGTGATGATTGATTGTTAGACTTTGTGAACCGTTGTTTGATTTTGGTTGAAAGAGTTAAAGTGAATCCAAATAACCACCGTGGTTATATCCAATAAACACGAAAATATCTCAACTCAAAATAATTTTCAATCTCGGATTCTTGAAGCTCGATCAAAATCGTTGACCAAAATTATACCACACATATTTATCACAAACAACAAACTCGTCCTTGTGAAAAAGTAACCCAACAATATTCAGTCCAAACTAACTAAAAGGAATCGTCCTTGAGTGAACAATCCACAGCCCAACACTTGTGATAAATCAGCCCAACGTCACACTTGATTAATCAACCCACGCAGCCCAATCAATGATAATAACAAAAATGTGGCCCAAATCGAATTCAACACTAAACCTAACCCAAAAATTTAGAGTATAAAAGTAATACTAATCATACTTTAACCCTAATCTTCAAATAAAAAAACGCAGCCACCCTAATCTCCAAATAATCCCTAATCCAATCCTTTACACAAAGTGCAATCACTCCAAGAACAAAAATCCGCTCACTTCACCTCTATCGCTGCAATCCAGACCCTAATCACATCACATACAAGCCGATTGATTGATCTTTAATCAAAGAATATATCTCACCAACCACAGACCCTCAATTTATCACACACAAACCGTGACCTTTTTCAAAGTTGTTGCACGTTTTCTAATCAAGAAGATGCACAAGAGGCTTCAAGATCTAACAATAGGTCTCGGGTAGGTCATATTTCTTTTGTTTTGTTTTCTTTAACTTTTAACGAGCACAAGAAATAATCGACAGTTTCAGATGTGTGATGAAATATTTTCGAGTAATGATCTTAGATGATCTTTGAGATAGTTGACCACACGAGGAAATAAACAAAGATCTTGTATTTATTTGATGATAGATGGTGAGGTAGGATTGTTGACTGATATGTTGTAATTGGAGATGGGTATGATTAGTTGTTGGATTTGTTGTAATTAGCAGTGAATGTATTTTGAATTTTTTGGTTGTACTGGATATGTATTGGATTTGGTTTTGTTATTGTAATTAGTTGTTGTTGTTTCGAATAAATTTGTTGTAGTAAGCAGTTCTTGAGTTTTTGATTTATCTGGACATTTTTGCTTCTTCTTGTTTTCACCTTTTGATTTAACAAGGGAAGACTTGTAAGAATCAAAACTCAATATCAAACCGCAACACCAATATTACCCCATACAGCACAAACCGCAACACTGAATCAGACCAGGCAAACCGCAAGATCACAAAACCGCAACACTGAAGGACCAAACCGCAGGTTTCTTGGGTCAAAATGCAACTGTCAAACAGCAGGTCACTTTCTTGAAAGTACAAGTGTCAGTTTTGTCACTATACCCGTTTTAGTTAAAATCCAAACAACATTTCTTAGACCAGTCAAACCGCAACACATAACAACTTAAAAAAACACAAATCGCAGTCTGATATGTCAAAACGCAAGATAACAAAATGCAAAGTTACAAAACCGCAGAATCAAGTGACAAATGTGTCACTTTCACATAGTGTTGTCTTTATACCCGATTTAGCTACAAACCAAACCGCAAGTCAGCTTGACCTCAAACCGCAATCAGGAGCATCCAAGGCCTTCAACACAACCGCAATGAAGAAATATAGAGAGCAGAAAAATACAAAGTATTTTCAAGTTTAAACAAACCCAAGGTTTATCCTTTGATTTTCTACTCGAACTGTTAAATCACAAAGTATTTCCAACTCAAAACAAACCCAAGTATTAAACATTCATTTTCTACTCAAACAGTTAAAGTCCAAATGTTCGAACAGTTAAAGCCCAAGACACAAGAGGATTTGTAAATCAACAGTTAAGGCCAAGACACAAGAAGACTTGTAAATCAAAGTGATATAAAGTAGACAGCAAGCATTCAAGAGATAGTGTTCGAAAAAGAAAAAAATAAAATAAAATCAAGAAAAATAGAAACCACGAATCCAAGCACATACAATCAATCGAACCTAACCATGGCTCTTGATACCAATTGCAACATATGCATACTTGGATTTGATGTTAGATGAATTCTAGAGAGAGAGAGATATATAAGAGAATGGGAGTTCTAGAGAGAGAATGAAAGAAAATAAGTGTTGAATGATTAGAAGCTCCAACCCTTCCCATGTGTGGGAAGGGGTATATATACTACAAGGTTTAGGTTCACCTAGCGGGCTGTGGAGTGAGCTGACAGTAGGTAAAGACCCGACCCACTCCAAAAATACTAATATAACTAAACTAATACTATTAATACTAATAATCCTATGAGCTACATAAATGCTAAATAGATACTCGGGGTGACTGAGTTTTCACATGAATATTTATATTCCTAACAGAGAATATGTGTTCAAGTGGTGAAGAATTGAGTGAAAAATGGGATGCTATTTATAGCCACTTTGGCTTAGCAACCCACGGATCACACGAAACCAAAAAAAAGGTTCCGCCCAGTATAATTTTTGGTTCCGTGGTCCTCTGACAGAAAATCTACAAAATCATTTTGAAATCTCTCCAAAATCTAAGTAAGATCTTTCCATAATCTTTACCAAATCTTTCCAAAATATTTTTTAAGATCTTCCCAAAGTCCAAGTAAGATATTATCTTAGATTTGATGATGCACTGCATGAGGTAATAAGACATTTCCTTTTTGATTTAAGTATATAAGAAAGTTAACTTATAAAATAAATTACTTAACTGGTTAATATATGTTTAACAAGTTGTACCATGTTAGTTTATGTGTTACTAAAAATGTTAAACTACTTATGCTATTATAGGACTTAAGTTATTATGTCATTAACATCATTTTTAGAAGTATGTAAACACATTTGTCTTAGTTTGACACCTAAAGTGCACTTTGACATCTAATGTGGCACTTATCCTATTTTGACACCTAAAGTGCACTTTGACACCTAATGTGGCACTTATTCTATTTTGACATGAATACAACTTAGGAAGCATGATGTACAAGTAAAAATACTTGTATATACAAAATGTAAAATGAGGTTCGAAATAGAATGGTTAACCTTTTAAAATACTTAATGACTCTAAACGTATTTTAAACATTCTAAATGATTTGTTTAGGGGTTTGATCATAATGCCACATAACAAACATGTACGAACCTGTGTTGTAGCGTACGAGGACTTGAGGTGTTGAATGTATGTTGAGACAAAGTATGATTACGAGTAACTTGTACATTTTACGTTATGTATCAAGTTACATATTTTTCATCAATCAAAACAAACGAGACTGTATAGATTAAATATCGTAATATTTGCACTAACAATCTCCCCCTTTTTGATGATGACGAAATATGTAAACGTGATGGATAGTAAAATGTAAAAAGTTACTTGTGTCCGTATTACCTTCTACAATACCTTCTCCGTTTACACTCTTTTCCCCCTTTTGTCGAAACAAAAAGGGTGTATCCTTGGAGTTTTAAACTTCATTTCTCCCCAAAAAGGCTAGCTTGCATCATCCCTAGTGAAGTTAAATTGTCTACTCCAATCCCCTATTGTTGTTGCATCTCCTAGGTTATTGCCCTTGTTTGGTAGCGGATCCATGGATCAAATTTAGAGGCTTAACCTACATCAAGGTTAGTATTGTGCAACATATTTATATACATAAAAAAATATATAAGAAATGCATGATGAAGAAAAAGCACATAGCAAACGATACATGTGGGTAAGCTATGTTAGATTATCTTCTCCTCCTATTTGTCGAAACACAAATGTGTGTTGAAGAGTGAGAATGATGATGAATGTGTGCATGATCCCCCCTTGACGATTGTGAAGTTATAATTAAACAACTTCATGGATCATTTAAAGTAAGTGGGATAAACAATAATAATGAATAAGAACATACGCAGCGAAATAAAACAAAACTATCATTATTATTGCTACAAGGTTTATTCGTCATCATCTCTAACAATTACTAACATACAAACCCTAGGTGTCCATTGTAGGAACTTGACACCTAGACACACACACACACACACCTTTCCTAGATGTTACATCTCTAACACTTTTGTATAACCTAAACACCCTATCCTCTTTATATAATAGAGGATTAGGGTTACAAAGACATTTAACATATTACATATTTAGTCCCATATCTTTGTCTTTAGAAGTCTCCTTCATCTTTCATGTTTTGTCAATATCAACTCAAATATAATCCCCAACAATCTTCCCCTAGTTGATAATGACAAAACCTTTCATTAACTTCCCATAAAGTTATGAAAGATCTTGACTTCCATGCTTCCACCAAGGCTCTACAGGTTGCAATCTTCTATGTAAATATTCTTCCCCTTTTTGTCATCATCAATTGGGGGACGAAAGTATGCAACTTTGATCTTCATAACAACGAACCAGTACCATACTTCCAATCTAGTCTTCTAATGTCTCGAATTGCCCTCCATGAACGAACACCAAAACGCTTTCTTTTATAAATGAACTCAAGATAGTAAAATCCCAAATCTTCAGTAAAAATACCAACGAGCAACTATAAAAACCTTCACCTCGATGTAGCATATAAATGGTTAATCATTTTAACATTAAGCTTCCCCTGAAACCCATATGTTAACCATTTGTTGAATCTTCAATTCAGTAAGCTTTATGTAACGATGAAGAAAACTAACCATTACCAATTTGATGCTGAAGTAGAATAACCCAACCTTATGTCTTATATCTTGTACTAAAACTGACTTCGAACGTATACTTAAAGTATAGGGAGACCACAATCTCTTGACAATAATCACTAAGCACAATAACGTAACTCCTTCAAGTGTTTGTCAATTCGTAGTCATTACTTGAACGAACGAACAAGTTACCTCCTGTAAAAAGATATGATAAAACACAAACCCGAATAATTCCAATTCATCTTCAAATAAGTAACAAATAACCTTCTTCGAATCAATGAGAACAAATAATAACGAGCCATAAATCTTTTAAGAACCGAAACCAAAAACCAAAAATCTCCTATGTGTGTATCTTCCCCGTGTGTGTGTTCTGGAACCAACCTGTTCCAAATCGAATATCAACAATATGTGCTTCCCCTCACTTTTATAATCTCATGCCACCACTGACTTAGCACAACAGTAGAAACCCAAAGCAACACATAAGATTAAAGCATGGTCATTGTGGTCGACTTTAGGGTTGTTCATGAAAAGAATAATATGGCATCACAGTATGTGAGCAACCCGTGATAGATCAAAATAAATATTCCACAAAGCATCTAATAAAAAAGAATCTTCATTCAAATCGACCCCATAACACCATCCATGTGAGATTAATAATAAAGATCAAAACATGTAAAATCCAATCATGCAAACTGATATCAACCGACCCATGTGAGATGATTGCGTGGTTTTGTAACCTTACAACAGGTTTTACCTCTCGAGGGATCTCAAGAGGCTTACAACCCCACCAGGCAGTGTACCTGACCGATGTAGTATAGTGTAGTGGTAAGTACGGGGGATTGATCGTTCTCCACAGGGAATAGTGTTCGTTAGGTATGAAAGGCTACTCTAATTAGGTCTAAGGGTTGAGGAAGATTCTTTTTATGTTTTTATAATTTTATGAAAGCAAGTAAAATCTCGGTTTTGAAGGAGTGGGCGGAATTAGTTGCTAGTCAACTAACCCAATATTACTACGGATGCAAATAAAATAAAATAACAAAAATGAAATGTGGTGAGAAACTTATGTGTAGAGAAATTTGTTTACTTAGATTTCCTTACTCCCTAACTATCTTTTACCGGTTAATTAGTGTGTATTAGTCGCGTGGATGACGGGTGTATTCCTTAATACCATTCGTGGGGTGGCGTACTTACTTCCCCAACTCTACAAGCTCCTACTTCACTCCTATGTCGAGCCGGCTAGGAAGCTCCTAACATGGGATCACTAGAATTCGCTTGTGCATTAAATACAACCATAAAAACCTTTAGTACGCATTTGGTTCATGTTTCTTAAGACGTTCAAGCAAGTTACCGAATAGGAAGTTAGCCAGTTTTCTTAAGCCTAACATAGATAAACAATCATCCAATACAACTAACAACACACTAACAACCAATAATCAATAGCTAGGTTTCATTAGATCTAAGCAAACACAAGATAAAATTAGCCTAACATGTTAAACAAAAGACAAGCATAAGATAGAATCAAACAACACATAGACATATTGAATGATTAATTGATAACTTATCTTTCAATGAAACATGGAAGATCTCAAGGCAAAAAGCCCTGAAAAAGTAGCTAAAATCGTCTTAGGGTTTTATCCCAAAATTCCACACACTAAGCTCTCTCTAATGACAAAATATTAGAAAACTATATATAGATTTTTGGATCTGACGGCGTCACCTTATGCATTGTGACGCCGTCACCTCGCCGCTTTTAGGGTTCCCGGATGACCTTCTTGACGCCGTCCCTCTTTAGCTCTTCAAAAATCCATTCTGGCTTATCAAGGCTTGACGCCGTCTAACCCTGAACGTGACGCCGTCCCCTTATGATTTAAGCCGTGACGCCCTTGATTTAGTTAAAGCGTGACGCCGTCAGAATTCTCATGCTAACTCACTGGCCCGTCATGAGTAAATTTCACATCCAACTTTTCTTGCCAAGGCATGACGCCGTCAAGAGATGATTATGACGCCGTCAAGAGTAACTTTTAGCCGATTCTTGAGACTTTGCCGTTTTCTTCACTTTAATGCTCCAAAAACGTCCAAAATGCCTCCTTTTCCAGATTTCTCCTCAAAAGTACCTAAAATGACAAAAGGAACGATTTAGGGCAATATTTGATCAAATAAATACGATTTCGGGCTTAAATGACCCCTTAAAAGCGGTACACTTTTCGCCTCATCAAATACCCTTACACTTGAGATTTGCTTGTCCTCAAGCAAATGCGCTTTTATTCTAATCAAAATACAAGTTAGGGGTCATTTAATGCTAACATAAAAGTAATTACAACAAATAATCGTTCCACTTCAATCATAATAAGCACGGAGATTATATACTAGCACCTCACAAATAGTGTTTAGATACTCACATCTCTCAAGTGTCATCAAAATAAATCTCATAAATGAAAACGGAAAATATCTCTCACTACCTGTCATAGCAAATAGATTACCATAGGCTTGGGAAAGGATCGAAAACCTCCTCCACTAGGCGTAAGCACCTAAGATAAACTATCAAAGAGGGCTTTTAAATGGGTTATAATGTTAGGTGTAGGGAAAAAGGAAAACACGGTTTTGTTGGATAAAGGATATTTTACTGGTGGCTAGTTAAAGATCTTGATCAATTACATGTACTATACAATGTTGCTAAGCTAAGACTAGACTCGATCTTATGCTAGAAACGAAATAACAAAATAACAAAAATATAAAACAAACATAAAATGAAACGGGATGGTAGTCCGTATGTTTTTTCTATTTTTCTTTTTCTCATTTTTTTGTGTTTTTCTTGATTTTTTTTTTTTTTTTTTTTTTTTTTTTTTTTGCATACACTTTTGCCCTACCATCCAAAATAATACATCATAGGGGCATTGCATTCCCCTTACACTTGAATTTTTACATAACTTTACAAATACTAATCTAATGACTCGAATTAAGATAATTGAAAAACTTGGAGTACTTTTAAAACATTTAGCACATATGGGGGTAATAAATGATGTTCTTCCCCATTACTCCATTACACTAGTACTTTACCCATGAGTCCCAATCGTCCCAAAACAATATGTACAAGGATATGACTCAACTTAGCAACCATGTAATCAACTAGATAATTAACTTGGGTTTAAACAAATGTTGTAACAATAATGCACTAAAGATGAGTGCATACAAGGTAGGCTAAGGCGATTTGGGTGTACATTTTAGTGGGGTGTAACAAATTCTTCCTTTAAGTAAAATGCTTAAAGGTCGAAACGAAAAGATAGGCTCTGAGGGGTGTACTAGGGGTATCGTGTACTAAAAATGAGTACAACGCAAAGGGTGTGGGAGAATTACTTGACCAATGTAGCCAATGTAATTATAACAAAAACACAGGTGTAAAACAATGGGTTTATCCTAATGCCTCTTATCATGTAGTAAATCTAACTACACGAATGTAGTCTCACTTGTGGCCTCGGGATGGTCCTAACGCAAGTTCTAGAATCTAAGTGCTACCGGTACACACATCATAGCATAAATGCTTTTCTTACCAATTCTAGGGGCGAACCTCACATATTTGGGGGTGGAAAATTTTTTAGTGGTACGGTTTTTGTGCTAGTCATATAACTCCTATCCATGAGACGCTCATTAAGATCAAAGTTTCACTCCTATATGTTGTAAAAAATTTTAAATTTGGCACTAAAATTACCCTAATCAAGTATTTCTCTCAGTTTTATTACACATCTATTATTAAACAAACAAAAATCAAGCGCAATTGTATTCTCTAAAATCGTACTTTTACCCTCCCCTTACACTTAAGATGAACATTGTCCCCAATGTTCAAATAATAAGATGTAAAAGCAAAAAGTAAAAGAATGAAATCAAATACTCCCCTGATTCGCTCGGTGGATAATGAAATTACACGGTTAGATCTTCCTCCAAAGAGAATGTTGAAGCTCCATGACTAATGCATCGCCACAAGCTTGATCCCATAAACATCTCCTTGTCCAAAATAACCTGTTAAACCTGAGAAAACAAACACGAGAACCTGCATAACATCGGCGGGATAAAATCTATATATAAGGATATAATGCTTGTGGAATGATAATTTTGCAGATTCCTGGAGATTATAAGTTGGAGATTTTAATAAAAACTTTTTATGAAAACAAAACTTTCAAAAATTTCTGGAAATTAAATCTGACGCCGTCAGGTTATAACCCCTGACGCCGTCAGAAATGACCTGACAAAAATTTTCATTTTTAGTTTCCGGAAAATTTCTGGAAAAACCTTTACCTTACTTCCTGGAAATCCTGCAAAACATCATTATGACTCGATACAAGCATTTGACTCAAACAAATACTAATATGTATGCTAATTTATTATTATTACGATTCATGTTAATTTGTGTTCTAATAAACCGATTTAGATTTCCCTTACACTTATCTTTTGCAAAATACCTTTATATGTAGTTAAGACGAAGTTAAAAACAACATAAAGCATTTTCACAAATTACTTTTTAACATGAATCAATAATGATAAAAATTAAACACACATACGGAAGCAAATAAAATCAAACAAACAAATAAATAAACACGCAAAGCAAATAAAACAAATAAAGCTTGGGTTGCCTCCCAAGAAGCGCTTGTTTTTGTTCGAGTCACGAGCCTGACTCTACCCTTATTTAACAAAAATAGGGGAGGTTTTCCCTACACTTAGGATTAAGTGCGGGTGAAAGTAGCGATACACACCCTTAGGGTGTGAATATGCCACGTGAGGTGAAGGGGGTGAGTGAATGGCTTCCTTCATCCTAAAACTACCCGGATAATATTGGTCGATGGGTGGGTCGGTTCCTCTTTTGTCTCCTAGAAATGTATCTAAGGATGGAAAGTTGTGTAAAGGTTGAGGTTCCGGTTCATCAACACTAGGAAATTCCCTAGAACTAAGAGTAAGGTTATCACTATAAGTATTCAAACCTATATCCTCTAGTTGTGCTTGGTCCAAGGGTTCTACCTCCATCGAGATTCCTAAAGTCTCTTCTACTTCTTCCGGGTAAGTCACGGGCGGTGTGGGTGCCTCAAATGATGGTTGAGTATTTTGTGGGCTTATGTTATTTACCTCATCATTCCACGTGTCAAGATCACCTATATCCTCATCAATTGTTTTCTTAGGTAGCGATAATAACAAACCTAGTGCTTCATCCAACTTATGGTTTATTGATACGGCTCTATCCACAATTCCTTGGCAAACTAGGTCGCTTTTCCTATTAGCCTCACTAAAACAAGATCCTAAACATGGAGGTTGTTCATAAGAATCTATCCTAGGTGAAGGCTCATATGATTCATAAGTGTCTCTAAATGAGGTATTTTGAACTTCTTGGTGTTCTAGCCACTCAACCATTTTTTGCAATCTTAGAAGTCTAAGTGAAGAGTCCATTTGAAGCAAATTACAAACAAAATCACAAAGAAAAGATAGACTACGAGAAAGCTACAAAAATAGAAAGAAAAATCTCACTAGATAGGAATCTAATGAGTAGACCTAATAAAAATAAATTTCAACCTAAGCAATAACTACTCCCCGGCAACGGCGCCAAAAACTTGATTGCGTGGTTTTGTAACCTTACAACAGGTTTTACCTCTCGAGGGATCTCAAGAGGCTTACAACCCCACCAGGCAGTGTACCTGACCGATGTAGTATAGTGTAGTGGTAAGTACGGGGGATTGATCGTTCTCCACAGGGAATAGTGTTCGTTAGGTATGAAAGGCTACTCTAATTAGGTCTAAGGGTTGAGGAAGATTCTTTTTATGTTTTTATAATTTTATGAAAGCAAGTAAAATCTCGGTTTTGAAGGAGTGGGCGGAATTAGTTGCTAGTCAACTAACCCAATATTACTACGGATGCAAATAAAATAAAATAACAAAAATGAAATGTGGTGAGAAACTTATGTGTAGAGAAATTTGTTTACTTAGATTTCCTTACTCCCTAACTATCTTTTACCGGTTAATTAGTGTGTATTAGTCGCGTGGATGACGGGTGTATTCCTTAATACCATTCGTGGGGTGGCGTACTTACTTCCCCAACTCTACAAGCTCCTACTTCACTCCTATGTCGAGCCGGCTAGGAAGCTCCTAACATGGGATCACTAGAATTCGCTTGTGCATTAAATACAACCATAAAAACCTTTAGTACGCATTTGGTTCATGTTTCTTAAGACGTTCAAGCAAGTTACCGAATAGGAAGTTAGCCAGTTTTCTTAAGCCTAACATAGATAAACAATCATCCAATACAACTAACAACACACTAACAACCAATAATCAATAGCTAGGTTTCATTAGATCTAAGCAAACACAAGATAAAATTAGCCTAACATGTTAAACAAAAGACAAGCATAAGATAGAATCAAACAACAAATAGACATATTGAATGATTAATTGATAACTTATCTTTCAATGAAACATGGAAGATCTCAAGGCAAAAAGCCCTGAAAAAGTAGCTAAAATCGTCTTAGGGTTTTATCCCAAAATTCCACACACTAAGCTCTCTCTAATGACAAAATATTAGAAAACTATATATAGATTTTTGGATCTGACGGCGTCACCTTATGCATTGTGACGCCGTCACCTCGCCGCTTTTAGGGTTCCCGGATGACCTTCTTGACGCCGTCCCTCTTTAGCTCTTCAAAAATCCATTCTGGCTTATCAAGGCTTGACGCCGTCTAACCCTGAACGTGACGCCGTCCCCTTATGATTTAAGCCGTGACGCCCTTGATTTAGTTAAAGCGTGACGCCGTCAGAATTCTCATGCTAACTCACTGGCCCGTCATGAGTAAATTTCACATCCAACTTTTCTTGCCAAGGCATGACACCGTCAAGAGATGATTATGACGCCGTCAAGAGTAACTTTTAGCCGATTCTTGAGACTTTGCCGTTTTCTTCACTTTAATGCTCCAAAAACGTCCAAAATGCCTCCTTTTCCAGATTTCTCCTCAAAAGTACCTAAAATGACAAAAGGAACGATTTAGGGCAATATTTGATCAAATAAATACGATTTCGGGCTTAAATGACCCCTTAAAAGCGGTACACTTTTCGCCTCATCAGACCCATGTGAGAGAGTAGCATGCACTGACTTCACGTATCATATCCTCCACATATTATAGCATAATAATATCCAAGGCGTTCAAATTTGCAAACCATGACAAATCACCAAGCAGATAAAGCACCGACCCATGATGCCAAGAAAGTAATCGTAGCATGCAAGATTAAAATAAACAATCAGTAGCATGCATAATAGCGTTTACCAATCAGAATAAAAAACCAATGCAACTTCACATGCAAAGCATCGCACATATACTTTCGTCGACAACTGAACTCAGTGAATTTCAGGTATCCTAAGCAGTACAAATAGGTCTTCGAGCAGTACTTATTTACTTTGCCAACAGTACTAATTTAATACGGGCAGTACAAACCAACAAATAGGTAAACGAGCAGTACAAACTCGCGAGCGAGCAGTACAAATTCGATCTTGGCAGTACAAATAATCTTCAATCAGGAGTACAAACCTCGTTCGATATAGGCAGCAGTACTAACGTATAATAGCAGTTATAACAAGCAATACCATATGTAAAGATAGCAGTACGAACTTGTAAACTTCCTGTTGATCAGCATGTACGAACTATAGCACTCGATAGCAGTATAAACCAACTCCAAGCTACCTTACGAGATCAAAAAATCTAGGATATCATAGCACGCTTGTGAAAGACACCACACCGATAAACACAAAACCTGCTCTTGAAGCAATACCATGCACAAACCAGTAAAACAAACTTGATAACTTATATATGACCACCAATCTGGTATTATGAGAATATGGCACATCGTAGGTCATATGTCCAGGTCTGACAATCCATAGTACAACAGTATTGAGAACCTACGGTTTCTTTGAAGCAAGAAAGAAAATCCAGTAAACCCTAAAAACAAGTCGATCTGCTAAAAACCACATCATTGCGGCTTCCATAAGTGTATAATAGATATCAAAGAACAGATAAGCCATCTTCATAAAGAATTAACACGAATAGAACCCAATACAAAAAGATTGAAGAAAGAAAACCCTAAAAAATTTAAAATTCAGAAACACACCTGCAGCAGTTTTCAAAAATTTATACCTGACGATCTAGATCTCAGATCGAAGATCCCCTTGGTGGAATTGTACCTTGGTATATTAAGAATCTCTAGTAAACATTTCAGCCTGATCCAACTGTTAGCGAAGGAGTTATCGCCCTTTGAAAACAGCCCTGCAGTGAGTTACGCAAATTGAACCAGTTACGAATTTTTCTTGTTTTCTTCGATCTTCGACAAACCAAACCTTGTAGCAATAATAATGATAGTTTTGTTTTATTCAATCATTAACTCATCATAGTGTTTCTTTAAGGTTTCATATTCTTTTAGAGCTGTGCATGTTTTAGAACAACTTTTAGCAGATTGTACCTCAGAGTCAGAGAAGTCCATAAGTGCCATCTCAGTAGGTGCTTCCTCATCATCTGCCATAAAACTCCAATCAAATCCTAAGCCATCAATAGCTACCATAACCTTTGAGGTTGGCTCAACATCTTCCACAGCCTTGTGTTTGCTTCCATAACACTTGTTCCTGCTATCATGCTACCTAGGTCTCCTGCATTCCATTGAAAAATGCCCTAACTTGTGACAGTTGTAGCATTCTACCTTGGACTTGTCAAAACCAGCATTATCATTGCTGCTGATGGTGATCTTTTTGCCAGTTCTTTGGTAGAATTTCTTAGCCCTCATGCTAAGAAGGGAAATTTGCCATTTGAGATCCATCTCTTCCAAATCATCATCATTAATTTCTTGGAGATCTTCATGTGTCAGTATTGACCCATCATTCTGGCTTGTCAGGAAGGCACAATAGGTTGTATCATTCACGATGCCAGTAGTACTGCTTGATGAGCTAGCAGCACTGGTACTAGGATTGGCAGTACTAACTCCTACAACAACCTTTTCTTCAACTGGACTTGAATTACTTGGAGATGACACAAAAGCCATGTTTACAGTGCTTGAACTAGTACCTCCAGCCTTTTTCACATCCTGATTAACAATCTTGAAGTTGCTATATAAGTCATTGAGGCTTATAGAGTCAATGTCTGGCTTATTCTTCCAGACCACCACATGCATAGCCCACTCTGCAGGTAAACTCCTCAAGAACTTGGAGTTCAAATCTTCCTGAGGTATATCAACACTAAGAACGGCGAGTTGGCTAACAATCTTTTGCAGCCTATTAAACATGTGATCCAAAGACTCATTTCTGGTTGCAGCAAATTTTCAAAGTTCTGCTTCAACAGAGTCTTCTGGGTCTTCTTGGTGGCTTTATTCCCACCATACCTAGTAGTGATTTCCTCAAACAAGGACTTCGCATCCTTGTATTTGCTAAAGTTCGGGAGCTGGTCATTAGGGATTGCCATCATTAGCAAGCTCCTAGCCTTGACATCGTTTTTCTTTCGTAACCTCTCTTCTGCAGTCACTAGAGAGGTTTGCACAACAGTCTCTTCTTTACCATCAACTGTTGTTGTAGATGTTGAAGGCTTGAAAGAGTTTTCTTCTTCAATAATCTCCCATAGTGCATAGTCCTGCACTTAGAAGTACTGTTCTATTCTCAGCCACCACATATCAAATTCTTTTTGCTTTAGCATTGGCAATTTAGCAGCCATGTTTGTTTGTGTAAACTCTATGTCCATTACTTTCTCTTCTAAATCAATAGTATCAACCTGGCTCTGATACCACTTGAGAGGATTATAAAACACTTAGGATGTTACTCCCTTATAATGTGTTTGTGATACTTTGAGGTTATACTGTTAAGTATGCGAAATCTACTTAACAATACTTAGAAGAGTTTTGGTTTGCTTGATGGAACAGTAATGCTTTGTATAAACACAGAAAGTTTAACTTCAAACAATTCAATATTATTAAACAATAATACGAGTGATCTCAATATCACTAGGGTTACAAAGACCTTGAATCTTAACAATGTATTCGACTGATATATGACACGTATATAACATCTAACCTAGGATCTCCTTTTATAGACTTAAGGAGTCCTTTACAAGATAAGTATCCTACCGTATATTTCTAACTAATTGTGATATACAGAAGATCTATTCCATACTTATCTTTTACAATATCGTCTAAACCGTTATCCATGCAGCAGTACCTTCAATACATACTAGCAGTACTAACTTATAGTTTATACTGTTAGTTGTTTCTTCAATAGTCTTCAGTAATACACTAGCAGTTTGTACTGTTAGTGTAATTCTCCCAGCAGTACTAAGTCAAAACATTTAATTCCCAACAACGGTTGCTCCCCCTTGATCGAGGCATCAAGGTATGATTAAAAAGTTACAAAACAAATATTAGTGTAAAACTATATTCGTCCATGGAAGAGTATGTGATATACAATAAAATGTGTATAAGATGCATTCTATAAATGCTTGACGGAAGCTCCCCTTGCTCTAGGGCGTCAAGATGAACCTACAAAACAAATATTAGTATAATAGAAGTTTTGTCATTAGACATATATGTCATATACAACCAAGTGTATAGACGATGCAATATGAGTGCTTGATGGATATTCCTCCTTGTTCGAGGGTGTCAAGAAGCACCTAAAATAAGGAAAATAATTAATGCAAACTTCATACTTAGATGAGTATGTTATATACAATCGAGTGTATATGATGATTAACCTACAATGAAAGAATTAGTGCAATATATTTCATCTTTTTGACAAAGAGAAAATAAGATGTATATATACAATATATAAATGATATAATCACAAGCAATTCAAAGTAGAGAACCATGATTGTGAAATCAAAGATCTCATAAAGTGTAGTCTTCTAATAAGAATTACAATCATAAGAAAAACGAGAATATAATATGATAAGGGCCAACAAAATAATGCCTAGAAAGAAGATATGAAGTGAAGTTGGAATATTAAGAGTTAAAGTAAGTGGTGCTAGTGTTGGTGTCGATTTACTAGTAGGATTCATGTGGTGATAACTCGGTAGATGACTCAAGATTGATAAAAGTAAGTTTTCGCTAATCATGATGGTGATGATTAGTGAAAGTGGTGATGAAAGGTGGTGGTGATAACGTAGACAACTATTAAAGAATTAGAAACACGTATGTATAGCAAATTCTATAAAAATAGAAAATATGGACTCATGCAATCCTTATCTAAAATTCACAACTTAAGGGATAAGCAGAGACTGTGACTCTCGTAATGCATAAGGGTTATGATTCTAACAAGAACGAAATTCATTCATTGATTGACACAAATTATAAAAATGACCTATTCTAGGTGACAATGGGAGAGAGAGTATTAATACGGTTTTGACCGACATGATCTTTTATGACATTATCATCTACCAAAGATGATGTATCATGCCATAATATACGCTTGAATGGAATTAAAGGAAGTGAAGACAATAAACACCTAGGATCAGAAATTCCATATAAAAATAAAAAATAAAATACTAAATACCTATATGAGGATGAGAATGGCATCATATGATGGGAGAGTGTTGGTTAGACCAACGTGTTGAGAAAGTGTTGGGAATGACAATTTTGATTAATATATTGTTTGCACTGACAATGACGTGCATGATATGTGTCGAGGAAGAAAAGGATGAGATCCTATGGTGGTGTTCTAGACAATGAAGTTGTGAGGTCCTGGTTTAAGAAAAATCCTAGACTCCATTTAAATTAGTTGTTGGTTGTGGAGATGAAGAAGTTTGTCAAACACATGATGTGTTTTTCACTTGATGAGGTATTGGTGCAAACTTGTGATGTTGGGTTAAAAAGGCTTGAAACACTTGTGGTTTTGTGAACCGATTTTAACTAAATGGTGTGTACCTATGTGTTGGTATTTTAGGGTGTAAGAAACATGAGTAAGTGTTCTTTAATACATTTTGACAAAAGACAATTATATGAATGAATTTCTTTCCGCCTTAATCGGTGGATATCCAACATAATGTGTAATGAAGAATGACGATAAAGTGTTTAGGAGGTTGCAGGTTAATGAAAGCGATGAGCTTAGTAATGTTTTTGCGGATGTTGGTTAGCATACAAAGAACTTCATCCTTGAAGTCACGTAGCTCTTCTCTATCAATGCGAGATGATCGCATGACGAGGCATGTGGTTTCCTCATAGGAGGTGGAGAGAATTAGAGTATTGTTATAGCTAAATAGTGATGGAGGTGATTTTTGGAAAGTGGAAGCAATAATGAGATTTGGAAAGAGGTCGATTGAAAGATACAAAAATGCAATGTCAAAGCCTCTAAAACTTAATTTTATATGCTTCAAAAATATATGCAAGTGCAGGCGTCCATAAAACATACAAAACAAGTGAATTAGTTTCTAAAGATGTCAAAAAGATAGAAATCATAAGATTATATCTTATACAAACACATTAGACTACTAGACATAAAGTTTCCACATAGCAAGATATCATCAAGACAAACAATAATATTACGAGAGAGCATGACATTGTTTGAGACACTTCATTGTGAAATTGTTTTGTTGTTAGGCTTGGACACTTAAGCATACTTATCCATTAATTAACACAATGATATATGTGATTAATTTGTAGAATAAAAAGACTTCTAAATTTTTATCATACCAAAATCACTTTGATAAATTATAAGGGTACAACCAAACCCGTTATGTTTTATGGCCCAACATAACAAACCTTGTGTTTTATGGCACAAACACATAAACCATCTAATCTAGTTTGGAGAATATATTGTGATGATACAATGATGTTTACAATGATGATCCATGACACAAATGTCTAATGGATATGAATGACTAATCTAAATGAACTTCCATTGATAGGAAGCCTTCAATGGATGAAGACCAGTAGTTTCCTAAGCTTGTTTTGATAGATCTTCATATATGTATGCTTGTGGTGGATGATGACTCAAGATCTCTGAGCTTACTTCACATGATCATTTTGGGAGTATGCTTACAACATAATGAAAGTTAGAAGCATTATGATCATGATAATGAGGGTGATTAATGTTGTTACTACTGATCTAAATGTATGAAAACATAGTAGAGAGAATGTGTGTTCAAGTGGTGAAGAAATGAGTGAACAATGGGCTTCTATTTATAGTCATTTTGGCTCAGCAAACCACATATCACACAGAACCAAAAAAAAGGTTATGCCCTTTATAATTTTTGGTTCCGTGGTCCTTAGACAGAAAATCTACAAAATCATTTTGAAATCTCTCCAAAACTAACTAAGTTCTTTCCATAATCTTTACCAAATCTTTCCAAAATATTTTCTAAGATCTTCCCAAATTCCAAGTAAGATATTATCTTATATTTGATGATGCAATGCATGAGGTAATAAGACATTTCCTTTTTGATTTAAGTATATAAGAAAGTTAACTTGTAAAATAAATTACTTAACTAGTTAATATATGTTTAACAAGTTGTACCATGTTAGTTTATGATTTACTAAAAATGTTAAACTACTTATGCTATTATAGGACTTAAGTTATTATGTCATTAACATCATTTTTATAAGTATGTAAACACATTTGATAGATCGTTTGTAAGCTCAGATTGATTAGATCTTATCTAGGGATAACAATAACAAAACTAAACATGCACAACGGAATAAGTAAAACATCAATGTTATTGTATAAGGTTTCTCGTCATCATCTTCATTAAACACAATTACAAACACAACTAATAGCCCTAATAATACTTGATCAAGTGTAGTAAGTGTTACACATCTTGTAACAGGAATCAATGATCTTGAGGCTAAACATAAACTAACCTAGGCATTTTCTATCAGAAACCTACGCCTGGTATGACACACATACACCTTTGGTGTTTACATCTTGACACACCCTAAAACTAAGACCTGTATTCTCTTTATATAATAGAGAATTAGGTTTACAATGGACTAATAAGTAAAATCTTCTTTATCAAGCAAGTCCCTTGTGTTTTGCATTGTCTTCATTCTTCACTTGTAGTTTTATATTTATCAACTCAAATATAAAACCCAACAATATTCCCCTAGTTGATAATTTCAAAACCTTCGTCTTGATCTTCCATGAATGAAAAAATCTTCCCCTTAAGCTCACCACGTGAACTTACATAACATGTACCACCAAGGATCTTCAAGTTGCAATTCTTCTTTGTAAATCTTCTTCCCCTTTTTGTATTATCCACTAAGGAACTCTAAGTAAAAGCAACTTTGATTTTGACAACCACAAACCACTATCATACTTCCAATCCAATCTTCCAATGTCTCAAATTACCCTCCATGAAGAACAACAAAACGCTTGCTAAAAATGAACTCAAGACAAAAGAAACCTAAACCAGCAGTAGTAATAACAACAAGCAGTTGTAAAAACCTTCCCCTTGAATGATGCATGTAGTAACCATAAGAACTTTTCAAATAACTAACCACCATAGTAGCAAACACCATGTAGTACCATCCATGAACGAGCACCAAATAGCTTACTAAAAATGACTACAATAGTATTTGTGACCAAGCAGTAGTAACGATGAAGAATAGTTCTTTGGTAATGCAGTAGAAACCATGTAGAAAGTAAAAAGCTTCCCCTTAACATAAACATGATAACTACTTTAAATAAACATGACCATTCGTAACACCAGGTTATAAACAATCATTAGCTTCAAAACCAAAACCAAACATCTTCTTGTGTGTATCCAATATCTCCATAAATCCAAAACCATAATTCTCCTTCTATGCATCCAACAGGCTGCTCAAATTAAGCATCAAAAGTATCCATACCCACATATATTAAATAAGCCCAAACTTTAGCCAAATAAAAAACTTGCACCACGTCTACTTTGAAAACCCATAAGTAGAAACATGTGTGAGCAGCTTTTACGTTTAAACAAGCATCAATATAAAGTGACCATGCTAGCGTACTAAAAATTCTTCGAGCAACACAAACGTGTAAGTAACGTTACTAATTGTTATATATCGAGCAGTACAAATAAACGCCAGCAATACTAATCTTGTGAAGTGGCATTATCCAATGAAAGCAGTACCAACCATCAAAACCTCGATAAACATCACTGAGCAACAGAAGTTATAGGCATCAAGGCAGAGATTAATAGGCATCTATGCAGAACCTTGATGCCAATATGACTTTTTCTCCAGTACCTGTCGACTCCCAAAGTATACACATCCACCAGTAACTAAGTAACGTCGGTAGTAAACCAATAATCAATAGCACCAGTTAACCACAACGACTTAACCTCATCAAAATCTTGAAGCTCATTACCATAAATTTATTAAACAGACACCAAAGAGACCCTAATTTTCAATCATTCATTAAAAACCCTAATTTGCAGTTGTGACAAATGGTAATTTTCCCACTAATATTTTAATAATAAATGTCAATTTATTATTACACAACTGTTAAACTGAACATTTATGTGTTTACATAACTTTTACGGGAAGCCAACCCGCACACAGTAGCGTACAGTAACTCACCAAAAATATTTAAATTTATCAGTAAAAGTGAATTTATCACTTTCTGACAATTACAGACACCAACGTAACAAAAACTAGAGGTTATCTTGTTTTTCTGAAAACCGACACCACACGCGTACCGACACCACATTAGTAAAGGTTAAACTTTATAATTCATTTTTGGAGTCAACAAATTTATTTTACATCAGTATTGTAAAAATGGCTCCAAATTTATATTTCTCACATTTACGTGAAACCGAGGTATCACTATTTTACCTCAGCTCGACAGAACACGGGGTATACACAATACACAAAAACAAATAAAACACACAAATATACCCACTCACCCATCACCCATGTGATATTATCCTCTTTATCTGTTTCCCTTTTCCTTTTCGATCTTCCCCCTCCACACAACAAGTCCAGCCTTTGACTTTTTCCTGGTGAAGAAAACCATAAACACCACTACTATCATCTCCCATGACCATCCATAGATGGCCTTTAGCACTTTTCGTGCCTTCCTATGTTTTTTTCGGATCTCAATTCCGATCCAAATGGGTCAAATTTCCTTGAATTCGAGGCATGGAAAGGGAAGATAGCCAAGAATGGTGAAACCTTATCTTTGGAAGATCGAAAGTGAGTTAAAGAGCTGCCATGAATTGTTCTTTAAGAACCAACGATTTCCAGGAAGCAACCACGCTAAAAACCCATCTCACCACAACTGTACTTATCAATCGAAGGTTCAAGGAGAAGAAAGGGTGTGTGGAGTGCATGGAAATCGGATTGGGTTCATGATTCTTGCCTATAATCGATCAATTATCTCCCTTTGTAAGGTTTAAATCTCACTCAGTGTTGCTGTTTTATTCATTGTTGCTCTCGAATTGTATATCATTTTTCTTGTGTTGATATGAATTTCCTGATTAATAATTATGTTGAAAGATGTGTTTGTCTTGGTGTGGTTAAACTAGATTTTGAAACTGGTAATATTGGAACACGATTTAGAAACTGATATTGGCTCAGGATCATGAGGTGTTGTCGTTAATTAGGTTGTGTTGATTGTCCTTGTTCATCTCGTTTAATCTAACTTTAAACCGAATTTCGTGATAGCTAAATCTGAGAAAGAATATTTAGGTTGATTCGAGCTAAGTCATTGTAGTTAAAGTGTATTCAAGTTGGTATAAATTCATTAAGATTACACTTTGTTTGTCCGTGTTGATGTTCATAAGTATGGCGTTCATAAGTACTCGTAAGGGTCATGTTGGCATTAAGAGTTTTGGTCAGTTGATTATATAACCGAAACATGCTCACAAGGTGCTTGTAATGTGTTTCGAATTGAGTATAATTGGTACTTAAAATCTGAGTTTTAATCCGCAATTGGCCCGCTTTGTGCTCAATGCGTGAGTTGGGTTGTACCCAACTCAAAGATTTTAAAACCGAGTGTTATAGTTGAAAGACTTGCCAATTGATGTGCCTTGAGTCATAGGTCTAAGTTCCCTTAGACATGCGTGAAAACGGTCTAGTCATGTGTGGTTAAGGCAAACCGAGGGACCTTGTGTATGGTCACGGAAATCATTCTCAAAACTCGGTTGACACACACACTTCTTCCTTTTGTTGGGTCGACCATTTGGTCGTTAGCAACACCCATTGGGTGCTCATTTCGTTGGTCTTACAAAGGCGTAAACATTATGACCAACTTCTTGTAAGTCATGTTTTGTCAAACTCATGATTCGAACAATTTGCTCCTCATAAAAACTGCTCAATCCGAAACACATATGAACTCAGGTTCTACTTTAACATTTGTGTTATACTGGAATGATTTGGGATCATCCTATGTGGGCCGAAACCCCTTGAAGCTCACAAGGGAACCTAGTGCTATTAATAGTCTACCAAGCCAACTTTGTCTTTAAGTCCATAATAACCAAAGTGGGTCGAAGCCCATGTGGAATATGTATAAACAACAGGCCGCTGGTCTGCTTTGCTTTGGCAGCCCAAAAATGGGTGTACAATTTAATCTGTTTATTATGAAATGGGCCACAGCCCAGTTTGTCACACACTTAAATATTATTGTCGACTTGATATAATTCGTTCCAAACACACGAGATGTGATCGTCACCGTCCAAATAGTCGTTAAAGAAAATCATTACAACTTTATATTAAAACACCACAACTAATATTGTTTCATTACATGTCATAAAATAATCACTCGACATATATATATTTATCACACGGGACAATTGAAAAATCCAAAGTGAGCTTATAAGAAACGTTCTAAATTTACAAATCAATTTGATTGTTGAACACGTACAATGGTAAACCTATTTTCATATCAATCAATATATATATATATAAACAAGTCGAAACACAATAATTTGAAATATAACTAGTTGTCGTTTTATTGGCATATAACTCGAAACGTATCATCAAAACTTATATAAGACATTAGATCATGAAAACGGTTACTTTGTTAAGACAATGATTTTCTTGTAGACACGAATTATTAACATATCATGAAAGGATATAAACAATGATGAGAACATTTTCAAAAAAGATATTTCTTTACAAAAACTATATGCATGTACGGATATACATATACACACTTACTCATGTACCACACATACACTCGCTTAACGACAACGTTCCCATATGTCGTTCACGTTTGACATACAATAGTAATTGTCCTCCGTACGTAGCTTTCCGATTTTTGTCAATCCGAAGGTTTACACGTTTTGATCTTTCTCTAATGAACACTTGTACACTTCAAAGGAGCCAATATCTACAAATGTTAAAAACATTGTTCCAACTTAAGTGCTGCCACACCAGCAACAACAACATAAACTCTTTAAAACATATGGAATTCTTGAATTTGAACTGTGAACTAAAACAAACCTTACTAATCTAGGTCGCGTGTCGGTGCTGAACACTGTCTGAACTATTTTGTGATCTAACTGCTATATATCAAGGTGAGTTTATAGCCCCACACTATTTAAACTTGTTTTACTATTGGGGTGAGAAACATGCAAAAACTATTTTAAGGACCAAACTATTGTCTATGCTATTACGTGGTTTAGCCTAAACCCTGTTATGTCCCTCTATGCCCAACTTATGAACCGTCAATTCTTGCTGGGAAGCGCGAATGTTATAAATAGATCTATTGGGAGTAACGTCCCCGTTCGGGTTGACCGGATAGGCAAACGAACGTATACCATGTCGAAACTACAAGTGTCTAGGATAAACACTTGCCGGGCCCTGATATTTAACATGCTTCTAGAGCATGCACACAAGTTATAGCTTCGGTTCCATGAACTTAGTGCTAACATAATAGACTGTATTTTATATGGCATTACATGGGTTGTAATGTTCATATGCTAAACTCATGGTCCAACTGCTGATTTACTGCTTATTGATAAACCTATGAACTCACCAGCTTTTTGCTGACTTTTAGCATGTTTTTCTCAGGTGTTTAAGCTGACTGATATGACAAGGTGGTGGCAGGGAAAGGGTCATAGACTACTGTCTGATTTCTGTGGCTTTTAAATTATGACTTGTTTTTGTCTGGGACAACTAAATTTGTGGGACTCACTTTATTAACTCAAATGATATTGTAAACTATATTTTCATGATTTAATGAATTAAAACGGAGTATGTATTCCGTTCTTTGTTACCTTGTGTTGTGATTATCAATTTAGTAGCACCCCATGACCCGAATACTTCTACAAAGCCAGATTTTGGGGGTGTACAGATTGGTATCAGAGCCAGGTTATAGAGAACTAGGTACATATAAATCCTAAACTATAACCGCTTTTTACAAAAACTAGTCCCTATGACCGCCACTTGCCTGCCTGCCTTGCTCACTATTTATTTTTTGGTTACTTGTCTTTGCTTCTTGCTACTATCTGTTGATTTTTGCTCAGCTACATGCACTATAAGTATTATATGCATACTTATACATACGTAACTTACACTATTTATTACAAGTATTTTCGATATACTTACACATATATACCATTTTGTCACAGACTATGTCTTCACATCACATTCCTCCGATTTCGCCAGACTCCGACGATCCATACATGCAGGTGTTACAGGCTTTTAACGCACCAGACCCTGATCACACTGAGCCTATACTCACCTAAGCATTACCTACACCTTCTACCATCCAGCTTATCCCTACTACTACTGATACTACCACCCTATATGTCCACACTCATCCTGTTCGTCGTACTACCCGCATGAGAGTCCCAGGATATCGAATTCGGTACTCAGACTTACCATCCTTACCCCAAAGGAGGACCCGAGTTGTTTATATGGGTACCTCTACTACCCATTATCTCTCTCACCCACATCATCCCTGATTAGTCACCACCTCACCAGAGGCTCAGAGAGTCGATGACTCTTATACAGCTGAGGATCCCGAGGAAGAATCAGAGGAGGATCCAGAAAGAAACTGGAGGAGGATCCGAAGGAGAACCGATAGCAACCCTACACCGAACAGACTATACCAGCAGAACCGCGTCATGGGAAGGCGGTTATGGAGGAGGTGCCAGGTATAATTGAGATAAGGTAGAGTTCTAGAGCTGCTCAGATGACGGGGGAGACAGTGATATACCTCTGGGATTGGGTTAGAGGGCTGCTATGTTGCGAGTCAGAGAGGAGGGTCTGAATGTCCTCGCTACCTGTGAAATCAATGGGGAGATATGGAAGGATATTGAGTGTGTTCATAGCACCCCACTTCATGTTGATAGTCCCACATATGAGCCATCTTCACCATCATTTGTGCCACCATCTCCTTTAGTGCCAGCTTCCCCTCCACCCGCTGTCTCACCTGTAGTGGAGGAGGAAGAGGATGATGCCACGAGATTCTTGATCCAGCTTGGGGCACAGGGGAATCTATTGGATGTTCACTCTGATCAGTTAGAGAGGCTTGGGCGCCGTGATGAGCAAATTAGCAGGGAACTTACAGGAGTTCGTCAGAGACTGGGTGACATAGAGAGAGATCAGGCTAGGGCATGGGATGCTGAGTGGACTAACTGGCATCGGATGCATGAGTTAGATTCGGTGATGGCTAGGGTCACGAGGTCCGAGCATGAGGACCATAGAGAGGTTTTGGTGTCAAGGAGACGCACTGCGCAGCTGGAGACTAGAACAGGTCATCTGGAGACTATCGTAGCACGGATGGCACAGGAGCTGGGGCAGTTACACTTAGGACGCGATGGATTCTAGTTTTAGCAGTTATGATGTATTCCCACTAAACTGAGTAGTCGTCAGTTAGTGGCATTTGTAGTTCTTTATCTATATTCGAAACTTGTGTTATTTCTCTATGTATTCGAGCTTGTAATTTTTGTGAACCTGAATTGATCTAAATCTATGACAAGCTTGATTAATTATTCCATTGTGCCAACTTCTTTATGATTGATCTTACTCATATACTCTACCTATGATTATACACTTGTGCGATAATAAAATCTCAAAATCTCAATTATATCTATCTTTCTGATACAGCAAAATGCCTCCAAAAAGAACAACCAGAACCGCTCGTGCACAACCAACAAATCCAGGCCCAGCTAGGGCTACTGTAGCGGCTCCACCTATAAATCGAGCCATGCTCGACCAACTGGTAGAAGAACGGGTGGCAGCAACACTGGCTGCAGCTAACAACTCGACAACTAATGGTGGGAATTCGAGACCCACAAACAACACCGCTCGAGGCTGTACTTATCAAGAGTTCCGAAAAATAATGACTGGAGGTTTTGGAGGTACTGAGAGGGCAGTTATTCTGGTTCGATGGATTGAAAAATTAGAGACGGTATTCCAAATTAGTGGTTGTTCAGAAGAGGACAAGGTTAAGTATGCATCGTTTACTTTTCAGGATGCAGCTTTAACCTGGTGGAACGATTACTCGAAATCAGCTGGCTACGACACTGCATATGCAATGTCGTGGGAAAGCTTCAAACAAATGGTTCTTAAGAAATATTTCCCTCGCAATGAGGTGAAGAAGTTGGAGGTTGAATTCTGGAATCTCAAGGTACAAGGTACCAATATGGCTGTGTATAATCAGCGTTTTCAGGAACTTGCCTTACTCTGTCCCGACATGGTCCAAACTGAGACCCACCTACTGGAGAGATACATTGGCGGATTACCCTCATCTATCAAGGGTAATGTTACAACTTACAAGGCCGCTGACCTCCATGAAACCATGGAAGTGGCCGATAAGTTGATGGATCAGGTGATCGAGGACTCAGCTGAAACGATTGATGACCATTACCGCAACAACAGCAACCATCACCCAAATAAGAAGCAAGATGTTGCTAAGGTCTACACTGCTGGACCAACCGAGAAGAAAGGGTATGCAGCTGGACCAACTGAGAGAAAGGGTTATGCCGGGAAGCACCCGCTATGTAATCGCTGTAAGCTACACCACAGCGGGCTGTGCACAGTAAAATGCCGCAACTGTCAAAAGGTTGGGCATATGGCCAGAGATTGTAGGTCAAGAACTCTTGCCACTGCACAGGCAGCACCAGAACAGAACCCGAAAGCCAATGTGACTTGTTTTGTGTGCGGGAAGAAAGGGAACTATAAAAATGAGTGCCGTGAGCCAAGAAATCAAGTTGCTGGAGGAAAAAAGATAGATGCTGGTCAGCAGGGAAATCGTGGTAATGATGGAGGAGCCCGCGGAAGGGTCTATACAGTGTGTAAAGCAGAAGCACAAGATGACCCGAATGTTGTGACGGGTACGTTCCTTTTAAATAACCGCTACGCATCCATATTGTTTGATACGGGGGCAAATAGGAGTTTTGTTTCAACTGCATTTAGTACACTACTTGATATCACCCCGACCACCTTAGATAACGTATACAATGTGGAACTAGCTAACGAGAACGTAGAAAGAGTAGAAACTATCGTAAGAGGTTGTACTCAAAATCTATTAAACCACCCATTCAACATCGATCTTATGCCGGTAGAATTAGGTAGTTTTGACATCATTATCGGCATGGACTGGTTGTCCAAATCATGCCACCATTCTTTGCGACAAGAAAATCGTCTGACTGCCTTATGGAAACGAGGTTCTAAACGTTGAAGGCGACAGAAGAGGTCGAAGAAACGCCTTGAGACTGAACGTTATCTCTTGCACTAAGGTGCAGAAATGCCTTGAGAAATGATGCCTTCTCTTCCTAGCACAAGTCTCTGAATGGGAATAAAAGGAGCATGAGGAAAAACATTTGGAGGATGTTCCAATCGTAAGAGATTTTCCAGAAGTCTTTCCCGAAGACTTACCTGGACTCCCACTAAACCGACAAGTCCAATTTCGAATCGACTTAATACCGGGTGCCGCACCCATGGCACGGGCACCTTATCGACTAGCGCCGACTGAGTTGCAAGAACTGTCGAACCAATTATCGAAACTCTCGGAGAAAGGATTCATCAGGCCGAGTTCTTCTCCTTGGGGAGCTCCAGTTCTCTTCGTCAAAAAAAATATGGATCTTTCAGGATGTGCATCGATTACCGCGAACTAAACAAAATAACCATCAAGAACAATTATCCACTTCCGAGAATTGATAATCTGTTCAATCAACTCCAGGGTTCATGTGTTTACTCCAAAATCGATCTGAGATCCGGATACCACCAACTTAGAGTTCGGGAAGAGGATATCCCGAAAACGGCATTCAGGACTCGCTACGGTCACTATGAGTTCCAGGTTATGCCATTTGGCCTAACCAATGCACTGGCGGTATTCATGGATTTAATGAATAGGGTGTGCAAGCCGTATCTGGACAAATTCATAATCGTCTTTATCGACGACATTCTAATATACTCTAAGAGCGAGAAGGAGCATGAGGAACACCTCAGGCTAATCTTAGAGCTATTGAAGAAAAAAGAATTGTACGCAAAATTCTCGAAGTGTGAATTTTGGATTCCAACTTTTCAATTTCTAGGACACGTGATTGACAGACAAGGCATACATGTAGATCCTGCAAAGATCGAGTCGATAAAGGATTTGGTGACACCCATAACACCTACCGACATACGCGAATTCTTAGGACTTGCAGGGTACTACAGGAGGTTTATCGAAGGATTTTTGAAGATTGCTAAGCCCTTGCCCAAATTAACTCAAAAGAACGTAAGGTTCGAATGAGGAGATAAAGCGGAAGAAGCTTTTCAACTTCTTAAGGATAACTTGTGCGGCGCACCAATCTTAGCCCTACCTGAAGGCAGTTAAGACTTTGTTGTCTACTGTGACGCCTCGCACAAAGGGCTAGGAGCTATCTTGATGCAACAAGAGAAGGTGATAGCCTATGCCTCTCGACAATTGAAAAAGCATGAGAAAAACTATACTACACACGATTTGGAATTGGGATCAGTAGTGTTTGCACTAAGGATCTGGAGACATTACCTCTACAGTGCTAAATGTGTAGTTTACACTGACCACAAAAGTCTGCAACTTATCCTCGACCAAAAGGAGCTCAATATTAGACAACGCCGTTGGTTAGAATTGCTCAGCGATTATGATTGCGAAATTCGATACCACCCAGGCAAAGCAAACATGGTAGCAGATGCTCTTAGTCGAAAAGAACGACCAAAACCCCTTAGAGTACGATCATTGTGTATGACGATAGTCTCACCACTCCCAGCAAAGATCCTTGAGGCTCAGGCCGAGGTGCTCAGGGAAGAAAACAGACCTAACGAGAAAATTCATGGGATGCCTGAAAACGAAAATGGATTCGTAAAGAGAGCTGACAAAATGTTATGTCTCAAAAACAGACGTTGGGTCCCACTCTGTGGAGGGCTACGTGACTTCATCATGCACGAGTCCCATAAATCTAAATACTCCATCCACCCAGGAGCCGACAAAATGTATCTCGATTTGAAGAAACTCTACTGGTGGCCCAATATGAAAGCTGACATTGCAACCTATGTTAGTCAGTGTTTAACATGCTCAAAGGTCAAAGCTGAACGTCAGCGACCATCGGGTTTACTTGTACAACCCGAAATTCCCGAATGGAAATGGGAACGCATAACGATGGATTTCATTACTAAACTGCCAAGGACATCTAACGGTTACGACACGATTTGGGTAATCGTTGATCGTCTCACCAAATCTGCCCACTTCCTACCGATTAAAGAAAATGATAGCATGGATAAACTTGCACGGTTATACGTGAAAGAAATAGTTGCACGACATGGAGTCCCAATTTCTATCATCTCCGACAGAGACAGTCATTTCATGTCAAACTTCTGGAGATCGTTGCAAGATGCATTGGGTACTGATCTTGATATGAGCACCGCATTTCATCCTCAAATAGATGTTCAAAGCGAAAGAACCATTCAAACCTTAGAGGACATGCTACGAGCGTGTGTGATAGACTTTGGAAATGGCCGGGATAGGCATCTGCCGTTAGCTGAGTTTTCCTACAATAATAGCTACCACACAATCATCAAAGTTGTACCTTATGAGGCACTTTATGGTCGAAAGTGCAGATCACCTATATGCTGGGCTGAAGTCGGAGAAAGCCAGCTCACTGGTCCTGAACTAGTACAAGAGACCACGGAAAAGATTGTGAAAATCAAGAGCCGAATGCAAGTGGCTCGAGACCGTCAGAAAAGCTATGCAGACAAGAGACGGAAACCACTTGAGTTCCAAGTTGGTGATCGCGTCATGTTAAAAGTCTCGCCATAGAAAGGCGTGATTCATTTTGGAAAACGTAGGAAATTAAATCCCCGCTACATTGGACCTTTCAAAATCATCACCAGAATCGGGTCGGTAGCTTACCGACTCGAGTTACCATCAGAACTCAACTCTGTACACAACGTGTTTCATGTGAGCAATCTAAAGAAATGCCTCTCAAACGAAACGCTTGCCATTCCTCTGGAGGAAATCCAGGTGGACAAGAGGCTGAATTTCATTGAAGAACCTGTCGAAATAATGGATCGGGAAATCAAACGGATTAAGCAAAGCCACATTCCTATTGTTAAAGTTCGTTGGAACTCTTGAAGAGGTCCCGAATACACGTGGGAACGTGAGGATGAGATCAAGTGCAAATACCCACACCTTTTCTCAAATTCATCGGGTAACTCTAAGTGAAAACCGAGGACGGTTTTCCTTCTAAGGCAGGGAGGATGTGACAAATGGTAATCTTCCCACTAATATTTTAATAATAAATGTCAATTTATTATTACACAACTGTTAAACTGAACATTTAAGTGTTTACATAACTATTACGGGTAGCCAACCCGCATGCAGTAACGTACAATAACTCACCAAAACTATTTAAATTTATCAGTAAAAGTGAATTTATCACTTTCTGACAATTACAGACACCAACGTAACAAAAATGAGAGGTTATCTTGTTTTCCTGAAAACCAACACCACACGCATACCGCCACCACATTAGTAAAGGTTAAACTTTATAATTCACTTTCGGAGTCAGCAAATTTATTTTACATCAGTATTGTAAAAACGGCTCCAGATTTATATTTCTCACATTTACGTGAAACCGAGGTATCACTAATTTATCTCAGCTCGACAAAACACGGGGTATACACAATACATAAAAACAAATAAAACACACAAATATACCCACTCACCCACTCACCCATGTGATACCTATCCTCTTTATCTGTTTCCCTTTTCTTTTTTGATCTTCCCCCTCCACACAACAAGTCCAGCCTTTGACTTTTTCTTGGTGAATAAAACCATAAACACCACTACTATCATCTCCCATCACCATCCATAGATGGCCTTTAGCACTTTTCGTGCCTTCCCATGTTTTTGTTGGATCTCAATTCCGATCCAAATAGGTCAAATTTCCTTGAATTCGAGGCATGGAAAGGGAAGATAGCCAAGAATGGTGAAACCTTATCTTTGGAAGATCGAAAGTGAGTCAAAGAGCTGCCATGAATTGTTCTTTAAGAACCAACGATTTCCAGGAAGCAACCACACCAAAACCCATCTCACCACAACTGTACTTATCAATCGAAGGTTCAAGGAGAAGAAAGGGTGTGTGGAGTGCTTGGAAATCGGATTGGGTTCTTGATTCTTGCCTGTAATCGATCCATTATCTCCCTTTGTAAGGTTTAAGTCTCACTCAGTGTTGTTGTTTTATTCATTGTTGCCCTCGAATTGTATACCATTTTTCTTTTGTTGATATGAATTTCCTGATTAATAATTATGTCGAAAGATGTGTTTGTCTTGGTGTGGTTAAACTGGATTTTGAAAATGGTAATATTGGAACACGAATTAGAAACTGATATTGGCTCAGGATCATGAGGTGTTGTCGTTAATTAGGTTGTGTTGATTGTCCTTGTTCATCTCGTTTAATCTAACCTTAGACCAAATTTCATGATAGCTAAATCTGAGAAAGAATATTTAGGTTGATTCGAGCTAAGATATTGTAGTTAAAGTGTGTTCAAGTTGGTATAAATTCGTTAAGATTACACTTTGTTTGTCCGTGTTGATGTTCATAAGTATGGCGTTCATAAGTACTCGTAAGGGTCATGTTGGCATTAAGAGCTTTGGTCAGTTGATTCTATAACCGAAACATGCTCACAAGGTGCTTGTAATGTGGTTCGAATTGAGTATAATGGGTACTTAAAATTTGAGTTTGAATCCGCAATTGGCCCGCTTTGTGCTCAATGCGTGAGTTGGGTTGTACCCAACTCAAAGATTTTAAAACCGAGTGTTATAGTTGAAAGACTTACCAATTGATGTGCCTTGAGTCATAGGTCTAAGTGCCCTTAGACTTGTGTGAAAAAGGTCTAGTCATGTGTGGTTGAGGCAAACCGAGGGACCTTGTGTATGGTCATGGAAATCATTCTCAAAACTCGGTTGACACACATACTTCTTCCTTTTGTTGGGTCGACCATTTGGTCGTTAGCAACACCCATTGGGTGCTCGTTTCGTTGGTCTTACAAAGGCGTAAACATTATGACCAACTTCTTGCAAGTAATGTTTTTTCAAACTCATGTTTCGGGCAATTTGCTCCTCATAAAAACTGCTCAATCCGAAACACATATGAACTCAGGTTCTACTTTAACATTTGTGTTATACTGGAATGATTTGGGATCATCCTATGTGGGCCGAAACCCCTTGAAGCCCACAAGGGAACCTTGTGTTATTAATAGTCCACCAAGCCAACTTTGTCTTTAAGTCCATAATAACCAAAGTGGGCCGAAGCCCATGTGTTATATGTATAAACAGCAGGCCGCTAGTCTGCTTTGCTTTGGCAATCCAAAAATGGGTGCACAATATAATTTGTTTATTATGAAACGTGGGCCACAGCCCAGTCCGTCACAAACTTAAATATTATTGTCAACTTGATATAATTCGTTCCAAACACACGAGATGTGATCGTCACCGTACAAATAGTCGTTAAAGAAAATCATTACAACTTTATATTAAAACACCGCAACTAATATTGTTTCGTTACTTGTCATAAAATAATCACTCGACATATATATATATATATATATATATATATATATATATATATATATATATATATATATATATATATATATATATATATATATATATATATATATATATATATATATATATATTTTTCACACGGGACAATTTAAATATCCAAAGTGAGCTTATAACAAACGTTCTAAATTTACAAATTAATTTGATTGTTGAACACGTACAATGGAAAACCTTTTTTCATATCAATATATATATATATATATATATATATATATATATATATATAATATATAATATATATATATATATATATATATATAAACAAGTCGAAACACAATAATTTGAAATATAACTAGTTGTCGTTTTATTGGCATATAACTCGAAACGTATCATCAAAACTTATATAAGACCTTAGATCATGAAAACGGTTACTTTGTTAAGACAATGATTTTCTTGTAGACACGAATTATTAACATATCATGAATGGATATAAACAATGATGAGAACATTTTCAAACAGGACATTTCTTTACAAAAACTATATGCATGTACGGATATACATACACACACTTACTCATGTACCACACATACACTCGCTCAACGACAACGTTCCCATATGTCGTTCACGTTTGACATACGATAGTAATTGTCCTTCGTACATAGCTTTCCAATTTTTGTCAATCCGAAGGTTTACTCGTTTTGATCTTTCTCTAATGAATACTTGTACACTTCAAAGGAGCCAATATCTACAAATGTTAAAAACATTGTTCCAACTTAAGTGCTGCCACACCAGCAACAACAACATAAACTCTTTAAAAAATCTGGAATTCTTGAATTTGAACTGTGAACTAAAACAAACCTTACTAATCTAGGTCGCGTGTCGGTGCTGAACACTTTCTGAACTATTTTGTGATCTAACTTCTATATATCAAGGTGAGTTTATAGCCCCACACTATTTAAACTTGTTTTACTATTGGGGTGAGAAACATGCAAAAACTATTTTAAGGACCAAACTATTGTCTATGCTATTACTGGTTTATCCTAAGCCCTGTTATGTCCCTCTATGCCCAACTCATGAGCCGTCAATTCCTGCTGGGAAGCGCGAATGCTATAAATAGATCTATTGGGAGTAACGTCCCCGTTCGGGTTGACCGGATAGGCAAACGAACGTATACCATGTCGAAACTACAAGTGTCTGGGATAAACACTTGCCGGGCCCTAATATTTAACATGCTTCTAGAGCATGCACACAAGTTATAGCTTCGGTTGCATGAACTTAGTGCTAACGTAATAGACTGTATTTTATATGGCATTACATGGGTTGTAATGTTCATATGCTAAACTCATGGTCCAACTGCTGATTTACTGCTTATTGATAAACCTATGAACTCACCAGCTTTTTGCTGACTTTTAGCATGTTTTTCTCAGGTGTTTAAGCTGACTGATATGACAAGGTGGTGGCAGGGCAAGGGTCATAGACTACTGTCTGATTTCTGTGGCTTTTAAATTATGACTTGTTTTTGTCTGGGACAATTAAATTTGTAGGACTCACTTTGTTAACTCAAACGATGTTGTAAACAATATTTTCACGATTTAAAGAATTAAAACGGAGTATGTATTCCGTTCTTTGTTACCTTGTGTTGTGATTATCAATTTAGTAGCACCTCATGACCCGAATGCTTCCGCAAAGCCAGATTTTGGGGGTGTTACAGCAGTAACGAGAATCGCAACTTTATTAATGAATCACAACAGAAGAAACTTCGAAGGTCAGTTAGGGTTTCTTGTTTCGATAACTAAACCGTAAATACCAAAATTGCTATCATTAATAACAGGATTAAGGCATGTATTAAAACATGATAACAACCCAAAATCAACTTCCATGATGAATATAATTGTCAGAAAACAAATTTAGGAAGTATGATATCCCAAAAACCATAAAAATTCAAAAAAATTGAACTTCTCTACAGCAGTTTTCAAAAATTAATACCTTACAATTAAGAGCTCAGATTGAAGATCCCTCCTGTGAGAATGTACCTTGATATGCAAAGAACATCCAATAAAAATTTTAGCCCGATCCAACGGTTAATGAATGAGAAATCGCCTTTAGAAAACAGCTCTGTAGAAAGTTGCGAAAATTGAAAACATAGTCGATTTTCTTCTTCATTCTTCGACTAAAAACCTTGTGAATCCCTAGATCATGAGCTCCCCGAGCTCTGATACCACCTGATAGATCGTTTGTAAGCTCAGATTGATTAGATCTTATCTAGGGATAACAATAAAAAAAAAAAAACATGCACAGCGGAATAAATAAAACATCAATGTTATTGTATAAGGTTTCTCGTCATCATCTTCATTAAACACAATTACAAACACAACTAATAGCCCCAATACTACTTGATCAAGTGTAATACGTGTTACACATCTTGTAACAGGGATCAATGATCTTGAGACTAAACACAAACTAACCTAGGCGTTTTCTATCAGAAACCTACGCCTGGTATGACACACACATACACACCTTTAGTGTTTACATCTTGACACACCCTAAAACTAAGACCTGTATTCTCTTTATATAATAGATAATTAAGTTTACAAAGGACTATTCTCTTTATATAATAGATAATTAAGTTTACAAAGGACTAATAAGTAAAATCTTCTTTATCAAGCAAGTCCCTTGTGTTTTGCACTGTCTTCATTCTTCACTCGTAGTTTTGTATTTATCAACTCAAATATAAAACCCAACAACATTTGTCTTAGTTTGACACCTAATGTGCACTTTGACACCTAATGTGGCACTTATCCTATTTTGACACCTAAAGTGCACTTTGACACCTAATGCGGCACTTATTCTATTTTGACATGAATACAACTTAGGAAGCATGATGTACAAGTAAAAATACTTGTATATGCAAAATGTAAAATGAGGTTCGAAATAGAATGGTTAACCTTTTAAAATACTTAATGACTATAAACGTATTTAAACATTCTAAATGATTTGTTAAGGGTTTAATCATAATGCCACATAACAAACATGTACGAACCAGTGTTGTAGCATACGAGGATTTGAGGTGTTGAATGTATGTTGAGACAAAATATGATTATGAGTAACTTGTACATTTTACGTTATGTATCAAGTTACATGTTTGTCATCAATCAAAACAAATGAGACTGTATAGATTAAATATCGTAATATTTGCACTAACAATGTTAAATTATTTTTATTAGTCATGTCCAGTTAATATTTGTAGTTGTTAGGAATATAAATATTCATCTGAAGACTCGGTCACCCCGAGCACTCATTAGCATTTAATAGCTCGTAGTAATATTAGTACTATTAGTAATAGATTAGTTATTTTAGTATTTGTGGAGTGGGTCGGGTCTTTACCCACTGTCAGCTCGCTCCACAGCCCACACGGTGCACGTATTATTGTACCTATATATACCCCTCTCCACCTAGGGAGAGGGTTGGAACTCCTTCTCATTTTAACATAATACAAGTTCATTTTCTCTCTCTAAGTTCCCACTCTCTTTCTCTCTCTAAAACCGCCACTTTAATTCGACCAAATCTCCATTGTTTGTGTGTTATATGATTATGAATATACTACAATTGGTATCAAGAGCTATGGTTAGGTTCGTGTAAGAGCATATTCAGATTCGTGGTGTGGATTTTTGTTTTTTTTTTGTTCGTTTAAAATAGTGAAGAAAATACCTTGCTTAATCTTTTTTTGTGGTTAAATCTATGGAAAACTAGTACTTTTGTGTTCATAGAACTGCTTTACATCGTCCTTGATAACATACAACTTGGTTAGTGTCTGTTTGGGGAATATTTGAAGAGTTTCTTGGCAGCGGTTTGGCTTTCGGAAGAGTTTTCACTACTACACAAACTGGTTTTACCCACAAACTTTACACACGGAAAAAAATTTGTGGGAAATTTCACACGGAATACACACAAATTACACACTAAATTATTGACCAAATTTCCGTGGGAAATATGTCGTAATTTTCCCACGGATTTCCCACTATTTACACACTAAATTGTTGACCAAGTTTTTGTGGCAAATCCGTCGCAAATTTCCCATAGATTTGCAACAATATTCACACTATTTGTGTTGATTAAACTTCAGTGGGAAACTTGTCGCAGATTTCACACATATTAGCCACGGCCAAAAGTCCGTGGCAAATTTTAGCTACATTACTCACGGATTTCACACGGTCTATGTGTGTAAATACCAATGTGATAAATCCGTGGGAAATATGCGTGTAAATACCTACGGATTTCCCACAAAATATCATTTTTATGTTTGTGTGCACTTACACATTCTCACATTAGTTAGTATGTATTCATATGTATTTGTAGTTTCATATTATATGTGTCTATTTATTAATGTAACTATTTATGCGAGTATCACTTATTTATGTAACAAACCATTGCATATGTATGAATATCTACACATGTATGTTTCGTATGTCCGTTTACGACCTTCATTGTATCTTTAGATGTTTTGTATGTAGGTATACGGACGTGTATACGTGTACCTATATTAAAAAGTAAAAGAAAATGATTATGCCCGTGGGAAAGTTGTCGGTAATTTCCCACCGATTATCCACAAATGTGATAAATCCGTGGGAAATATGTGTGTAAATACCCACGAATTTCCCACAAAAATACCGTTTTGATGTTTGTGTATGCTTACACACTCCCACATTACTTAGTATGGCTTCATATGTGTTTGTAGTTTAATATTTTATGTGATTGTTTATTAATGTAACTATTTATGCTAGTATCACAAGTGTATGTCTAAGTTTAGGTATAACATATATGTGTAACAAATCATTGTATATCTGTAGATATCTACACGTATATGTTCCGTATGCCCGTTTATGATCTTCTGTGTGTATATAGATGTTTTGTATGTAGGTATACGGACATGTATATGCGTGAACGTGTAACTATAGCAAGAAAATAAAGCAAAACGCTTATGTTTGTGGAAAATTCGTCGGTAATTTCCCACCGATTATCCACAAATGTGTTAAATCCGTGGGAAATATGTGTGTAAATACCCACGAATTTCCCACAAAAATACCTTTTTGATGTTTGTGTATGCTTACACACTCCCACATTACTTAGTATGGCTTCATATGTGTTTGTAGTTTAATATTTTATGTGATTGTTTATTAATGTAACTATTTATGCTAGTATCACAAGTGTATGTCTAAGTTTAGGTATAACATATATGTGTAACAAATCATTGTATATCTGTGGATATCTACACGTATATGTTCCGTATGCCCGTTTATGATCTTCTGTGTGTATATAGATGTTTTGTATGTAGGTATACGGACATGTATATGCGTGAACGTGTAACTATAGCAAAAAAATAAAGCAAAACGCTTATGTTTGTGGGAAATTCGTCGGTAATTTCCCACTGATTACCTACCGATTTGTTAAAGTCGTGGGAAATTTGTGTGTAAATACCCACGGATTTCCCACAAAGAATAGAGCTTTTATGTTTGTGTATGCTTACATATTCCCACATTACTTAGTATGTCTTCATATGTGTTGGTAGTTTCATATTATTTGTGTTTGTTTATTAATGTCACTATTTATGCGAGTATCACAAGTGTATATGTAGGTTTAGGTATAACATTTATGTGTAACAAATCATTGTATTATGTGGATATCTACACGTATATGTCCCGTATGTCCGTTTATGACCTTATTTGTTTATATAAATGTTTTGTAAGTAGGTATAGATGCGTATATGCCTGAACGTTTTACTATAGCAAAAAAATAAAAGAAAACGCTTATGTTTGTGGGAAAGTTGTCGGTAATTTCCCACTGATTACCTACCGATTTGATAAATTCGGTGGAAATTTGTGTGTAAATACCCATGGATTTCCCAAAAAAAAATATAGTTTTTATATAACACATAAATCGACTTTTATTTACAAAAAAACACAAATGTTTTTCAATGTCAATTTATTTTGCTATTAATGATCACCTAAATATTAAACAATGCCTTGTATATGTAAAGTTGGACAATATATTTTGTTATAAATTGGGGTGTTATAGTAGGGTCGGGTTTAGGTCAATTCAGATTGAGGCTATAAAATAAATTTGAACCCGAAGTTATTAAAACCTCGAGTTAGTAGGGTTCGGGTCTATTCGGGTCAGGTCTAAAGGGGTCGATTGTATTCGGTTCGATACTCGATCTTATTTAGTATTCGGTTTACTCAACCCACATAACCCGAATAAAATTATCATTAACAATATTAAACATCAATTGATAATAATAAAAAATAGGGATAATTCTAAAAGTAGACCAAACACAAATGGGCGGTTCCCTATCTACCCCGAAATCCGAAAATAATTTTGTTACCCAGGGCAACCTGCAATTTTTTGGGCAACTGAAGGATTTTCAGTGTATTTTTTGGGCAACAATCGCCATTTTTTAGGCAACTAGGGACATTTTTTGGGCAACCGGGGTATGGTATAGACCATTTGGTGTTTGGTCTATTTTAGTAATTATCCCTTGATAATAATAAAAAATATTGTTAATATTTTACAAAGTAGTGAACTAGCCTTCTTATCCTCACATCCCTTATCTTTTTTGTACGCACTTTTTACTTTATTAAACTACATACATACAAGAACACACTTTTTACTTTACTAAAATACACACGCCACACCTTCAACCCCACCAAGATCCGCTCAACCCCACCACACGGCTTTCATAATCGCGATGTTACCTGGTTGAATTATGAGCTAGCAGGTGAAAACACGATTAACCTCCCAAATCATTGTTGTTCGAATTTTGGTATGTCCTTTTTCCGATATGTGTGTGTGCAATTGTGTGAGATTGAATATTTTTTTAGCTATACATGATTAAGTAGTATAATGAAAGATTGTGATGCTTTTACTTTTGGAAAAATAAAAAGAGTTGGTGTAAAATTGCTTAAAGCACAAATGAAAAGAGCAGATATGTGTGTTGTGCAAATGATGCTTTTACTTTTGAATATCTTTTTAGCCATACATAATTGAGCAGTATAAGCAAATGTGCATAACAGTGTAGAATTTATTTGAGTAAATTTATGTGTAGAATTGCTTTAAGTAACTTTATGTATATATTTTTGAAAGGTAACTTAAACTTTGGTATATTTAGGAATTATGTCGACGCTTAGTGATAGAACATGGATGTACAATAGATGGGCGAGGTAATGAGACTGCAGATGAATGGTGCCCGAGCCCAGATATATTGGGCAATGAGAGATTAAAGGTTCACACAGATAACGAGGAACATGTGGAGCATGTCACTGATTCATCACAAAATCAAGTTGGATCAAATGTCATCCCTTCATCATCACTTCCTAAACTGTGGCTTATCAGCGGAGTGTAAGTATATGTATAAAATAATTTAGCTTGTTGGTTTGGTTTCTTCTCTGAGTCAAGCATGGAGCAGGTCTGCAAGTTCATTTCAAATGCGTCTCAATGTACCTTTTTGTAGGTTTTATGACCCGGCAATAAGCCGTCATGCGGTTAAACTATTCAAGACTATGTTCAAGGGTGCTTACGCCACATGGACTCAAGTCCCCAAAGACCATCGTGATAGGTGTTTTAATCGCTTTGGGGTTTGTAACTTACTATTGATCACATCTAAATAAATCTAATGTCATTTTAAACTGATATAGCTAATTGAATATACAATTTATGTGCAAACGTTTTATCGATGGGATGCTGCAGAAAGTAATCAGATTCGTGATGCTTGGGAATCTCACATCGGGAAGAGGTATCCTGATATAATGAGGGGTGTGAGAAAGGCTGCAATGAAGGTCAAAAGAGTGAATAATAATGTGGATATCGGTCGCATCAGTTCCAGTCGCCCAATTTGGATTAGTGAAAATGATTGGCTTCCTATGGTTGAGGCATGGGATACCGATGAATGGAGACTCAAATTAAAAACTACCCAAGAGAACAGAGCCAAATCACAATCAAGAAAGCACACAGCAGGCTCACGTAGCTTTCTCCACACTAAGATCGTAATGGTATGAAAATGATATCATTTTTTCAATAAAAAATCATTGTCAACAAGCATCAGTATGCAAAGTTAGCTTGTATGATTTTTTCTCATTAATGTTTACATACTTATTTTATTAGGAAAATAAAACGGGACGTAGAGTGAAGCTTGTAGAATTGCATACACGAGTCCACACCAGGAAAGGGACAAAGCCAGGAGAACCCGGATCAAGTGGGACTGCAGAGTTTGTTGACCCGATGGCTAAACAACGAATGGTAACTGATGCGTGGTTTTGTAACCTTACAACAGGTTTT